>CM021100.1:827640938-827773462 GCA_007115665.2 Sequoiadendron giganteum | reverse complement strand
TTTATCCTTTTGAAATGTCTTTCTGCTAGAGTGAACTCCAAGCGAGGAAAGTATTCTTGTACCTTTTGCACACCCAGGGT
Organism: Sequoiadendron giganteum; assembly: GCA_007115665.2. NCBI lineage: Eukaryota > Viridiplantae > Streptophyta > Pinopsida > Cupressales > Cupressaceae > Sequoiadendron > Sequoiadendron giganteum. The sequence goes on along the minus strand of CM021100.1, from coordinate 827,773,382 downwards.
TCCCACAGTGTTTAATGTTCTGAAATCGCCTTGGAAGGCTATCAGGTAGACCAGGTATGAACACATGTGGAAGCGGTGCTCTTCTAGAAATCCGGTGAATTGTTGGTGGAGTGTGTCACTGATCAGGGAGGCCCAGTCGTAACGTTCTTTTCTGCTGATTATCTTGCCAATAATGTAGAACATCCACGGCTGGAAGGATTTTCCCTCCTCTTGTCCAGTGACTCTGCTGAGTAGGGTGATTAGCACGCCGTACTCGTCTTTGAATTCTCCTCTACCAACTACTCTGGGCAAACTGTTCCTCTTTGTTTTCAGCCAATGTTCAGCCATTATAAGCGAACACTTGTCTTTTGAAGCCTCGAATGCCTTTTCGCATTCTGTCACTGATATGACCTTCTTAGTAGGGCATGGTGGGATTGCAAAACAAGTCTCTATGTCTACTGGCTTCAAGCTGCAAATCACCCTCCCGTCAACTGACAGGATCTCTCTTGTAGTCGGGTTGTAATGCTTAGTGCAAGCAATTACAAGCTCGATGCTTTGTAAGGTGATTGGAATAGATGCTGCTTGAAACCAACCGGATTCTTCGATGTTCTGCAATGTGATTTGATTCATGCCCTCCAAGTCTTCAGAACTGACCTCTGGATTTTTCTGCCATAAGTCTGTATCAGTCGTTTTCGGGTAATCATGGTATAAGACTGTTTTGGTCTTGTATTGTACCTGAGAGTACTGCATTCTGAAAACCTTGAATATTGACTGGGCACTTGACCCTGTTCTGACACTTTTCTGGAAATGCTAAAAATAGCCTCGCCGGGGGTAGTTTTTACGAAAAAAATCTGAGACATGGGTTTTGTTAAGAATGATTTTCTAAACAGACCCAGATCGTCAGAAATTCGAAAAAACGAGTTTTTCTTTGACATGCAAGAGCCCTTCGGTGGCAGAGGCAGCAAGGGCACCAGAAAGTGATTTTTCTCGAAAAAATCTAACACATGGGTTTTGTTAGTGCTTCAGAGCCAAACAAACCCAGTTTGTCCGTTTTTCAATATTATGACTTTTTTCGGAAACCCTAAAAAATAGGGGCAGCAGGGCTACTTTTTCTGAAAAAATCTACCATGTGGGTTTTGTTGAAAAAGCTATGTTGATCATACCCAGTTGGTCAGATCTGTGATAATCTGTTGTTTCCTGTGACATGCAAAAGAAATAAGACAGAAGTAGAGGAAGTAGACAGAAGATGGATTGGAAGTTATAAACTGCCACTTTGCAATAATCTGTCTCTGGAAGCAATCTTGGGAGAAGAATGCTTTTACTGCCAATGATCTTCAAAAATATTGAAGATCCGTTCAAAACCCCTGCCAGATCTTGAAAACTTGTTCTTGGGAGCTACTTGATGTTTTATCCTTCAACCTGCACAAAAGAATAATGAGGAAAGGGACGCCTAGCATGAATATAAGGCAATTAGGGTTAAGATCCACAAAGTATGGAAGATAACTCATCATTCAGTCCTGATTTGGAGTTCCAAAAGATGATTTCCACTGATTGTGGAGTGTTTTTCTCTTTTTTTTTTTTTAAATTTGCTAACTCAAGTCAACATTTCTGTTTGACTTTCCTTTAGGCGCCCAACCTTGAGTTTGATCTTTTTTGCTTATTTTGCAAGCTGAAGTGCTCCTGTTTGATCTTCGATTCAGGTTGCTCAGTTGATCTCGAGCAGTATCTGACAGTTCTGTTGTTGAGGCAGGATCAATGTGACTAGATATGCCTGGGAGAGGTTAGCTCAGAAAACTGAGTTTAGGCCTCCAGAAGAAGGGCGCCTTTTCTTGAAAGGGGCGCTTTTGACAATGCCTTAGTCAATTTTCACTGACTCGTTCTTCGTTTTGACCTTTTCAGACCCTCTTTGCTTTGATCTGACGTTCCCGATGTTTGATGAATCAGATGATTCTGCTTGATGATGTGTCGGGTAGCTGGTTCAGTCTTGTTCACGATGCCTGACTTTGCAGTGGCAGCTGGCAAGTTTTGGACCTCCAAACTAAAGGGCGCCCCTGGCCAGCAGGGGCGCTTTTAGCTTTTGCCTAGTTTTATCTTGGTTGTGGACTGCCAGCCTTTGACCTTCTTCATCAGTCGATTGATTTGTCGGAAGTTCTTGCTGATAGTCTCGCTGACGAGATAGGTCATAGCTGAGAAGGTCGTCTTGGGAGGTAGTGAAGATTCCGGCTGAATCTGGACACCTTTAGGAAAGGGCGCCTTTCCTTGAGAGGGGCGCTTTTAGCCATGCCTTAGCCATTTTCTGGCTTATCTTTCCAGTTTTTCAAATTTGGCTTTTTCTGCTTGATCTCGTCTCGTGATCGTCTGGTGTGTCTTGTGGACTTGCTGTTAGATTGATCACGTAGCCGGGAGGAAGCTGGAAAGATATCATGTATAAAGCTACAGCTCTTGGATTCATCTGATGTCTGCAACTGAGGGGCGCCCCTGGCCAGCAGGGGCGCTTTTACCTTGAAGCTTTCAGATTTGGCACTTCTGTCGTCAATGGATCCTCCATACTTCGCTGACGGTCGGTCAATGATTGCTGAATCAGATAATCTTGCTGATTGTTTCGTTGTCGAGCTAGTATGAAAGTGAAGAGGATGACTGTTTTGACACTGCCAGATGATTTGATTTGCCCTCTAAGGTTCAAGGGCGCCTTTCTTCAAGAGGGGCGCTTTTAACCACTGTAGACTATGTTTTGCCTTGGTAGACAAAACGTGCACCTTCCAGACTTAGCCAAATTTTGGCCTTTTCCGCTTTTGAGAATCTCCTTCGTTGAACGTCATCATTTTTATCTTTTTCCGCCATGGTTTCTTCGTTGAAGCTTTTGAGGTTTAGCTTTCAGCACCTGGTACTGGCCAATCTGCCATTAATGGCTGCGGAGCTCCTAACTTTGTTCCTGAAAAATAGAAATAGACCCACCAGAGTAAAACATATTTTTGATAATTCTGACTTGATCAGTGTGATCGTGAAGGCAATTAAGCCTATCAGAATTATTTTCAATCATTTCCGGGAAGGTCCTATTTTTTAGGGTTTCCATAAAAATAGGGGTGTAAAACCCTAATTTTCGTTTTTTCAAAATTTTAACCATAGGTTCCTTGACAGAAACCCACAAGGATTTCATATTTGGTTTGACCTAAAACATACTTTAGATGGCATTTTTACGTTGTTTAGCTCAATTTAAGCAGAATGTCAAAAATTTCATTTTGGGTATAACACAAAATAATAGCAGTTTGGATCAGTAGGAGGATTGGTCTGATTTTGGAGTTGAGGATAATCATCAGTCGGTTGATAACCCTTTATTTGAGTGGGGTGCTGATTTGACTCATGATAATCCACTTTTTGAGTTGGATGACGAAGACCTAATCAATTTCAGTGATGAGAGTGGATTTGATAACAAGATTTGAGACGTAGCTGCAGTTTCCAGTCATGAGGTGTTGTCTCAGGATTGGAGTAGTGGGTCAACTTCTAGTATCAATACCGCTGCCCATTTTTCGATCAGCTTGCACATGATTGCGGATTCGGATTCGTAGATGAGTTGGATGGTTTCTTTAGTCCAACAGCTGAGTAGTTCATGGTTGAGGTTGGATGGCAGAGATGATTTAATCTAGGAAATGATTTTGTTGCTACCTCCATACCCATCTCTCCTACGTTTTCAGCTTTGGGGCAGCTGGCTATGAGTGTTTTTTCGGACACAGTTCATTCATTTATCGCTTCCACTCTGGTGAGTGACGCTCGCTGTAGTTACTTCATGGACATGATATGCGTTATTTCAGATGATGTCGTAATGATTGCAGTGGTTTGGTTGTGTCGCTATGTTCAAAACCTTTCTTTAGACACTTGGAGGTTAAGTGTTGATGTTATGATCTCGAATCGTGACATCATAGGCTTTTTCTGGTTGGCTGATTTCAGAGATGTGGTATTGATTGACTTGCTTCATATTTGGGGCATCATGAGGTGTGATGCCGGGGTTTGTTTTTTATGGTTGAGTAGGGTATTTTTAATGCTGCCCATGCTTGTGATTGGTAGTGAGTTTGCTGATGTGGTCTTCTATGAGTTGCCTTGGCAGGATATATTTCATGGCATCAACTTCAATCCTTCTAGAGATTTCAGTATGGGCTTTGATGATGTTTACTTTTTAGGATTCTAGAATAGGGGACTGCAGTTAGGGCACGACGGTTTGACAGTAATGATTAGAGTGGCGCATGGTCAACATGGTGGTTCCTTTCTGAGACAAACCTGAAACCTTGGGATCATATTGTTTGGTAGTTCAACAATTGTTTGGGATGAGAGAGCCGGTGTTAAATTTTTAAAGTTTACTCTTGTGGCACATCAATTTGGTTCTCTTGAAGAGAACTTCTTTGAGGAGTTGAATGAGTTTACACAGTATTTGATTACTCTTTTTATAGGAGGTTTTCAGGAGGTCTTTTATGTTGGTACCTCGCAGGACAATGCTTCGTGTTGTTGGTACTACAGATCTCCTAGGTTGACTTGGGACCTCGGGATTGCTCATGGTTTCAGTTTGGATCAGCTTGATTATTGCAAGGGTGTTATGGCATTGCTTGAGGACAAACAATCTTTAGGAAGGGTGGACTGTAATGCCCCCATTTTAGGGTTCTCTTGCTCTACAGTTGGAGGTGTCTTTCTGGGTTTGTGTTTGCATGATCAAATGGATAATTTGAGGTTACCAGTGAGCTCAAAGGGTATAGAGGAGTTCTACGATGCTCTTAGATGTTATTTCCAGCTTCTGGTTTGGGCTCCAAAATTCTTGGAGAAAGTTTTTGTTTATAATAAGTCACACAATTGGCTCTATTCATCTTTATTCTTCATCAGGATCACTCTTGTGTAGTTAGTTTCCAATTTCGATGCATTCTGGAAGTTTTCACAAATTGAGTGTATTAATGGTTATATTTTAATTAAATTACTAAGGTTGCCAAATAATAATTAAAATATTTAAAATGGGCCTTAGTATTATAGCTCGTCGGAATCGGGATGAGATGTTTTAAATCATGGATGCATTATACAAGGGACCTTGTGTGTCAAAATATGATTATTTTAATGAAAAAGTCATTTTCGTAGTTAAAAGGGTGTTTTAATTAAAAAGTGAATTTTAAATTAGAAGCCTCCGTCGAGTTTGGCGGGAAAAGTATAAAAAGAGGTTTTGAGTGCTCATTTGGATATGTTGGATTATTCTATTTCTCTTTTTGAAACCCGTGAGAGTCTGGAGATTGAACTAGGTTCATCTCATCCTTTGGAAGGACGAAAACCCTTTTGAAGTAGATCGGTTTCGGTGGTGAAACGAATCCACCCTAGCTGGTTCGTGGAGGGGATCATACAGGTCTTCTACTTGGGCGATTAATTCAATTTTGTGAGTCTCCTACAAAGACAAAATTGGTGATGATAATTTCCATTTAGTTTGTGGACTTGATTGCAAGGGTTTATTCCAATGTTTTGAGTATAAATTAATATCTCCGTTGTGGGTAGGCGATATCCATTTTTGAGCTTTAATCTGCATATTCGTATTGCTTGGGTTGGGTTTGGCATCCAAATTGATGGGAATTTTGCACACTATGATGGTCGCCATTATCTGCAATACTTGAAGGTTATATTTGTTGGTAGAGAGAGGGTGTGGCTTCAAGATATTCATATATCATCTGAAACCCCATGGCATGAGCTGTAGCAGAGATCTAATGCATTTTCATGGAGCTTGGAAGAGGGTGTGAGTGTGAAAGGGAGGTCGAAGGACTCATTGTGAGCTGCAGATTGATATTGATGCCAAACCCTTCTTTTTGTTGCTGTTGAAGCCTTGCATATTGATGTAGGAGCCATTGCCTATTATAGAGCCGGCAGGTTGTGTACCAGACCCTGACACAGCCATAACCCTTCATGAGTAGCCCTGAGTTCATCACACGTGAGGATCTGAAGATGCTTGTTGCTTGTATGAGGGTCGCAGGAGTCTAAGAAGGCTGGTCGTGGACACTTTCAGAGGTTTTTGTCATTCATTTAGTTGCTGTTATACATTCCCAGGTCCTACGTGCAGTTATAGGTTGGCATTTTCAGTTTGCAGTGATTGTGCATGTGATATGAAGAACTGAGATTGCTTTTTAATGCAAGTATGTATTGCTGTAGCTCTGTATGAGCGCAAGAAGTATGCAAACTTCCCTCTATTATTGTTCTGATCATGAATGCATAAGCCTGTAGCTTAGCACTGCTTATATCTCATTGTAATTGTTAGAGCTGTATCAGACTGGATGCTTATGAAGTTATAAGATTTGCATGACTGTAATACAAATTGGAATGCAAAATAGGACATGTAATCTGTCCTGTTACTTCCATGTCTGTTATTGTTTAAGTTGTAGCCCAAAACTGCATGTATTACACATTATGTCAGTCATATATGAAGCATTTGGAATGTGAAGTTGTTCATCAAATCTGTTTTAGCATCTCTTACTGGACATTATCCTATTATTTGCAATCTGAGGAGTTGAGTTTGATAAAATGGAACATCTATCCAACTGAAAATAACGAGCTAAAATCTCAAGTCAAATATCAGAACAGGGTGGGACATTACACAATATTTGACATGGATAGGAAAAGGAATGTCATTACCAAACCTCCAGTGGTCTTAAGAAAGTCAATGGCATATTCGCAGCCTTGTCCAAATCCAAGGTTGCCAGGAGACCAGTATTGGTAATAGCACGAGAGACTGGTACCAGTACCGGTATGGCTATTTTTGAAAATAGGAGATGGTGTTACTTGGAAACGCCATTCCAAAGCTTTATTGTAGGATGAATGGGCAGTATTTTAACATTCCAATACAGTTAATATGTTTAGTATCCCATAAATAAAATACCAATGAAATTTGAATCAATCGAGTATGCCAACATTTTTGTGTATTACTATTAATCAAACTGCATTTAGTTATTGGTGACTATCAAATATGTGGTCAATGGTCAACTCAGCTCTTGAAGAGAGGAAATGGATTTGACAGTAAAAGTTGATTCATGGTTATTTGTATGCTTTAAATAAGGTCTCTTTAGGGCTGACAGAGTATAGTTGGCCCAACCAGGACTAAATCCTTAATAGATGCTGTTAAAAACCTAGTTATCAAATTCAGATTATTTTAACCAAATTTGGTTGGATTTGGATTTTCAGATTGGCTCTATTTGTTCAGTCTGGAATTTAACCACTTTTTTTTTTTTTTAATTCTGGATTTCCAAAGATTGTTACTTCCCCAACAAATCATATTTGAGCTTTGTAATTATGTTCAAGATTACCAAGTCAGCCAAGATACAGAACGCACTTGTGGGTAAACTCACAAATGACAAATTTAATGATGATGCAACAGTGAGGTTAGAAACAAGATATGGTGGTGTCATTCCTGCCTTGAATGTAATTTGGCTTATTTGTTGCATCTCTGGTCTTAAGGTTATCTCCAATAATTTCAAGTTTTTCAACAATGTTTTGTCTTCTTCTGGAGGTTTTCTTTGGGCTGTAACACAATGATATTTACACTCTATAAGCATAGATTATAATGTACAATCTGAACTATTATCCAATATTAGAAAATATCAATCTGTAGAAGCAACAACAATCTTCTTCTAACAATTCTCAGTACACTAACATTGTTTACAAATAGTTGAAGCCATTTCTATTGGACACTTCGGATCATTTCTATTATCAACCAACAAGATGAGCACACAATTATATTGAGATGGGAGAGGGGGGGAGTCAGCATAATACAATCTTTTTACTTTTTCAATCTAACAATATCATTCACATAATATCTAACAATTATGCAACACAAGACAGCATGATTTACGTGGAAACCCTTATGAGAGAAAACCACAGCAAAATGTTGCTTTTATATAAATCTCTTTTACAATCTTTGTAGGCACCAACCATTAAGAGACACTAATCCTCTCAAATTCAATTTGTGAGTACCAACCCACTGGATACACCGATCCCCACTTGTAGAATTTGTAGGCACCAACCTCTCCAATATGAGGCACCAACCTCGTCAATAAAATCTTGTCTTCTCGAGAATAAATATTCTTTATAAATAGCCTTTAATAATCTTCTTCTATATTTTCCTTCTCAATTATATCTGCATATATATCTCTTTTACGTCTACATATATTCTTCTTATAATTCTGCCATAAACTCTTCTTACAAATCTTCCATGAAATCCTTCTTACAAATCAGTATTCAGCCTTTCTTTAATGATCTTCCTTTTATCTTCTCATTTACTGATCTGCAAGTGTTATTCTGATATAAACGCTTATTCCTCACACACCTTCCTCATATTTGTCTTCACATTTCACTCTTCTCACTTCTACTTGCAATTATCTTTTATATCTTCATAACCCAGTGAAATGATGCATCTCTTAGAATAGATATGTCTCTTCATATATATATATATAATTTCTTTAATGGTCATAGCTCTTAAACATGTCTCTTGACTATTGAACTATTCCTAACCAAATCTTCAATTAATATTCATTCACTTCATTCTTTTATATTCCTATTATTTACTTCATGCTACATATTTTAACTCCATACACTTCTTCTTTGAATGATAAAACCTTCTCTCTATTATAATTTTATTCCTCATCCACTTTTGAATGATAAAATTTTCACACACACTTCATCTCATGGAATGACTTCGCTTATATATCTTGTCTCATCATGAGACACAACCCTTCACCATACCCTTGTCTTTCTTGGTTAAAAACTAATCTTTATTTATTTAATTAATTTATTTATCTTTACACACTTCTCTTTTCTACTCCTCTTCTTATTTAATCTTCTCACATCTCACTCCTTCCTCTTCTTCTGCCTTTACTTCTTTCCATAATTTGTATATATTCTTCATAAGCATCTGCATTAAGTTATTAACTCCTCTTCTAATATGCAGATCTGTAGGTGTTAGATATATCCTCCTTTTTCTCACTGAACTTCTACGCTCTTCAAATTCATTTCACAAGCCTCTTTTATAGATTCACCAAGGAAGGTGACTTGATGAAGAGACACATGCCCTTAATATAATCACTGCCCACAACATAGTAACCATTGCTGCTCTCCTTAGTAAATAGAATCACGGACTTTAAAAATTAATTGCTGCTCTTTTGTTTTAACATTGATCACTTTCTTTGTAAACCAATTCATTTAATCACTGCCTTAAAGATAAAACAGATCGCTGCCTTTATAAGTTAATTGCTACTTCTCAACTTATTAATCGCTGTTCTCATTTTAACATGATCATTGCTCTTTTATAAGATAATCACTATTTTTGTTGCCTTCTTAAATCCTTCACATCCCTCTTAATTATACATATATTGTTCTTGGGAAAACATTTATTTATATGATTTTCTTTGAACATTTTCTTTCACATAGATTGGCCATCAAAACATATTTTTAATCTTATCCCATCTTCATCACTATGATGGCTATGATACATCTAATTTGCATTCTTCATTCTAGGGACATGATTAGCACCTATTGATAATGAGTGTGCTAAGTGTTACATTATTGTCCACATCTTATTACAATCTTCATATGATTGCAACCTTTATACCTTCATATGCTGTTTACAATAGGTGAATTTATAAGACAGATTTTGATCAATTGTACGATGTTTAGTGATGCTAAATAATTCTTACTTCAATTCTTTGTATAACATTGCACTCTTGGAATATTGTAAACATGTCAATCTATCCATTGTAGAAATGAGATCATGCTTCCAAACATGTGATTCTTGCTTCATCAATTATTTCCATCGTCATAGAACTCTCCTTTGACATCAATGACAATAGTTCCATGCCTCTTTGACATCAATGACAATATTTCAACACAACACAATTAGGAGACTTACATAACAAGAAATATCATAGTAACATTATATGGTCTCCAAATTGATAATTAGTGGAGATGACATCTAAGACACTTTCAAACCCAAAGAAGTACTATCCTAACGACCAACAATATGTAATAGGAAACCAAAAATTCCTAAAAGTAATTGCAGACAAATATCTTGTACAATTATTTTACCAATTATATAATACAAATATTACCAAGAGCTTGACTATTGACAACTAAATAAGCATATCCATCTTCAGAAAATATCAGCTTTCCTGATAAAACTGCGAGCAAGAAATAACCTCTGATAACAGAAATGCAAGTGAGGCAAGTAAGCTCTTGTTCTTAACAAGAAACATACTTGAAAAGTATCAATAAATAAATTAGGCATCATCATATAATAGACTGATAGAAAATATTTTCCATTACTAGAGACTCCTGTAATTTCTATGTCACTGGGTTCAGCTATATGCCCCTACGTACTGCCAAAAATTTGTTCCAGAGCTTGATAGGGTCGTGGACATCTCTGGGTTCACCAAGGGTCCAGACCAGGCACCCTAAGTTCCTTGTGGGTCTGTTGGACCGGACCTTGGAGAACATGGAGCTGATTATACACCTGGATATAGTGGCAGTCAATCTCATGATCATGGACTGCAATAAAATATCAGCGGGAGATAAGTGTCACATCCCTCTGCCTTGCACCTGCTTATCATCGTATGCCCATGACTGAATCAATGAAGAATATTACAGATCCTTCTGCTCTTGTTGTTGGTCAAGTACTTGATCTTCTGCTTAAAGGTGCTCCTGCTAACCATCTTTCTATCGTTCTAAATTTTTTGCCTTTGCTGCTATAGCTAAATTTAATGGCCATTTACCTGTATGTATGCATTTTTATAGGTTTTTTTATTTTTTATTTTTTGGGTTTTTAATTTTATATTATTTGTATATTATATATTATATAAATATATATTATAAAATTATTTATTTTATTATATATATTAGATAAAATATATTGTATTTATATATTTAATATGTATATCTATAGCATCCGTACTTGGATTTGAAGTCAAGAAAAATAAATCTGTTGTGTCATGAACCCAAACTTGAAACTTGTACCCAAATCTGAACCAGGATCAGCAACTTAGTGTAAGTTCAATAATTCTTTAATTTATAAAAGGCATCTTAGTAGACAACTATTTGAGGCATACCTAACCAAGAAAATATTGATATACTTTTTGTATTCTATTGTCCTGAAACAAATAAAGAAAAACCTTTGAGCATTAAATATCTAAATGACAATAATTCAAAATAGAGGAATCATATAGCTGTTCATAATTTGAGTAAACTCATTAAACAACGTCATTAATATGAAAAATGGCTCGCAACTGAATTAAGAAGAATAAAGTTTTTCAAAGCAGTTCTGGAATTAAAAGCAGTAGCAGAAATGTTTTAGAAGTTGTGATAGTGCCAAAAATTGTTGTTAATTTGGAGGAAGATATGGCTACATTAAAATTACAGGAGTGTGTTGTTGTTATTGGAAGATTCATTGGGGTGAATTTGGTAGTCTGTCATTCTTAAAGAACAGTCAGCTTTCTACCCTCAGCTGGCCCTGTGCAAATGTTTGGCATCGATTTGACAAATTTTGTTTGGCTGACCCAGTTGGCCTTCTCTTTTTGTTTGACAGACTTTGTGACAGTACAGTCAGCCCTTGAATGTTTTTGGAACAGCTGTCTGTCGGCCTTAAAAAGACTTATTACAGTAGGCTTTCTTCCCTTAGTAGGCTCTCAACAAACCTTAGTCTTTAGACAATGAGCCTCTCCTTCGACAGCGATTTAACAATCTTTGTTTTGACAGACCCTATTGGTTTTCTCTCCTTTGGCTGATAGATTTTGTGACACAGTCCAGTTGGCTTTTGAATGCCTTCAACAGCAATTAAATTTTTGTACAGTTAGCCTTCAAACAGGTTCTTTGACAGCAATTCCAATGTACAGCAGATTCAACAGGAATTTATCCTTTCAATCTTCAATCTCCGTTTGAATGGTTTAGCATCCCCTTTCTTACGGCTTCCTTGGTCTGATACCAAATGTTGAAAGAATGACACATGAGTTTGAGAGAATTAGATGTGTATGTTTGTATTGATTATTGAATGTGGAAGTTGCCTTGGTGGTTATTAACCTTGTAGACATTCACATAACATCTTTAACATAAACTATAAATGCTTCTGCGTAGAGTAAAGTCTTGACATTATATTATAAACATATGTAATAAGAATGAGAACGACAGTTGAATATTTTATAAACTCTACTTTTTTGGTACAAAAGAGAATCTAAATGATCTTCATGGAATTCTTTGGTTTTCAACGAAGGCTTGTGGAAGTACTTTCAAGAAAAGGTATAGCCCAATTACTACCTTACAAAAAAAGGAAACAAAACTACAAACATCAAAAATCAAAATAATAAGAAAGCAAACTGCATGCTTAAAAAAGATGTTGATTGTTTTTTAGTTGTAAACCAATGAACCACATCAAACAGGTGCACCCTGTGCTGTTCTCTTATGGACGACAGTTTTAAGTTACATAATTGTGATTTTAATTTCATGCACAACACTTAGATTACAATTTATAAAATTTAATTTCATACGTCCATTTAATTTATCATTTGAAACAATTCATGAATGCAATTTATACATTCCAGGGTTGATGGAAATTTCAATTTTACATTTAAAGTTACTTTTTATGGTGTTGACAATTTGGCAATGATGCCTATAAGTAGAAGTTACTATGTTTAAATTTTGTTTTGCTTGGTTTATCTAAATTAAAGAGTTCATTTCAATTAAAAGAATCATCATTTAATATATAACCAGACGTTGACATTTGCTAAATACATAAATTAGAAATCTGGTTATATCATAGAACAGGTGTCTTGAACAAGGCTGGGACTACTGGAGTTGGAGTTTCAGATACAATGAATTAGGATTTGCATTTTTGCCCATTTGTGCTTTATATTATGATGAAGCCAATTGTTGAGACAATGTAATGTTCCCCTTTTGGCAATAATCTTGTCAGTGGTTCATCAGCCTATTCCAGAATCCTATAGGCTCGTTGAGGTGAATCAAAGGGTTCCAGTTTGGAGGTTTTGTGATCTTTCCTCAATATTTACTATTTATAGTAAATACTATTATTGGTAGTTAGCAGTTGTCAGCCTTCAGTTCATCACGTCATTGGAAGCAGTATTCAGTACAAAGCCTTGGCCGTTTGAAAATATTATTTTAATGAATCTTTTCATTAGAAAAGGAAAACTGTTCTAATTTGCAGTTGACCCCTTGGCCTAAGGTATTAACTTGAAGTTGTGTTAAAAAGGGGACTTTAAGGGTGGCGCTTCATGAAGGGAATTAATTGGTTTTAATTAATTCTTCCTTGTCTCAAGTGGGACGCATTTTTGTGGAGAATTATATCTTTTTTGAAAATGAAAAGTGTGTTGGCTTTTGGCGTACCTTCTTTGGGATTTGAACAGTTTCCTCTCTTTCTTTAAAATTGAGGCTTGGCTCCAGCATTTGATCATCCATTATTTTGCTAAACTTATGTTGTCGAAATGATTTATCATTTTATACTTCGAGGAATGCTGACCTCCTAGTTCCTATTTCAATTTCGTGTTTGCAAGATAACACCTAATTGAATTTATTGCTGCTTCTCATCTAGACTAGCAGATAGAGTTTCAAGGTGAAATTTTGAAGTGTTTTCCAGTTTTGCAGTTGCTGTTTGCATACAGCTGAAAGTCGAATTTGTTCATGGCTGAGTGTATGATTTTAATATGGTTCTGGGCAATTGATATTATCATTTCTAAGGCCTAGGCAACCATCTCCATCAAGTTGCAGATTTTATTTTGGAGTTTTTATTTTTATAATGAGAAATCGCCCCTCTCAAGGGTTGTACCTTTCAACATGCATTGGGGATTGTGCCATTAAATATTAATGGTGTTTTGGAGTTGTTTCTTTGTCTCAACAGGGGTGCCAATCTTCCAATTGACCTTTGCCTTTGGTTTCACGCAATTCAGAGGTATTTTGATTGAGTTGTGAGCAATTTATGAATTTTTGTAGTTGCTGATTGCCATTTCCAGAATTGCAGGTTTCTGAGATAGAAGCAATTCATTTGCTGTTTCCATATTCTTTCTTCTTTCCTTATTATACTCTAACTTGGAAACATTGTATAACGTGGTGCTTTGAAAAATGGTGAAAAACAATGTAAATTGCAGCTTTCCTTTTTGTACAAACTGTTAACAGTAGTATTGTTTCAGTTTTAACTTTTGCTGCATTAATTAATTAACTTCACATTAAGCATCCCTGGATGGTATACCGCCAATGTGGATAATCTGTTTTGTATTCTCTTTCATTGCCCAGTTTCAAGTGGTGAATCCCCACTCTTCAATGGATGCCTGCCGCAACATAAGAAGTAATCATTTTGTAATCTTTTCCCCCCATTGTTTGGTGGTAGCGTGGAAAGTTCTTTGGCTGGTTATCCGCCTTGTCTCATTTGAATTCAGCAGTAGTACTCCACCATATGTTAGTATCTCGCCTATCAAAGGATCTTGAGTGCACATTCTTGGTGTGGAGTTTAATATTTCTCTTTCAGTGTAATCTCGTACTCATTGATTCAGTAGATCCTAGGGATCCTTTGACCATATGCTTGCCCCTCCTCCTTAAGTGGTTTTAGGGCGCATTCTTGGTTAGAGTTCTTTCATGTACGTTTTGGGTTATGCTAACCTAAATGGGTGATTGATTCTATTGTAAATGTTTGGTTTAAAAATCGAAAAAATTGAGAGAGAATATTTCAATGGTATCAGAGCCGAAGTTTCTGCCATCCTGTGTTTACTAGTCTATCAGTTGACAGATGAGTGACAGAGCAACCAGATACTTCATGAGAAACCAGGCCAGATCTCAGTTACAGTTTCCACCAGTGCCAGAAGCAGATACTTTGTCAGAAGCTTTGAGAGAAATGGGTAAAACAGTTGAGAGAATGTCAGACGAGTCCCGACTTTCAATGGAAGAAAAAGATGCACGAGCAGAAAAGAAGTTTGATAACATGTTAGAGATGATGACACATTTGCTGGCTAAATTGGATTAACAAACTACTCAGAATAATATTCAGCCCCAACCAAATCAAGTTGGTGAAAATAGTAGTAATAGTGGTGTTAATGGAACTTATGTTCCTGATGGTCATAATGCTTCAGTGGTTAATGGAAGGGATAGAACTGTTGGACAGCATGTCACAAACACAAGAGGATCTTCATCTAGACCTCTTCTTCCTGTATTCACTTCAAGAGATGAACAACCACCTAAAGTTGGGGTACCTTTTGCCGGTGATGCTAGGCAAGCATATATCGAGTATATCTCTCTACCCCCTGATATGAGAGATGCATGGACCTTTGATCAATTCATGAATCAAAGAAGTAGAAGGAACGGTGGAAGGAATGAACAACGTCCTCTCACGAACCATAGGAATGATTTTCAACAAGCATTGGGTAAGATTACCTTGGACCACTTTGATGGAAGTAATAAGTGTGCAGCGAGGGCATGGGTGCAAGAATTGGATAACTATTTTTCACTTAGACCAATGCCGGAGGAAGATGCAGTTAAGTTTGCCACATTACACTTGGATGGAGTGGCTCATGAATGGTGGACTCACGGTTTGGTTACTCTTGGCCATAACCTCATCCATACCTATGAAGAGTTTACTAATAAATTAATTGAAATATTTGATACCAAAGATCTTGAGTTGAGTTTCTGAGAATTGGCACAATTGAAACAACACGGATCTTTAGATACTTATGTTGCTGATTTTCAAAGGCTGTTAGTAATGGTGCCTAACATTACTGAAAGAAGACTTGTGGTTTTATTTGTGGAAGGTTTGATGGAGCCTTTGAAAGGATGGGTCAAAGCCTTTGATCCACCATCATTGGATGAAGCAATCAAGAAAGCAAGGAGCATGGAGTTGGTTGGTCCAAGGCCAAAATTTCAGTCTAAACCATTCAAAAAGGATAAGAAGAAGTTCACTCCTAATCAGCCCAACAAGTATCCACAAAGGATATCTAATGAACTCCGTGATCAGCTTAGAAAGGAAGGAGTTTGTTATACTTGTCGTGAACCTTGGACAAGAGGTCACCGTTGTTATGGGAAAGGTAAACTACAACAAATGGAGGGCTATTCTGATTATGGATCAGAATCTGATCCGTATGATCAACAGTATGAAACAACAAGTGATGAAGGAGAAGAAGCTCCAGAAGAGGAACCAGAAGTTGGAGATGGTAGTGCTTTTGCCCAACTATCTAGTTTCCAAAAGAACGAATCCTTTCGAGTTCGTGGAGTGGTTAGTTCTCAAAGGATTGTTGCTCTAATTGATATAGGAGCAACTCATAATTTCATTGATGAAGGCCTAGTTACGAAAAGAGGATTGAAGATTGAAGATTTTGAAGGATTCAAGGTAATGGTAGCAGATGGCTTTACCATATCTTGCACTAAGAAAATTCCTAATCTTTCTATGCAATTGGGGAATTATGAGGTGAAGGATGACTTCTATGTTGTAGGCATTGGTAATACTGATGCTGTTTGGGAATACAATGGCTGCGATCTCTTGGAGAAATCACTTTGAATTTGCAAACCATGGAATTGAAATTCCAAGTTGATGGGAAGAAGGTGGTTTTGAGAGGCATGTCCAATGGAGGTCCTCGGATTGTGTCCTTGAAACGAATGGAGAGGTTGATCTGTCATGATCAAGTTGAATGGGCAACAGAGTGTATGATCTTACCAGCTGATCCGATTGTAGAGAAAAGACAATATCCGTCTGATATACAAGCTCTTCTTTCTAAAAAGAGCAAGGTTTTTGGTGACTTACCTTTAGGAAGACCACCTGAAAGAGGGTGTGAGCATGTGATTGAATTAGAAGAGGGTGCCAAACCGGTCATCACTACTCCTTACCGTTATCCAAAGAAGCAGAAAGATGAGATAGAAAAGACTATCAAAGAACTTTTTGAGGTAGGGTTCATTAGACCAAGCAAAAGCCCATTTGCTTCAGTTGTAGTATTGGTCAAAAAGAAAGATGGTACAATGCGTATGTGTGTTGATTATCGTGCATTGAATCAAAAGACCATCAAGAATAGATATCCTATTTTGAGGATAGATGAACTTATTGATGAGCTCCATGGGGCTATGTTCTTTTCAAAGATTGATCTTCGATTCGGTTATCATCAAATCAGAATGAGAGAAGGGGATATAGAGAAAACAACTTTTAGATGTCACTATGGGCACTTTGAGTTCCTTGTCATGCCATTCGGTTTGACCAACACTCCAACAACTTTTCAATCTTGTATGAACAAGAGTTTCAGGCTGCAGTTGAGGAAGTTTGTGGTCATCTTCTTTGACGATATTCTCATTTTCAGCAAGTCTTGGGAGGAGCACCTTCAGCACTTGGAGGAAGTGCTTAGCATTTTGGAGGCTGAATGCATGTTTGCTAAAGAATCTAAATGTGAGTTTGGGATGACTGAGTTTCTCTATTTCGGCCACATTATCAGTTCTAAGGGGGTCAAAGTTGATCCTGAGAAGATTAGAGCCATTGTTGATTGGCCACCTCCAAAAAGTGTGACTCACTTGAAGGGATTTTTGGGTTTATGTGGGTTTTATAGAAGATTTGTCAAGGGGTATTCTCATATGGCAGCCCCTCTCACAGATCTCACCAAAAAGGGAGTCTTCCTATGGACGGATAAAGCACAAGAAGTGTTTGATAAATTCAAGCAAATTATGAGTTCATGTCCAGTCTTGGCTTTGCCTGATTTCAAAAAGCCTTTTGAATTGCAATGTGACGCTTCAGGTGAAAGAGTTGGAGCTGTTCTCATGCAAGACAAACACCCTATTGTCTTTGAGAGCAGAAAATAAAGAGGAGCAGAAACGTTATACTCGATTTATGACAAAGAGATGCTTGCCATTATGCATACTTTGTCCAAATTCCGCCAATACTTGGTGGGAAGTAAATTTGTGGTTAAGACTGATCATAATAGTCTTAAACATTTTATGCGTCAAAAAGATTTGAATGAAAGGCAACAAAAATGGGTAAGCAAGCTTCAGGCTTATGACTAAGATATCGAGTATGTTAAGGGAAAGAACAATGTAGTTGCGGATGCCTTGTCCAGAAGGCCTTATTTGTAGTCACTTTGTGAGCTTTCAGCAGATTGGAAAGTGTTGATTGCTGCTGATTATGCAAAAAATCAGTTCACAACCAACATTATAGAAGGCCATTTGGTTGATGAAAGGTATAATTTGGTTGATGTTTTGATTATGTATAAGGGTAGAATCTTTTTGGTACCCGAATCCAAGCTTAAGAGGAAATTTTTTCAATCATTTCATGATGTTCCTCTTGCTGGTCATCAAGGTATGTTCAAGACTTATAAGCAGATAAGAGAAAGGTTTGCTTGGAAGGGAATGAAGGAAGAAGTCATGAACTACATAAGGGAATGTTCTACTTGTCAACGGAATAAAAATGAACATTCTTTTCCAGCTGGTTTATTGCAGCCCTTGCCAGTTCCAAATCAGAAGTTGGAAAGTATTGCTATGGACTTCATCACCAGTTTACCCAAAGTGCAAGGCCGTGATTGTATTTATGTTGTGGTGGATAGATTAACTAAATATGCTCATTTTTATGCTATCACTACTTCATTTACAGCAGCTCAAGTAGCTGAGTTGTTCTTTAGAGAAGTTTTCCGTTTGCATGGTTTGCTTAAGACCATTGTCAGTGATAGGGACAGCAAGGTCCTAAGTGTGTTTTGGCAAGAGATATTCAGGTTGAGTGGTACAGTGCTCACTCCAAGCACTAGTTATCACCCGCAAATGGATGGGCAATCCGAAATTGTCAACAAATGGTTAGAAGGCTATCTCAGAAATTATGTTTCAGGGCAGCAAAGGGCTTGGGTTAAGTGGCTCCACTTGGGAGAGTTTTGTTACAACTCTTCTTATCACATGTCAATTAAGATGTCTCCTTTTATGGCTCTCTATGGGTATGATGCTCCTAACATTTTTGACTTGGTGTTTGGTGATAGTAGAGCTCCCCTGGCAAAAGATATGCTTCAGCACAATCAAGACATCTTTAAGTCATTAAAAGAAAATCTGTAGCAAGCTCAAAAATCAGCAGAAGTTGTACGCCGATTAGCAGCGTGTTGAACGTTCATTTGAGGTGGGAGACATAGTTTATTTGAGACTTCAACCCTACAGACAGTCTTCCCTCAAAAAGAGTGGTGCAGAGAAACTGAAGCCACATTTCTATGGTCCGTTTAAAGTCACCAAAATGATTGGTGAAGTGGCATATGAATTAGAACTTCCAGCGGACAACAAAGTTCACAATGTCTTTCATGTGTCCCGCCTCAAGAAGGCACTTGGGCACAATGTGGTAGCTACTTCAGAATTACCTCCCTTAGATGAAGAAGGGCAGTTGGTGTTGCTGCCGGGAGAAATCCTTGACAGTAGGGAGTGAACGTTGAGGAGGCGAACAGTCAAGGAGTATTTGGTAAGATGGAGAAATTTGCCTATTGAAGATGCTACTTGGGAAGGTAAACAAATTTTGCAGCATCCAACTTTGCAGTTGCTTGAGGACAAGCAATTTCGAGGGGGGCGGATTGTAATGTTCCCCTTTTGGCAGTAATCCTATCAGTGGCTCATCAGCCTATTCCGGAATCCTATAGGGTCGTTGAGGTGAATCAAAGGGTTCCAGTTTGGAGGTTTTGTGATCTTTCCTCAATATTTACTATTTATAGTAAATGCTATTTTTGGCAGTTAGCAGTTGTCAGATTTCAGTTCATCACGTCATTGGAAGCAGTATTCAGTACTAAGCCTTGGCCGTTTGATAATATTATTTTAATGAATCTCTTCATTAAAAAAGGCAAATTGTTCTAATTTGCAGTTGACCCCTTGGCCTAAGGTATTAACTTGAAGTTGTGTTAAAAAGGGGACTTTAAGGGTGGCGCTTCATGAAGGGAATTAAATTGGTTTTAATTAATTCTTCCTTGTCTCAAGTGGGACGCATTTTTGTGGAGAATTATATCTTTTTTGAAAATGAAAAGTGTGTTGGCTTTTGGCGTACCTTCTTTGGGATTTGAACAATCTCCTCTCTTCCTTTAAAATTGAGGCTTGGCTCCAGCATTTGATCATCCATTATTTTGCTAAACTTATGTACCTTCTTTGGGATTTGAACAGTCTCCTCTCTTCCTTTAAAATTGAGGCTTGGCTTCAACATTTGATCATCCATTATTTTGCTAAACTTATGTTGTCGAAATGATTTATCATTTTATATTTCGAGGAATGTTGACCTCCTAGTTCCTATTTCAATTTCGTGTTTGCAAGATAACACCTAATTGAATTTATTGCTGCTTCTCATCTAGACTAGCAGATAGAGTTTCAAGGTGAAATTTTGAAGTGTTTTCCAGTTTTGCAGTTGCTTTTTGCACACAGCTGAAAGTCGAATTTGTTCATGGCTGAGTGTATGATTTTAATATGGTTCTGGGCAATTGATATTATCATTTCTAAGGTCTAGGCGACCATCTCCATCAAGTTGCAGATTTTATTTTGGAGTGTTTATTTTTATAATGAGAAATCTCCCCTCTCAAGGGCCGTACCTTTCAGCATGCATTGGGGATTGTGCTATTAAATATTATTGGTGTTTTGGAGCTGTTTCTTTGTCTAAACAGGGGCGCCAATCTTCCAATTGACCTTTGCCTTTGGTTTCACGCAATTCAAAGGTATTTTGATTGAGTTGTGAGCAATTTATGAATTTCTGTAGTTGTTGATTGCCATTTCCAGAATTGCAGATTTTTGAGATAGAAGCAATTTATTTGCTATTTCCATATTCTTTCTTCTTTTCTTATTATACTCTAACTTGGAAACATTGTATAACATGGTGCTTTGAAAAATGTTGAAAAACAATGTAAATTGCAGCTTTCCTCTTTGTACAAACTGTTAACAGTATTCCTGTTTCAGTTTTAACTTTTGCTACATTAATTAAATAACTCCACATTAAGCACCCCTGGATGGTATACCACCAGTGTGGATAATCTGTTTTGTATTCTCTTTCATTGCCCACTTTCAAGTGGTGAATCCCCACTCTTCAGTGGATGCCTGCCGCAACAGAAGAAGTAATCATTTTGTAATCTTTTCCCCCCACTGTTTGGTGGTAGCGTGGAAAGTTCTTTGGCTGGTTATCTGCCTTGTCTCATTTGAATTCAGCAGTAGTACTCCACCATATGTTATCACCTCGCCTGTCAAAGGATCTTGAGTGCACATTCTTGGTGTGGAGTTTAATATTTCTCTTTCAGTGTAATCTCGTACTCATTGATTCAGTAGATCCTAGGTATCCTCTGACCATATGCCCGCCCCTCCTCCTTAAGTGGTTTTAGGGCGCATTCTTGGTTAGAGTTCTTTCATGTACGTTTTGGGTTATGTTAACCTTAACGGGTGATTGATTCTATTGTAAATGTTTGGTTTAAAAATCGAAAAAATTGAGAGAATATTTCAGACAACATCCGAAATGGAGAGTTGCCATGATGCTGTGCGATGGTAAAAGTTCTAGATCCTTTTGGATCAAGCATATGTGAGTGAGTTCATTGAATTGAGAAGGAAATTCTGGTAGAAACACTTAGAGCCCCTCAAACAATTCATATTTGAACGAGAAAATGGTTGTATATCTTCAAAACACCACTTTTAACTTGGTATGAAAAAGGATACAATGGGAACAATGACAAGGTGGTTTGAGAATTTGAAAGTGGAAATAGAAAATTCAAAATAGACATCTAGTCATAGTTCACAGAGTTTCTTGATGTGGGGATGCAGGGATGAGTTTTGGGGATAGGGGGACCAAGGGCCTAAGTTTGGGGACAGTAGGGGGATGGTGTTGGGGGGTGTTGAAATACATATAGTACTTGAAAATATAGTTATAAAAAGATGTTTAAGTATAAGAATTTGTAATGTCCCCTTTTGAGCCCTATGCTTTTCAGTGGCTGATAGCCCATTTCCAGAGTCTTGTGGGCTACTTGGAGGCTTTTTTAGGGTTTCCTAAATTCTGGAAGGTTTCTTGTCAGCTTTTTAGGGCTTGGTTGCAAGAGTTTGCCAGAAGGGTTTTTGAATCTTTCTGGTTTTTCAGAGAGCTTTGGTGGGCTATCATGTGCATTTCATTAGTGACTATTTCTGGATTTACTATTTTAAGTAAGTTACGGTGGCTACCCAGAATGTGCTCAAATGGTGTTTGGAGTCACTATTTTTATCAGTATGCTATTTTTAGTAAGTGCTATTTCTGGCAGTGTGGTAGTGCTGTTTTGGCAGTGGCTTCTCCAACATTCTTGGAGTCCAAAAAATGAAAGGTTAATAACTTAAGTTATGTTATATTTTAATGTTGCTTTTTGGACCCCATGTCTAGGCACCATGACTTAAGTTGTTTTAAAATGTGGACTCATGGCCTGGACGACAAAGTTGGAGATATTTGCAAATTTAAATGTTAATTTGATGCTTGATAAAGTGGACGCCTAGTTTGACAAGTCAAAAGGCTTTTAAATGAACATTATATTTGTCCCAGGAATGCGGCGTCCCTTTTTGGAGGGAAATTGGGTTTAAACTTTTGGGTCTTGGGCTTATAAATAAGCCTCTCTCCCTCTCATTTGCATATGTTGATTTATGATAATGAAATGCCGTTAGAGTGAGGATTGAATCCCCTCAAGAGCTTTGGAGACGAAAACCTTCAAAGTTGCTCTAGTTTTGGAGTTGGGAGATACTCCCTAGTTGGACTTGGAGTGGCTTCATTGCAAGAGTCGCCATTGGAGATATTGGTGAATTGTTTTTGGTTATGAAATGTTCCTATGCTTTCTTGCTATATCTTTTGGTGTGTTGGTGATAGTTTACTTCTTGGAGATCATTTGAAGTGTTTTTATCAGATTTTATGTTGCTGGTTTGTGTATGGCTGAAGCACATTTTTTTTTATCGTACTGATATGTGGAGACAAGTTATTTTTGTGGGTACTGATTCTATGGATTCCTAGCACTTGGGCATTCCCTTGGCTAAGTTTTGAGGATTTTTAGAAGTGAGTGGGATTTTTGAGAGGAGGTCAACCTACCCAAGGAGGCTGTACCACTTTTGGTGGTGCACTGGGATTTGTGCACAAGATTTACTGCCTGGTTTGGGGTGTATGGCTGCTTGAAACTGAACGCCTAGGCTTGCTTGTCACTTCGTAACAGATTTGGAGTCATTCTGTTGAGTGGTTGGAGAGATACGAGCATTTGATTGAGTGTTGGTTGGTGTATCAGATTTTTTTGTCTAGAAAATCAGACTGCTGCCATAACATATCAGACCTGATATGTCCTTGGTACTTACTTGTTTTATGATGCTTAATTGATTACATGTTGCAAGGATTGATCTATATTGTAATAGGATTTCATTTTGAGTAGTACTCTTCATTTTATCAAATATTTGATGATCATTGTAATGTTAATATGGTAGTACCAATCAACTTTTTTACATTTAGTTATTTGTACTACACTATCACTGAATAAGTGGTTGAGTTTTCTTTACTTTCTTGTTGCCCACTGAAAAAGTGGAAGAGGTTGGCTATGCCGCGAAGTACTTTACTTTGCTTACTTTCTTGTAGCTTGTTGAAAAGTGGAAGTGGCTGGTTTTACCGCTAAGTAGTTTACCTTCTTTATTGGCTGGCTTGCCGCCAATAGCTTACTTGTTACTTATATAATTGATATTACAATCAGATCCCCTTACACTGTATGCACTCACCTTGCCCACTCCGAGATCTGGGTGATCAGAAAGTGAAGGGTTGTTTTCAGTTTGCTTATCTTTACTTTGGGCTAACGCTAATGCTAACGGTTGCAAGTTGTGTGAAGTTTTTGGAAAAAATAAGTGTGGGATTTTATAGTGGTATCAAAACTAAAGTTCCTGCCAACCTATTGGAAGATCAGTAAATTCAGAGATATTACAATGGATTTCAACAGAGTTGAAGAACAGTTCAAGAGGTAGTGTGAACAAGAGGCTTCCCAACTATTTGAAGAGTAACAAAGCATGATAGATGAGTTTAGAAATGCGGCTTTTCTTGACTCTTTCTTGGGTTGTGTTGTAATATTGAAACCTGGAAAATTGGGTGTGTTTAAGTACATCAAAAGAACAATGAAAGAAAAATCAGAATTTGCCATTGAAGAAGGGCCAAAGAAATAAGGAGTTCTTATTTGTGGTTTGTGGCCCACAAGTAAGCATGAGGAAGACAAAAATCAGTCAACAAGCGTTGATGATGGGACTCTTAAGTCTTAGAGGAAATGAAGGTACAAGCAAGGAGCACATGACACTTCAAGATGATTTTGAGATTGAAGAAGTGTCACCTATCAAAATTGTGAATGAAGAACACATGTGTTGGAAATATTGTCATTGATGTCAAAGGCACTTAGTCAAGATTGTTGGAAAATATGTCAGGTGTCTCTAACACCTTTAAATGATTTTGAAACAACATATTAAACCCCTGAACAACATGAAGGTAAAATTATGATCGATGCAAAGATATGAAAGCAAAGTTTCAAACTTAGAATGGAAGAAGAAATCAGATCGATCAAATATAAAAGAGCTTTGATTGATTTGTACAGATTCAAAGAAAGCAACAAACAGCATATGAAATCTGGAAAGCAATTAAAGGGTTATTGATCTTATTAAGATTAACAAGTGTATAAATAAATAAAGCAATTAAAGTAGAAGAAACTGATTCATTTCAGTTCTCTAAAACAAAAATTTTCTGTGCAACACATAATACAAATGAATAAAGACAAAAATAGGAAAAGACAAAGCCTTTAAAAGGCAGCAATTCAGTTTTGAAAGGATACACTTCACTTTTTGAATGATACGATGAATATTAAAAGTCAAAAAGTGATACGATTTCTTAATGAAATGGTGTGAATTATTTTGTGGAGAAGTACGTGTCATTTTGCTGATAAAAACATTTTTATAAGTGAAAAGGTGCAATTACCTTTGGTTAAGGAAAAACAATAAAAAATTGTTTTCTTCAAGTGGTACTATTTATAATGGAACTCCAAATTTCTAAAGAAAAAGAAAAATAAACATTGATGTGGTGCAATTACCATTCAATAAGAAAGAGTGTATTACTCAAACAGATCTGAAGAGATGTGTTTAAATTTAAGAGTTGCTATCTATTGGAAAGGACACATTAATTCATAGTCACCTATCTTTGTGAATATATATATATATGAGAATCAAAATTAAATCTGCAGTTGAGAGTGTGTGGGAATGATGATGTGAATAGAGAAGCAGAAATATACATCATTTGAGTCATTGCGCAAGAGAAAATTGAATATCTTTCAGATCAAGCACAAATTTAAGGAGGAGATCTACAACTGTCTTAAGCAGATTTTATAAGAGCGTTTTCACTATATTTGTGAGGAAGTCAAAAGGTTTAATATTGAAGAGAAGTTATTGCAGATATAGAAGAAGAATTTTATCAAATCTAAGAAAAGAGTTATAACAGACTTGGTGCAAGATTGAAAGAGATATATTTGAGCAGTATTGTCCCATCATACGTTGAAGAAGGAACATTGAAGGTGGAACTTTGTTTCTGAAGTCATTATCTTTTGCTAAGTTGGTGCTTGGCAAGTGGGGGTTGGTGCCTACAAATTGAGGGAGTTGGTGCTTCCTGTAGGTTGGTGCCTACAAAACAAGTTAGAGGTTGGTGCCTACTATCATTGTAATTCACATAAATGTATAAAGTACAATATTTGTACCGTTGTTCTCTCTCGTAAGGCTTTCCACGTAAATATCCTGTGCTATTGTGTTCTTCTCATGTGCATAATTGTTGATGTTGAGTGAATGGTGTTATTGTGATTGGTTAAGTTTTAAATTGGTAAAAGTTGCATTATACTGATTCACCCCCCCCTCTCAGTATAACTGTGTGCTCATCAATTGGTATCAGAGTAGGCCCTTCAAATAAGTCTAACAAACTTGAAGGGAGATCCATAAAGCACACATCATGAGTGGAGAAGGATTCTCTTCCAACAAGGCTCCATTGTTTGATGGGACATATTATGCATTTTGGAGTATGAGAATGGAGGCCTATATAAATGCTATAGGATTTGACATTTGGCAATCAGTAGTGAATGGATATAAAGCCCCTTCAGCACCTCCAATGGATTCAGCAGGAAAGAAGGCAAGTGAAAATAATGCTAGAGCCAAGAATGCAATCCTATGTGGATTAAATGAATCTGAACTTGTAAAGATAATGCATTGCAAATCTGCCAAAGGGATTTGGGAAAAGTTGAAGCACACTTATGAAGGACACAAGAAAGTGAAGGGAGCCAAATTGCAAACACATAGAAGCAATTTTGAAAGTCTTGGAATGGGTGAAGAAGAAAATATTGCTGGATTTTTCATGTGTGTGGATGAAGTTGTCAACTCCATTCGAGGCCTTGGAGAAGAAGTAAAGGAACTGGCAGTAGTGCAAAAAGTTTTGAGATCTCTTACACCAAGATTTGACTCCAAAGTATTGACAATAGAGGAAATGAAGGACTTGGACACCTTAACCATGGATGAACTACATGGAATCTTAACAGCCTATGAGATGAGAACCGGAAGATATACAACACTACAAAAGGAGGCTGCATTCAAAGCATCCAAGAATTCAAAAGGGAAGAAAGATAATAATACAATAGATGAGGAAGAAGCAAATTTTGTGAGGAAACTAAAAAGAGGGACAAAGAAGTACAAGCCAAAGAAAGGAAGCAAAATTGATAAGTATCATAGAAACAACAAAAGAGAAAACCTCAAGAAAAGCCTATACTCATATAGAGATAAAGATTCTTCAAGTGACTATGATGTGGAAAGCTGTGAAGATGGACTGTTGTTCATGGCTGAAGTAATAGAAGCTAATGAAGACAAGGATGAAAATCAAGAAGAGGAGATAGATCATGATCCAAAAGATTTGGAAGAAGAATTGGAATTTGCTATAAGTGAGATTGAGAGGCTGAAAAGGAAATGTCTAAGAAGAAAAACTAGATTTGAAGAAGAAAAGAAGAAATTTATGGAAACTGAGAAACTAATTTCAGACTTGAAGCTTCAAATTGAGGAAAGTAAGAGGATAGAAAATGTATCCAAAATTCGACTTAAGGAAAAAGAATGTGAAAAGTTGGAAATTGAAATTGTTTCCATGAGGAAAGAATTAGAAAAGACAACAACCAAGTTAAACACAAGCCTCAAGCTTGGAAAGAACACCAAAATCCTGGAAGACATCACTAATATACCAAGCTCATCATCAAATAAAACAGGACTTGGCTATGAAGAAAATCGAACAAGCAATGAAGATTCCATAGAGACTCCTAAGAAGTCTTTTCCTTCAAGGGAAGTGCATCCATACAGGTTCAAGAGTACCTTTTATGGCTATTGCTACTCAGCAATCATTTTGGGCATAAAGCAAGAGATTGTAGAATACATGTGAGATATGATTATGGTTGGAACGAAAATATAAAATCTTATGGAAGGAACTATAACTCCTTTGTTCCTTTAGTGGGTTATAGTGTTGTATGCTACAAATGCAACAACTATGGACACATAGCATGATTTTGTAGATGTGGTTTTGTGAAACTACCTAGATAGGATGTGAAGAACACCATTGGAAAACAAAGGGAAAAAAAGTTTACAAAAGTGTGAAGGAAACTGTTGAGGATATAGATTTGTGGTTTTTCTATGTGTTAATCTTCACATTGTATAACATCTGTCGATTTCCATCTAATACAAGCGAAGAAAGAGAGAGTATAAATATCAAATGTAGGAGACACGTCCCATGAGCGGACACGTTGGCTCAAGGGGCGTGTCTCTTTATTTAACTTGTTTAGACATTGATCAAAGACTTTATCTGACCGATGCTACAAAAATTAACACTCCCTCTTAGCTAGGGAGGATAAACTCTAAACAAGTATAAGTGATATCACCTAACTCGTGATATCAGAAGATATGGTATGCTTCTGAAAGTGTCAAGTCACATGACATTCTTCATAACACATCTTCATTATTCAATACTCCCTCTTATCTAGGGTAGATAAACTTTATTAACACTCCCTCTTAGCTAGGGAGGATAAACTTCCACCAAGTAAACGTGGTATCACCTAACTCGTGATATCAGAAGATATGGTATGCTTTTGAAAGTGTCAAGTCACATGACATTCTTCATAACATATCTTCATTATGGTATGTGCACTGACATCAAGTCACATGATGTCTACCATAATTCATGGCATATCCACGGATATAAATATCCACAATGATTATCTCTTAAGGATCACAATGATCTACAGATGATACCAAGTCCCATGATATCAATCAAAGTGTTCAAGAGATACTATCATGACATGTCCACAGATATCTATCATGATAGTTTATCATTGTAGAGTCGTCACTTTACAATGTCAAATACAAGTGTTCATTATTAGAAAGATCGTCACCTTTCAATAATGTACACAGGGGGAGTAGGCCCATAAGGTCATGGAGTCACACACATGACAAAAGAGTTTACACATTTAAACATCTTTATATATTAGTACAATTTATAAACAATTTGAATTTCAAACATAATATCAAATTACATACCAAGTTTCTTCCCGAAGAGTTTAACTCTGGAGAGAGTTTGTTAAGTATGTTTGTTGTTTGATCATTTGAACTAATATACTCCAACAGGATTACATTCCTTTCTACCATGTCTCTTGCATAATGGTAGGGGATCTCAATGTGCTTAGATCAAGGAGTCCCATAAGCAATTTACGAAGCCAAACTGCTTCTCTTGCCCTCATAAAGGCTGCAATGTATTCAGTTTCCGTTGAGCTCTGTGTAACTGAAGATTGTTTTTTGCAAATCTAGGAGATCATAGCCGATCCTAAACTGAAGCAACATCCTGATGTGCTTTTCTGATCGGTTACACTCCCAGCCCAATCAAATCCAGTAGTGCTTGAAGATATCTCAATATATGTTTTACAACCATAAGGTGAATTTCCTTTGGCTCGCACATGAACTGGATATAAGCATTCACTAGGACCTTCCATTGTTGCTGGAGTGCTCTATCAACTGAGCTACTGGCCTCTTGTGGCCAGCCCATCATTAGTCCGAGTGTGGCTTATATCCAACACCCCCCCTTAAGCCACACTACGGGTGCTTGGGGCTTTTCTGAAGTTAGATCCTGGGACCTGTCGTCATGGAGTCTCTCGACATCACGCCTCATCTCAGTCTCAAGGATGAACAAGGGCTTTCACCTCATATCTCTCTATCTCAGAGAATTATGCATTACAACAAGTGAAGAAGTGACTCCCTCTGAAGCTTTAATTACTTGCATCAGCCTCTTGACCTCCTCGTCCAAAAATCATCTGTAATACTTGCTTTAGAGAAATGGTTTCCAACTCACACCTTTGTAGAGATTCAAGCTGTTCTCTTCAACCTCATCCCAGATCACTCTATTATGAATAGGTTTGCGGAGCTACCAATGTTAAATCCAGGTTGACAGACATGAGCAATTCTGATCTCAATTGCTGAAGAGGTACTTCAAGAATTTAGCATCTGTCCTTGCAACTTTGAATCATAGAACTCCCTCTGAAGGTTAATGCTTCCTCTCCAAAGAGATGTCTTCAGCCATTCACACAATCTCAAGGTTGCAAGTAGTGTCTCCATTTTTTTTCAACTTACAGGATGCATCAAGCTTTTCTTGAAAGCAATCTTTTATCCCTTTTGATCCGTCTTGAAAGCATTAAGAAGAGATTACTAAGAGTTCATGACTATCCAAAGAAATTTCATACAAAGTTTACTATCTCAGGTTATAGCAATAACTTGCAATGAATAGTTTGAAACTTCAAGGATCTTAAATTGGTGAACACAAATCAAGAGAAAAACATAATCTCTTTTACTAATCACACAAGATCCAATTAAATGATATAACAAAATTTCAACAAGGAATACTCATCTCTTTTAAGTATTCCGATGGATGCAAATACAAGACACATTGTGGAACATTGCGCTTGTGCTCAGATTAGTCCACAACCTTCTTTCTACAGGTTCATGGCTTGATCACAAGCCCATGTCACAAAATTTGTAGTGGTGGCTGGCTAAATTTGAATATGGTTGATGCACTCCTTTTCTAGCTGCGACCCACCTAGAATTGCTATACAGGTGCAACAAGCTCTATGATGTTCAGATGATGAAACAACAAAGATGAACCCTAGTGCATCCTACAATGATGGATTTCACAATGGCAACAGGAACAACATTTCTTTATCCGTCCTGAGTTAAACCTGATGCTGATCGGCTAGCTCCTGCAATTTGATAGCAGAATTTTACTCAGGTAGCCAATGCCATCTTTTAGGACCCAATTCACTGCTACAGTTGTTGGAATAGCACCTTTACCCAATCCTAAAGCATAAAGTAATGCCCGTGTCTTCAGATTACCCAGCATTTAGGATAGACTTGTTCCTCCATTAGCAGTCTCTATTGTATTCAAATGTTCTTCCACTAGCATTTCAAATGGATACTCCAGTAACGGTGCCAACAAGCAATTAAGTCTTTTCCTTACGATTGGCCAAAGCTCGGCAATACATTCAGCAATAGATGAAGACTTAACTTCCGCCAAAGCCCGGCATGTAAAGGCATATATCGGCATCAAAGATGCATTCGATTCTCCACCCGTCACCAATACAATGCAACCACGATATCTCCTTTCCAATATCCATCTTAGGCCCAAAGCAATGCCGAAGGCATATTCAATGCCGATAGGAGAAATGCTGGCACCAATATGAGTTTGAATGCAGAGAAACAACTAAGAGTAATTGTGCGCCCATGAATGTCTCGATTCGTCTTTCTGCTGTATAGGAGAGGTGTCGAACAGCAATCACTGCTTTCATCTTATTTGATGGCATGGATTAAATACTTCCCGTCACTTCGAATTCTTCTCGACTCTCTACCAGACGAGTCAATATAGCACCATAGCGTATCTTGTTGTCCGGGTTGCAGATAGTCTTTGACGGGCTTGATTCAGTAATCCTCTTCCTTACAGTTGATGGCGTATCACTGCCAAGCCGAGAATGATATAATCGATGATCTCCAGGCAAATATCGATTCCCTTCAGATGAAGGCCATGCTTTGTCTCATATGATGGAAATGCCCGTGGAATATCAAACACCCGATATCAAACACCCGATAGCGATCCTTGAGATTAGAACCTACGCAAAAGGTAAGACATCGTCCTTGGTTGGGTGCCGTCTGAGGATGACACTCACAATTGCCCGTGATAACAATTTGCATTGTCAATAATATGAATGCCCAGACGTCTGAGAGGAGATGATAGTCTCCTGGGTTGCTCCGCTCGAGCCTGGTGAACACGCGATGAAGGCTCCGTCGCCCTTACAGTGGTGCCATCGCCCAAGTCACATGCCGATGCTTTTCCAACGAGATCGATAGTAATATAGTAAGTCTCAATCAGGCCATTTTGTATCATCACTGGTGAGTTCAATATGAAAGCCGTGTATTAAGTCTACTGACGAGGATTGAATGGTCAACACTGCCACATCACCTTTCATTTGCCAGTAGCATATTGTGGTGACAAATCTATATTATTATATTCACTTCTCTGATCTGCCGTATCAAAAAGAAAAATCGATCACATAAAATGAAATCCACAAATCTGATCAGATCTCCTGAAACTCGGCTCTGATACCATGTCGAGGATATAGATTTGTAGTTTTTCTATGTGTCAATCTTCACACTGTATAATATCTGTCGATTTCCATCTCATACAAGTGAAGAAAGAGAGAGTATAAATATCAAATGTAGGAGACACGTCCCATGAGCGGACACATCGGCTCAAGGGGCGTGTCTCTTTATTTAACTTGTTTAGACACCGATCAAAGACTTTATCTGACCGATGCTACAAAAATTAACAGAAACAAGAACAAGATAAGGAGAAGGATAAATCTATGCAAGTACAAGCTTCATTACAAGCACAAGAGATATCTATTAGTGCATAGGGAGAAGCACAATTTCAGGGGGAGCTATACACAATATCTTGTAGCTCCATGGAACAGAAAAAGTAAGACATTGTTGGAAGACCCTTTGCCATTGATGTCAAAGGGGGAGAAATAGAGTAAGGGGGAGCAATGAAAAAATAAATTATTTGTGCTGCCATCAATGATAATGGGGGAGATTGTTGGAAATATTGTCATTAATGTCAAAGGCACTTAGTCAAGATTGTTGGAAATTATGTTAAGTGTCTCTAACACCTTTAAATGATTTTGAAACAGCATATGAAACCTTTGAACAACATGAAGGTAAAATTATGATTGATGCAAAGATATGAAGGTAAAGTTTCAAACTTAGAATGGAAGAAGAAATCAGATCGATCAAATATAAAAGAGCTTGGATTGATTTGTACAGATTCAAAGAAAGCAACAAACAACATATGAAATTTGGAAAGCAATTAAAGGATTATTGATCTTATTAAGACTAACAAGTGTATAAATAACAAAAGCAATTAAAGTAGAAGAAACTGATTCATTTCAGTTTATTAAAACAATTTTTTTTTGTGCAACACATAAGACAAAATGAATAAAGACTAAGTTTGTAAAAGGCAGCGATTCAGTTTTGAAAGGATACACTTCACTTTTTGAATGATACGATGAATATTAAAAGTCAAAAAGTGATACGATTTCTTAATGAACTGGTGCGAATTATTTTGTGGAGAAGTACGTGTTATTTTGCTGATAAAAACATTTTTATAAGTGAAGAGGTGCGATTACCTTTGGTTAAGGAAAAGCAATAAAAAATTGGTTTATTCAAGTGGTACGATTTATAATGCAACTCCAAATTTCTAAATAAAAAGAAAAATAAACATTGATGTGGTGCAATTACCATTCAATAAGAAAGAGTGTATTACGCAAACAAACCTGAAGAGATGTGTTTAAATTTAAGAGTTGCTATCTATTGGAAATGACACAATAATTCATAGTCACTATTTTTAGGATGTGCTCAAATGGTGTTTGGAGTCACTATTTTTAGCAGTATGCTATTTGTTGGCGTTTCAAATCGCACCTTTGGAATGCGTTCTGGAAACGGACAGCTATGTGCAGTAAGCTGCTCTTCGAATTAGGAGGGGAAGCTCCCTCTTTTGCTGAGTTGCATAAAGAAAAGTAATCTAAACTTAATTACGCCTATCTTTTTGGTTCAGCTACGAGAACACAAGGTTATAGAACATTAGATGTTGCGGCTGAGGTTTTCCCTTTAATGAAACTAGACAGCTACAACTTAACCTATGCTTAAAACGTTTCTACCCTCTCAAGTAAACGTAGAGCAAGAGAGTTTAGAAATGGACGAGTTTGATTTCTGACAAAGATACTTAAACAAACTATTCTCCAACATACATTTTAAGTCAAGCTGAAAAAGAGATCATAAAAGTATTACGAAAATACGACTCTTATTTCAAGGCAGACAAAGCATGCTCAAGATTTTATTTACTCATACTTCTAACACAAAACAAATAGACGGAAATTTGAGATATTTATATCAGGGTAGACAAAGCACGCTCAAGATTTTATTTACTCAAGTTTCTGGAACAAGGATTACAACTTCGGGACAACAAGTTGTAGCAACATGCTTGCAACATGCGATCAACCTAATTATAATCAACACAACACATGCACTAAACAAGTATTTGCAGCTAAAGAGGCATGCAAACTTGCTCTTTACACAAAGTGAACAACACTAGACGATAACAAAGAGAAGGTACTAAAGACACTTATGTTTTGTTATCACAAGCACGGTTAAACTAAAATGAACAAATACTGCTCTTATTTATACCTAAGCAGAGGAGTAGGAAACCCTAAAATCTCCTTGCTTTTACAACTACTACTTGCCAACATGCAAGCTTTATTTCTAAATCTAGAAGAGATTAAAACATCTAAACCCTAGAAAACTTTTAAAAAGGAAAGTGCCAACTGGTGACAACTTGTTACAATATTTTCTTTCTATCCTCAAAAAATGGAAAAGATTTGAGACAAGAATAGAAAGAAAGCGTGGAAGATGCTTCTAGAAGAAAGCAGATTTAAAGCTCGATCACATCTGCTAAAAAGCGGGCAACTTCATCTGAAGTAGGAGTGTTGATGCTATTAATAGCAAAATGCCGCTTTTCCAAGATTTCTTCGCCATCTGTAATTGACTTCAAGAAATCTTCACTCTCATTGGCCGCTTTCTCGAACCTTGCTGACATCATGGAAATCATCATCATTCTCCCAACACTGCCCTTGCTGCCATGCAATATGCTCTGAAACTTAGCTTGGACTACGTCAAGTCCAATGTAGGAACCATCTTCAAGGCAATACTGACAAGGAATTGCTGCAACTACTTCTTTGACGAACCTAAGAGTATCAACAACTCTTTGTTTATACGTTGCAAACTCCTCGGATATTTTGACATATGTATTCACCTCGAAAAGATGACTTTCTTTCCACTCCAGGATTTGTCTTTTATGTTCTCTTTCCATTGTAGAGCCACAAGCCATCTCTAAATCTGCAATTATGATTTCGTGCATGGGCTTGAACTCGGCTATCAGCTGTTCGAAATCCTGGATGCCTTGACGTAAATCATGAGCCTTGTATCTCAACTGGAAAACTTGTGTTAGGACCTCTTTTCCTCTGTTGATGATCTCTTCAATCCACTCATTAGTTTGTTTTCCACAAATAACTAGTTGCCTTAATTGCTGCTGATCAGTTGGTGTTTCTAAGACTTGAGGCAGCAACTGAGTTGTTTGTGAGGTGCCTTGGATAAGATTTGATATACATAACCAGAGTTGACGATTTTCAGCCTTGAGGGCTGCCTTGTCTTCTCCATCCTTTTGCACTCTTTCTTGAATGTTTTCTGTTACCATTTTAAACAAACTTATATCAGTATGTCGAGTACTTTTACCAAGGTTTGCTTTGACCATGATAAAATCATCAACATCCACCTCATCTCTTATTTTATCTTCAAGAGGCGTGGCTGTCTCCATGACCATTTCACCCTCAAGATTCCTCTCAAAATGCATCTGTTTCTTGGCCTTCTTCTTGGGTGCTTCCTGGTATATGCTAAGGTCATCAACATTCACTTGATACGAAGGCCTTCTTCTTGTCCTTCCCAAGGAGGTCTCAAGCCAAGATGTGGTATTTCCATTAACATCCAAGGGAGGAATAATAGCAACATTGGCCTCTATCTCCTCGTCTTCCAAATTGATGTGAATTGGCAAAGACCTAGGAGATGGTAGAGTTTCTTGTATCAAAGGTTCATCATGTTGTACTTCTTCTTGAAGTATGGGCTCTGGTGGAGAAACTTCTGTTTCAGCTGTAGGCTGCTCCTATATAACAATCCTTGTATAATCCAACCTCCTTTTAGCACTCTTTGCTGATCTACTGCCCTTTGTGACCTCTTGAGACTGAACTTTTTCTTTGTTCTTTGGTTGCACTCTTGAAGAAGAGGGAAGAGATGAATGTTTCTTTGGCGGCTCTACTATTGGAATAGACTCCCTTCTCTTTAGAATCAAGAAAGTCTTACTGTACTCTACCACTTGTCTTGTCCTTTCTTCCACTGTGATACATTCTTTATGAGCCTAGTTGACCTGTGGAAGAGGTTGCTGCTCAACCTTATTTCTAGTGTAGGCTAGAAGAATTACATCCCCATCATCATCTGACAATCTTTCGATATCCTCTGATAAGCAATCTTTCATTTGATGAAGGGTTAACCTACTGTGACTTCGCCTTCGCACTTCATACTCGTCTCTGCAATTAGCCCAGAAGTCTTCAAGTGCGGGCATATGAGCATAGTTCTGACCAAGTCTAGATGCATAGAAGCCATGGGGATCATATAATCGTCTCTCGCTGAAAGGCTTGAGACCAAATTTGTCTAACTTGTTACCCATTAGCTTAGCTTCTGCAGATGATCTACATGTGTAAATACCTAAAGCAAAAGGAAAGCTGAAGGCTGGTTTCTTTTTGTTACATAGACGGGTGTGAACATTTGAAATCTGCCTGAAGAATTCCATGCATACTACCTCATCTGATGGATACCTCGGTAACATAAGTGGAGCCCCTGAATAACCGTACACCCTTAGGTAAGTGAAAGTGGCAAACTGAATAAACCAATCTGCCCATTTTGATATTGCAGCCTTGGCAATGGATGAGATGCGAACATGTAGCTCGTTGTCCAGGCCCCGCACTGTATAAATCAAGAATGCTTCATTCACCCTTTTGTAATGACGTGATGCAGCAGTGAATTCCAACTGAGTATAGGAATTGTAGACATGCTGAATGTTTAAAGAACCCTCCGTGTTTAACCCTCTGAATTTACCTTGATAGGCAACCAAATAGACTAGGTAGGAGACCATGTGAAATGCATGTCTATGAAAATACTCAGTTATCTGATGATGTAAGCAATCACTGATCAATGTAGGCCAGTCATAAAACTCTGTCTTTTTCATTATATGAGGTATCACGTAGAACATCCAAGGCTGAAACCTTGTTGCATCTGCTTGACCCGTAACTCGATTGAGTAGGGTTATTATAATGACGAATTCATCTTTGAATTGTCCTCTTCCAACATCCTTTGGCAATGTAGAATGTTTCTCTTTCAGCCACCTATGTGCAATCTTCTTGCTGTATTTATCTTGATGTTCTTCCCATATCCTTTCACATTCTTCCACGTTGATGGTGACACTTCCAGGCCATGGTGGAATAGAGAAGCATTTCTCAACCATGTCTGGTTTTAGGCTGCAAATGATTCTCCCATCAACTGACTGTATCTCCCTTGTAGTTGGATTGTAATGCTTGATGCAAGCAATTATGAACTCTAAGCTCTGTACTGAGAAAGGTATGGATGCTGCTGCAAGAAGACCTGAATGGCCAAGATGCTTGATGGTGGTATTGCCTGCATCTTCTAAAGGACATATATTGAACATTGGCTTGATGTGATGCAAGTCAGTTTCGGCTGTTTCAATAAAATCATGGTAAAGCACTGATTTGGTCTTGAACTCTGCAGGAGTGTATTCCATTCTGAAAGACTTGAAGATTGACAGTAAACACGCTTAGGTTCAGACAAATTTTGGCAAACTTTCTAAATTTAGCTTGTTGATTTTCTTCTTCCAACGGACGAATTTTTGAGATTTATTCTGAGATATGGGTTTTGACTAGAATTTCGTTACAAGCCAACCTTGATCGTTCGTTTTTGAAAATATGAAGTGAGGACTTGAAAAAGTAGCAAACCCTAATTTTCCCCAAAAAAGCAGAAAAAAGATGACATCTGGGTATTGTTCTTGAGCATAATTTGAAGGGACCCAGTTGATTAGATTTTGAAAACTCTAGCTTCTGACTGAAAAAGCAACAACTTTTAGTTTCTTTGAAAAAGCTGAGGTATGGGTTTTGTCGAGAAGAAGGTTTAGCATAGACCTAGAAGACTAGAAATGGATGAATATGAAGTTTTCCCTGACATGCAAAATAAAAGTATTTGCTGCAATTTAGAGAGAAATCTTCAACAATTTGTCCAGAAGATAGAACAAAGATGGATCAACTTGCTGAAATTTGATAATATAGGCCTTCTTCTTCACAAATTCGATGTTCTTGATGAGAAAATATGAAAGAGGAGGTGTTCTTTGATTGCTGATCTGAAAATTTATGAGAAACCAGCAAGTTAGGGTTCTTGAATCTTGAAAAACATAGGTTTGAAGCTGTTGCTCTGTTTCTCTTTTGAAGGTACCTGCAAGAAAATATGAAAAATAATACATAGAGGTGTCTTTAAATAAGTTTTTTGCTTTGAAAACAGCTTCTCAAATCCTAATCTTGAAGAAACCCTAAACCCAATTCATGCCTTGAGTAAAGGCGTATTTCTCCTCTCTTTGAAATTTTGAAATTTTGCAAAAATAAACTAAGGCATGAAGGAATGGGCGCCCTTCTTGAGGTATGGCGCCTAGTCTTCCCAGACTCGGCCAAATTTCTATCATTTTCAACTTTTGTTCACTTTCTGACCCTCCTTCAACTTTGTCTCCCGGTCTCTGGATTTGTTCGACGAATGAACTGATTCTTCTATCGCAGAGCTTGATCATATCTAACAACTTTGTTCTGGAGACATCATCTGCTAAAAACTTCATTTGTCCCTTCGAAATGTCGGGTGCCTATCCTTGATAAGGGCGCCCATTTCTTCTAGTGTTAGCCATTTTTATGATCTTCAATCTTTATGCTTGTCTTTTGACCTTCAGATGATTTCACTATTCCGGGTGCTGTACTTGTCAGATTGACTGTTTATCAAGTTCACTGGACAACTGAGATGAATCTGGAAGGGGTCCTTTGGATACCTTATCTCCGGAAATTGACTTCTAGTTGCTCAAAACCCTAGGCGCTCTTCTTGAAGTATGGCGCCCATAGCTTCCAGAGTTAGTTTATTTTTGGATTTCCATTGTTGCTTTCAACTTCAGCTATTTCTTACACTTTTCTCCTTTGTTCGCCTGGTGATATCTGATGACTGCTAACTCTGACGGACGAGCTGACGGATTCGTTGGAGAGCTGGGTCTAGTCGGACGAAGTTATGTTGGAGGAGTCTTCTGCAAATTTGACCATCTGCTATCTCAAAAGTTTGGGCGCCCTTCTTGAGGTATGGCGCCCATCTTATCCAGACTTAGATTTTATTTCGTTTTCATCTTTAGAGTTTTAAAATACCTCTCCCTGTGACTCTTGTTTGTCTTGAATTTGCCAGTGACTGGATGATTTGACGAGCATGTCGGCTGATTCGTTGCGGAGCTAGGATGATTCTGAGCAACATTGACTTGAAGATGGAAACCCTGATTTTGACTTTTGACCTCTTGAAAAGTTGGGTGCCTTTCTCCTTCAGGGGCGCCCATGGCTGGCAGTGTTGGAAAATTTTATCAATTTTTCAATTTTACCTCGTAACACGTGTTTCCATTGCCTTTGGCTGCCAAGATAAAAAAAATTCTAAGGCATTGAAACATGGGCGCCTCTTCTTGATAGGGGCACTTGAAATCTCCAGACTTTGATAAAATTTGACATTTTTCATTTTTCAACTTCCTTAGCTTGTTCCTCGCTTCTC
Source organism: Sequoiadendron giganteum (assembly GCA_007115665.2). Lineage (NCBI taxonomy): Eukaryota > Viridiplantae > Streptophyta > Pinopsida > Cupressales > Cupressaceae > Sequoiadendron > Sequoiadendron giganteum. The sequence continues at coordinate 827,734,358 of CM021100.1, read as the reverse complement.
GTGCACATTGTTCATTGACAGTCTCTGTTTGATGCTTGAACTCTTGATTCTGACACCTGGCAGCTGACTGACTTCCATTAATGACCTTGGTTCTCCGAAGCAGCTTCTGAAAAAGCAGAGTAGACCCAGTAGAGTAAAACTGACCTTTTTGTGATTCTGATTGCACTAGTCTGATGAGGAAGTATTTTAAGCCAATCAAAATCAGTCTTAACCCTAACGGCCAAACTTTTTATTTTTAGAAACTTTTACAAGTATCCATTTCGTAAGAAACCCATAAAAATCTAGAAAAAGTTTCTATTTTTAGAAAATTGCTAAAAATAGAAATTTTCCTAAAATTTAGGGATGAAAAACTGAAATCTGGGTATTGTAGATTTGGTCGCTCTGAGCCGACCCAGATCGTTAGATTTTGAAAATTACAAGGTTTTGACCCCCATGCAAGACATGCAAACCTCCATTTTGACTTTTTCTGACAGATTTAACAGTATCTTGACTCAACTCTTCAAAATGCCTAAGTGTAGCGAAAATTTTAATTTGGGGTACAACACTATTTTTAGTAAGTGCTATTTTTGGCAATGTGGCAGTGTAGTTTTGGCAGTGGCTTCTCCAACATTCTTGTAGTTCAGAAAAGGAAAGGTTAATAACTTAAGTTTATGTTATATTTTAATGTTGCTTTTTGGACCCCACGCCTAAGCAACATGACTTAAGTTGTTTTAAAATGTGGACTCATGACTTGGACACCAAAGTTGAAGATATTTGCAAATTTAAATGTTAATTTGGTGCTTGATAAAGTGGATGCCTAGTTTGACAAGTCAAAAAGCTTTTAAATGAATATTATATTTGTCCCAGTAATGTGGCGTCCTATTTTTGAGGGAAATTGGGTTTAAACTTCTGGGTCTTGGGCTTATAAATAAGCCTCTCTCCCTCTCATTTGCATATGTTGATTTATGATAACAAAATGCTAACAAAATGCTATCAGAGTGAGGATTGAATCCCCTCAAGGGCTTTGGAGACGAAAACCTTCAAAGTTGCTCTAGTTTTGGAGTTGAGAGATACTACCTAGTTGGACTTGGAGTGGCTTCACTGCAGGAGTCACCATTAGAGATATTGGTGAAAGATTTTCAGTTTGTTTTTGGTTATGGAATGTCCCTATGCTTTCTTGCTATATCTTTTGGTGTGTTGGTGATAGTTTGCTTCTTGGAGATCATTTGAAGTGTTTTAAGCAGATTTCATGTTTTTGGTTTGTGTATGGCTGAAGCACGATTTTTGCTCAAACTGATATGTGGACACAAGTTATTTTTGTGGGTACTGATTCTATGGATTCCTAGCACTTGGGTGCTCCCTTGCCTACGTTTTGAGTATTTTTAGAAGTGATTAGGTTTTTTGAGAGGAGGTCGACCTACCTAGGGAGGCCATACCACTTTTGGTGGTGCAATGGGATTCGTGCACAAGATTTACTGCCTAGTTTGAGGTGTATGGCTGCTTGAAACTGGACACCTAGGCCTGCTTGTCACTTTGCAACAGATTTGGAGTCATTTCGTTGAGTTGTTGGAGAGATATGAGCATTTGATGGGGTGTTGGTTGGTGTATCAGGTTCACTGTGCAGAAAATCAGGCTGCTGTCATAATATATCAGACCTGATATGTCCCTAGTACTTTCTTGTTTTATGATGCTTAATTGATTACATGTTGCAGGGATTGATATATATTGTAATAGGCTTTCATTTGAGTAGTACTCTTCATTTTATCAAGTATTTGATGATCATTGTAATGCTGATATGGTAGTACCAATCAACTATTTTACATTCAGTTATTTGTATTACACTCCTGCTGAATAAGTGGTTGAGTTTGCTTTACTTTCTTGTTGCTCGTTGAAAATGTGGAAGTTTCTGGCTATGTCGCCAAGTACTTTACTTTGCTTACTTTCTTGTAGTGTGCTGAAAAGTGGAAGTGGCTGGCTTTGCTGCCAAGTAGTTTACCTTCTCTATTGGCTGTCTTGCCACCAATAGCCTGTTTGTTACTTCAAGCATTAATATTACAATTAGATCCCCTTACACCGTATGCTCTCACCATGCCCACTCCGGGATTTGGGTGATCAAAAAGTAAGGGTTGTTTCCAGTTTGCTTATCTTTACTTTGGGCTAACGCTAACGAGTGCAAGTTGTGTGATGATTTTGGAAAAAAATAAGGGTGGGATTTTATAGAATCACAAATGAAACTTTGGCAAACTAGTATAAGTTAAAATTTAGAAACTACTAAATTTTGAAGTTAAACATTAACAATTTAACATTTAACAATGAAAATGTCAAATTTGTAATTTATATTATATTCAAGATTTCATAATGATGATTACAATGAGAAAAATGATGATAACAAATCAAAATGTTCAAAATAACAAAATGGATTGGAGTGAGGCCTCTAATCATCCCCAAACTCTTTATCACTAGAATTGTTGGACTCAGACTCCACATGGTTAAGATCCTCCATACTAATACCAACCATCCTTGTTTGTGTACCATCATCAAGTTGTGCTAGCTCCTTTAGCTCTACATCCCATAACACTATTGGACTCTTCTTGTACAAAAGTGTGTTGCGGTCAATGAGACACAAGGCACCATGTACAACCACAAGCTTCTTTGCTCTCCTAGAGGTAAGCCTATTCCTCTGAAGGGAGTGGATGAAGCTATAAGTAGGCTAGTTCGTCTCAATAACAGAAGAACTAGAAACCTGAGATAGAAAATAAACGACTAGAGATGTAGTCATACAATTCGGTCTATGCATAGTCCACAACAAAATTGGGTCTTCCTATGCCATAGTTCCCCTATCCATTTTGGCCTCCTCAGAATAACCCCTAAGAGTGGAAATTTTTGTCCACTCAATAAGAATGATGCTAGTCTGTTTAGGATCATACATCTTTTGGATGGCCTTCTTTGCCTCTTCCTTCACCTCAGCATCTTGTGTGGGTGTAACTCTACCAGGCCTTTGGATGTACCACTTGGAGTTTATTGCATCTCAGCCATGTGCAAGGGTGTTTTGAGCTTCTCCCATCTTTGATGAACAATTGGCTGAATGTGCTAATTGTAGAATGCTAATGTGGAGCCCTCTTGCATGACGACTTTCATTTGGCCTAGCATAGAATCAAGCATTCATACACCTCTCCAAGGCTAGGTGCATTGGCATCCCCATATCTAATGACTTGGAAAATTGAAGTAATGATAGAGACTATTGTATTTTGCAACACCCCAAAAAACGTCACTCTTCACTACATCCTTCACCCTTTTCCCTTGCTCTATCTTGGACTCAAATCACAAATTCCATTATGCTGTCATAACCATTAGTTGCAATGCCTCTTGCAACTCAAGCATTCTCTCCAAAAGAATGAAATAGGATGCATATCTAGTCTTGATAGGTTTCAAGGATTCCTTCTTAGAGAAGGTCCTGAAGAGTGCATGTGGAATGTGGTGGTTGCCAATAAATATCTGCACATCTCTAGCATCATTGACCAATGATTTGATCCAAACAATCTTTCCCATTTCCTTGAGTGCATTATTCATGGCATGCACACAACAAGGAGTCCACCAGATATGTCTATAAGTTGCCTCAATTAATTTACTTGCAGCTTTGCACACATGGGCCGCATCTGTCACTACTTGGACCACATTTTGTGGCCCAACCTCCTCAATAGCATCCTTAAGGATCTGAAATTGAAAATCAACATCCTTTTGATGCCCTAAACAATCAATTGCCTTAAAAATATATGGGCCCTCTGATCATGTAACCATGATATATTGATGAGTGGACAATGCTTAATGTCTATCCACCAATCTATGACTGTACTATATCCACTTGCCACCCAACATTCCTTCATTCTCAATTAACACATTTATCTTGGAATAGTTCTTATCCAAGATTGTGGTTCTCAATTTTGTCTCCCTTGGTGGCACATATGATGGTCCTACCCTTACTACCATCACCATTGGCTCCTTAAAATAAGGAGATTGAACCACATGGAATGGAATGCCATTGGCAAAGAAGAATTTGCCAATGGCATCATCTGTATCATCCTTCATTTGCACATTGAATAATTCAACTATTGGGCTAGGAGCATCACTTGTTAACTTGCATCCCCCCTTAGCTTCTGCTGCATGGGCCCTTGGAAGTAGAAGTTGGCAAATGTGTGAATTGCCTCTGCAAAGTAGAAGTAGAACCGTGTGGTTGGCACTGATCACCCCTTGGCCTATGAGACAAAGAAGCAAATATAGGTGCAACTGCATTGTCTTCACCACCAATGCCCCATAGCTTACATATCCCAACCTTGAATTTTAGGTTTTTTGGTGACGCCAAAAACTCACATATATCCACACCTTTTCTCGGATATGAAGGAGGTGGGCATTAACTTTGATAATGCTGCCTTGAAATTCAAGGCCACAAAAGTAGCACTTCCACAACCTTCTGCCCCTAGATGTGCTAGGCTTGATCTGTAATCTTGTTGCCAATTGTTTGAAAGGAGACTTTGGATCAAAGGGACCTTAAGCATAATTTGCTAGTATTGTGGAGGGGGAATTCATATTTGTAGTTGCACTTCCATGGAACTCATGGTCACCCCTCTTTGCTTCTACATTTTCATCAGTCTTAGGTGCATACTGGATTCAGTTTCACTTTGAGATTTAACCTCCACCTCATCCTCACTCATGCCATGAAAACTCATTGTGACATTACAATAAAAATATAATATTTAAAAGTTTATAATTAAAAAATTTAAATTCAAACTATGCATGCAACATAATGCAAAGGATTCAGACAAATTTTTTTTCTTGTTTTTCTTACTTCAGGTCGCACGAAGTGCAAAAGAGAGTATACACAAATAAAAATCTGTGTTCTTAATCTTTGTCAACCAAGGATTTCACTTTTGTTTTTCTTACTTTAGATCGTACGAAGCATAGAAGCAGAGGATACACAAAAGTTTCATCCTAATTTGACAAATGTCAAAATAAAAAATAATACATCTTAACATATAAATAGAAAGTAATTTACTAATTTGTAAAACAGTAAACTTAAATAAAAGAAAAAAAAATAGGATAGCTTGCAGCCATGTCTATGAATATGATTGTTATTTTTAATTTTCAAATGTTGAATCTTGATGACTATGAACAATGAACAATGAATATGCACTTACAACCATGTCTATAAAATTATGAATAAAATTAAAATATGAATATGAAAATGATTAAAAAAATATTAAAAGAAAAAATAGTCATAGAATCCTTCCTCATGCTTGAAAACTCCTTGCAACTTGGTGTAGAATCCATCTTCTTCCTCTTCTTCTTGCTCCTCCTCAACCCTCTTGCACTTGCAACACTTCACTTTCACTCTTTCAGTCCTTCACTCACTCTTTTGCTCCTCAACCTTGTTGAAATGAGTTTGTGAGTAAAAATGAGGATTTTAGGGTGTTTTATAGGGTTTGAGAGGCTTTAGTGTGGTCCATTGGCCATTAATGTTCGGCCTTCAGCGTTGGTTCCCAAAAAAATTCAAGTTTTTTATTTAAAACCTTTTTTTTGTTTGCCGGCCATGGGAGATTCCTAGGCATACTTGCCATCTTGGGTATCCTAGCGGGGGGACTTTTGCCCCATGTCCCCACATCTCGGAGACATCCCCGTCTTGAAAATGCGGGGATTTTAGGGGGGACGTGTCATGGAACACTGCATCTAGCAGTATAATTAGGAACAGTTTGACATAGGTGGGTTTCACCTGTTCATGAAAAAGCTGCAGAAACTCAGAATAAAAGATGAAACCATCTAAAACTTGTATAATTCAAGTGATATGGTATAGTGAAATATAACTACTCTGTATAACCCGGATTGTTGGGAGAGTTAAAAGCAGCATTCCATGGGAATGCACCCTTGGGGGTCCAAGTGACACCTTGGATGTCTGGGGGACTTAGGCACTTGGAGGGGAGGTACTACCCTTTTTTTAGAACTGGACAGCCTGCTCTATTTAGTGCTTAAAGATAACTTACAAAATAAAAGTAGTTGACAACAATAAGCCCTAGATATTCCTAATCTTCCAATTATATCTGAACTGTTGGGAGTCTTGTTAACTTTTGATTGTCGTATTCTGTTGTTCAGTTTGAAACTTAATAATCGTGCTAACTCATTAATACATTTTGAATGTCCTCCTAATTCAAGAATACAATTCGGATTTGTTTCTTCAAAATGAATCTGTAGTGAAATGAACTATGAACCGGTGCCAAACATTACCACAAGGTATACACTAGAAGTTAACTTCCTACATACCCAAAACATCTACGGATTACAAACTAAAAGACAATGCCCATTCAGGTATGTCAAACTCTTCTCCCATTTATGTGGAGGTGACTGCATGGGCTCTATCATTCTTTGGTGGGAATGGTATATAATATATATAGTGACAGACCCCTCATTGGGTTGTAGAATTCCCCAGGTCGGCAGCATCACATGTAGGCCAGATGCGACCAATGTGTATGCACACACTAGGGGTGATAGAAATTGTGGTGTGAGCCCAGGGAGTTCCCCTAGTGGCTGGGGTAGTAATTTGGACAGGTGTAAGAAACATGCCATAAGCATTGAGCTGAGTGGTCACCAACTAAAAGCATAATTTTTTTTCTCTAAGAAATCTGTTCTTTTCCTCTGAAGCTATAGACCAAACTCATTCGTTGATTCATGAGATTGACATTTTTCATTTGTCTTCTTTACCCGGGTCTTTTTTTTCATAGTTTGTTTCTTGTGCTTGCTTTGCTTATTTCTGAACAAAAGATGATATTTCATACCTCATGTTAGCTCCTCTGGCTTTTAGGGTCACTATTTACTAACTCCCCTGGTTTTTAGGGTCACATTTTCATTTTTGTGGTCTTTTCCCAAGTTTTTTTTTTCATAATTTGTTTCATGTGTTTTCATTGCTTCTCTCTGAACAAAAGATGATATTTCATACCTCATGATTGCTCCTCTGGCTTTCAGGGTCACTATTTACAAACGCGTTCCTTCTCAATTTATTTTTTCTTTCTACTTGATAATTGGACTCTTTCTTGGCTTGTTTTATATAAGGATTAGATGGGGGATATGGTCTGTGTCTGACTTTTTTGTTCTATGTATGCCCATAAGATTACTACAATCACACTTTTTTTCTATGCCAAAATATGGTGTGAAGAATAATTATATGCTGCAAGTATGGAGTAACAGATTACCATATTTGCGCTTTCTGATTGATTTCTTACTGCAGGTCAACCTTTAATCAAAAGCCTTTATCGAGTGAAAAAAAGAAGTAATTATGGAGTTGGTTTATTTCTAGGGAACATCGAGGTGGTTCTCAACTTGTTTCTCTCAAATATACACTGTGTATGGTTGATGTACTTCAAGCACGCCTTAATTATCATGTCCATAATTATTCACGATTTTAACTGCGGTGCCATCATGTACCAGTCCAATTGCCATTGATTTTTGGCAAATTTGAACACGAGAATATATCTTTGTTAAATGGCTCTAGTAAAGTATTTTTACTTTCTAAAATGATTTTGTTGCCTGGAAGGCCAGTTTTGCATAGATGGACAAATAGATATGGTTCTTATCGAAAATTGTTGTAGTTACAAATGCGATATTTTCAGTAACCTGGTGCAATACAAGGATGTCAAGTTTTTGTAAATTTTCTATGTCAAGAATATTTTGTGATAATATATCAATTTTGTAATCTAGGAACATGTGTAACGGCCGCATTAAGGGGTGCATGCATACATGTTATAAACATTTTCTACTTTTAATTTTTATTTTGTTTTTCATGCTTCTCCTAAGTTACGATTCAAACATAACACATATTTGTGTGTTATAGGGTTACTTAATTACGATTCTAATGTCTTTTAAACCTTAAGAAAATGTAAACAACTAAATCAACAAATTATGATCAATAGTCCTTTTTCTTAATTATTTAAATAAGATCAAATATCAAAAACAAAGTTATTGAAATTAAATTGGAAAAACAAATACGTTCAAATTTGAAATGGAATTCAAACAACAGTTATCAAATTGAAGAAAATATTTTTCAATTAATGTGAATGCAATCAGAAAATGGAACTAGGAGTTTGATAAATTTAAAATTGGAGATCAAACACAAAAAAGGGATCTGGCTTTGTGAATAACTCCATCATTTTGCATGGGTAAAAAATAGTTTGAGAGAAAATTCGAATTGGGGAAGGAGAGTGAAAATCCGTTTTTGATATTTGAACAAAACAAAGACACAGTATGATGGATATTTTGCAGGGGATTCATCTGATTTTGGAGAGGCAAAAGTAGTAAAAGAAGAGGGAAGTGGCGGTTATATAGGTGATGATTATTTTCTTTAATTCTAAGAATCGACAATACTTTAAATAAATTCATTTATATTCAAAAGAAAGTCGACACTTCATTCATTAGACATCATAAAATCCAAACGATTTCAAAACACATGACATGCACATTCATTTATCAAGTATGCATGGTTCCATTCAAATAAATAATATATCTTTCACAAACATTTTTATTGCACTTTAATTTATTTGATTTAAATATGAACTTAATGTTATTTATACATCTTTGATTCTATAGATCAATTATAAATCTCACTTGTTTTTTTTTTTGATGAATAGACAGTTATCTATATTAATAATAAAGATAAAGATACATATTCACGAAAAAAAGGATGGATAATTTAATCTAAGTGAAATTAAATATCTATTAATCATGGTTTTAATTATAAAATTTGATTTGATTTATATGTCGATATATACCTTAATTAGACACAATCCACTATTGAAATGTGCCAACAATATGTTCACTTGGAATAAAATGTGTTCATAAAAGTGTAGATATTCACCTAAGTTAGATTATAAAGATGGTGTTGCCAATTGCATGTGTTAGTGTGAAAGTAAATAGTTTATGTTGAATACCTTGTTTATAGAACCTTCATGTGCATAGAAAAGCACTTTTGTAAAAAAAAGGAGGTAACTTTAGGAAAAGTAAAAGGTGCAAATTATGTGATGCCTATTGACATTGTAAAATTGTAATTATTTTAAATGAAAAGAATTGTGTACTTTAGGAAATTAATCAAATAATTTGTTTTAAATTTTTTATATAATTGTAACAAAAATTTCTAAATTAATAGTTTTTAAAAATAATATAAAAAATTATTTTAAATTTGTAAAGGTGAAGTTATTTTATTTATGGGAAGAAAATTGGTTAAATAATGTTTGGAATTGAATTTTGATGTTTAATTATGTGCAATTTTTTTCAAAATACATGGCAACTTAATCACATAGTTACCGGGAGATGCGTCTCCCCCCCCTTGGAGACCCGTCTCGAAGACAAAGATGCGTCTCTGGTACCAGAGACGTCTATGGAGACGCCTCCTATTGTTTGGAGACTTTTTTCGGAGTTTCCCGAGTACCTTGTCGTCTCCCATTGCAAAAAATGACGTCTCGCAAAAAAAAACCTAAAAACTTTATAACATTTGAAACTTTAAAAATTAAAGCATAATGTATAGTGTTTTTTTGACGTGACTAAGACTCACAACCACGGTTTAGGTGATAACATTGCTCATTGCTGCTTGCATTGACGTCTGAGGAAGGCCACGCTAGAGTTCTAGCCGCCGCCGCCAAGTAAGATGGTTTTAGTGATTTACCCCCAATTCTACTACCAGCAGAGGAACCTGAGTTAGAGAGTGATGAGTATTTTGAGAGCATTATAGCCGAGGACCTTGACATGGATGATCATGATTTGGTGTAGATGATAGATTTCTGATTTTTATTTTTCGTTTGTGTATGAACCTATCAAAATATCAATATTTTTGAATTTCAATATGTAATCGAATATTAAATATCAAATATGCAAATGTCAAATCAAAATGTGAACTACGATTATGAAATATGAAGTATGAACTCTTCGACTCTTTGATGCAATGACATTTGTGTATTTAAAGTTAATGGTCATTTTAAAACTTTACTATTGCTCTTGTTTTGAAAGTTCAATGTCATCATATTTTTTATAAATTATTAAAAATTTTATATTTTATATTTTTATTTATATAAAAAAAAAATGGCATCTCCAAGTACTCCTGTCTCCTATTTAAAAAAAAAAGTTGTATTGGTACCAGTACCAATCTCCCGTACCAATACCAGTACCAGTCTCGCAACAACTATGCTTAACTGCAACAAGATTGCATTTTTTAAACATGTAAAAAAAAACATGTTTGAAAGAAAACATGAATAACATGGGCATTACATTGATTTGAAAAGTGTTGCTTAATAATTTTAATCAAAGAAAAAAATAATTTTGAAAAACATGTTGAAAATTGAGAAAACATTTATATCATACAACAAATTGAATATTCATTTGATTCCTAATTCAAAATACATTTTATTGACTTAAATTATTCTCAAATTGTAAGCATTTTGAAAGTTACATGTAGTGCAAGACATTTAAATGTTGAAATTTTAGAAATAAAACTTGAAAGAGTTTATAGTAAAACAACTTTATATGTGGATAAAATAATTAACAATGAGGCTAGTATGTGCAATACACGTCCACATGATTAATATGTGATAAGGCTAACTCAACACAATATAATATTCTAACCAACCTTTTTGGCTAATGAGATTAATGTGAGCATGGGTAAGGTTTTCTTTGCTTGTAAAATATTCTAGTTTTAATTTTAGATAATATCAAATATTATTTGGAAAATGCTCCAAATTGTGAGTTCTTGGACCAAGTGTATTGGCCTCATATGATCTTTTGTAAATGCGTATACAAGAGGAGGATGTGTAGGCTAGATAGGAGAACAAATTAGGAAAATGGTTGATACAAGCAAAGAACACACTAATAGACTTATTGGATACATTGGCTTATGTAGTACTATTTTTGAAGATGACAAGCATTAAAGAAAAATCATTAGAAGTACTTACTATACATAAGTTATGACTTTTTTTGGTCCATATGAATACTTAGACAAAAGAATTGGAAATACTATAGAGGAAGAAATAAGCATGATAGTGTTTATTGCAGTTCCTTTGTCCCACCAAATTCTCTAAGAAAAACAAAGTGGTTTTCATGTAAGATGTATCCAAATGTAAATCTCTAAAACAAAGAAGGAAATTTTGATAAAGGCGAATGAGTTGGGTTTGTGAAACAACAAATTGCCTAGGCTCTTAAGGGAGCTAAATATATTAAGCATCAAAGTGTATAAGGTTGGGGTGGAGCTTAAATTATTAGAAGATATTAGGGGAATGGAACAATATGATGAAGGAAAAGAGTGGTATAAGTGGAATGCTATATGCATGCTGGTTTTTCCCTTTCTAAGTCTAATGAAGTTAGAGCTATTAAGGACAAAAAGGTAAGCTCCACTAGCACCAAAAAGAAATATGTAAATTGTGACGATTGTGGTAAGAATGGTCATGGAGAATCATTTTATTAGAAACGTCATCTAGAAAAGAACCCACATAATAAAAAGTAAGGATGCTAATATTTCACTTGAAAATGGTAATGCACTTAAGACATGGTATTATGGTGTATAAAGGTTGTATTTGTAGACACCTAAATTTGGACACTTGCATTTGTCCAAATTTATCCCTTTTCATCTAATATCCTCTTATTTGCATTAATTAAGTAATATCACTATTATTTAATTAATACCTTTCAATTTTTTCTAATCCCTAAGAAATCCAGTTAAATAATTAAATACCTTACCCCTTTAATTCCCCTCTCATCAAATGAATTAAATAAATATGACATTTATTTAATTCTTCACATGTCACATCACTCACTTAATCCTAACCCACCTCCTAATCTCTTCATTAAGGATGTGCACATACCTAATCCTTGATTAGGATGTGTCACATCCTCCAACTTTTGCAAGTTAGCTTCTAATCCTCCTTAACCACTAATCATATTTTAATCACTAATCAGTTAAGTCTAATCAGTACCTTGGTCAACTCTCCCCATCCCCCAAAGAATTTTTAATTCATTTTTATTCATCCAAGACTCCTCTTTTTCCCATGTGAATTTTTAATTCACTTTTATTCTTCCAAAGAATCTTTTCTTCCCCATGCAAATTCTAGAATTTTTGACTTGTCACATCACATGTGCTAAAGTCTTCTAGAATCTTTGACTTGTCACATCAAATCACATGTGGGTAAGTACTTACCTTTTTAAGGACCTTGTTTTATCCAAGGAACTTTCCACCTCTCCTTTTGGAACCTTGTCTTATCCACAAGATTCTCCAATCATGTGAATTTTTAATTCACCCAAGATTCTCCTCTTCCCTATGATCATTGAGAAGTCACATCATCCTTTTTCCAAAGTATTTGTCCTTCCTCCACATCATGTACCTTCCTTCCACCTCACTTCCACATCATCTCATCCTAAGCCATCTCACATTTCACATGTCAAGATGTGAGGGCTTGTGAATCCTCAACTCACTATAGCCCTCCATCTTGGCCTTGTTGGTTTAATCTCAACCATTGAATTCTCTAAAGAATTCAAATCCTTCTATAAATACCCTCTCTTTTCTCTCATTTAGGGACCTTATGCATTTGATACCAAAATCTTACCATTTTGTCATTTAACAACACTTAGCCATTTGCACCCTTATGGTACCAATTTGATTACTCAACTTGCAAGCATTTTTCCTCATCTAATCAAGTCATTTAACTATTAGCATTTGAATTTTATCATATGGTTCATCTTGCATCTAGCCATCTCCATAGCCATCCATGAAGCACACAAGATTTCAAACATCAAGGGCCAACCAAGGAATTCAACAACACAAAGGTATAATCATTTGTAATATTTATTTTGCTATCTTTCTTTATATTATCATTTCTTAGACTAATCTTGAGGTGTACCTTTTGTGTTCTTCCATTATTGCATATTAGTTAGATTTACATCTTTATAATAGGATAAACATTTACGGATCATAGTATTAAATAAATGTGTAGTGATAAATAAAGGTGTGGGTACATATTCTTTGTAAGTCATCTCACTAGTTGGAAAAAAGAATTTAGACCACATGCATGGGCTAATAGTAGTTGTCTTAGGAAGTATATATAGATTGTAAGGACTTCCCTCCCAAGTAGAAAGCATCTTGAAGATTATTATTGGAGTGCGTACTCTATTAAGAGGATTGCCTCCTTGAAGTGGTATTGATAGGTCGGTCCTCTTGAAATGGCTATTGCATAGTGTTCCCCTATTTTAAGGGTTTGATCAATTTTGAATATATTGTGTATATCAATATTTTGAGTTGAGCTTCTTAGCATTGTGTATCATAACTCTTTGTAGGGAAAAGTGGGAGAACTTTGTTGTTGATTTGTTTTAATTTAGGCCCAAATTTATTATAAAGTCATATGCTTCACATATGTCTTAAAAAATAATAATTATGGATTCATTCGAAAGAGGATGTCAAGAGCTTTCCAAAAAGAGGCCACATTAAATAATATATTCAATATCAAGATTACTTTGGCAATTTAAAGTTGAGCTTGTGATTCAGATTTTTCAAAATATTTTGAAGCGTGATTTGTCAAAAACAAAATATCTTGCAAATTAGGTAAGGAATTCACGTTCTAGTTTTTGCAAGTGGATAAAAATATTTAAATATAATTTTTTTACATTATTTTATTAGCCGATAGGCTATTTATTGTGGGCATAGCCCACAAGAATTTTCAAACGCTTGAGAAAAATGGCCTGAAAAAAATCCGGTGGACCATTCTTTAGTCTGACACAATAAAAAACTGCACTTCACCTCGCCTTATCCTTACCTTAACAACGCTGCCATTGTGTTGTTTCCATGTCCATGCAAAAAAAAAACTGATAAAAAACTAAAATTAACAGCACCGCTGGAAAAATCTTGCCTCGAGCTCAAGAAATATGCTAGCTCTAAATCTCCAATATTTTAAGATCTACTTTTCGTTTATATTGAACAGATTAAAGCAGCCGCTGTAGGGAGATTGGTTTTGGTTCATTTCATTTTTATAAAATTTTCATAGACATCATGTCCATTTTCACTCATTGGTATGATTGACAGCACTGCACGACACAATTTGTGCAAAATATTAAGGTAGGTCATTTGCCATGGTTTCAGTGAGTTTTTTTTTGGGAATCTGTATGCAACTAGTTTATTTTTGCTGTGTTTTATTTTATTCTAAAACAATTCTGTTATGTGTTAATTGAAGGCATTGGTTCAGAGGTTTTATCTATGGTTGTTTTCATATATGATATTACTGTAAATCACTCTAAAATGATTCTTTTATCTATGAGTATAAGTTTTCAGTCTCCTTGTATACCTGTAGGTCTAACCATTATCTGTGACTGGAACTTTGTTGATATTATTTTCCATGCATTGGCTTGAAGAGACCCCATTGATTATTTGTCAACTTTTATCATACCTAGTCGACCCCCTGTCATCTTCTGAATAGGGTTATGGATGTTGATTGTCCTTCTGAGCTTCTAAAGAAACATAAACAGTGTCATTTTGGTTTGACATGCCATACATAGGATTTTCCCCTTGCACATGACTTTAACTTAGCCGTTTATTCCTTAAAACTCTGCCAGCCCTATCCTCTCTCACCTTAAGCATCACTAATTTAATAGGTCACTTATTATCTTCTTTTGTTGTCATAATGGCTTGTAATTTAGTAACAACCACGACACCTTAAGGGTTACCTCTGTACTTCTTCATTATACATGTCCTTCTAAACATAGGGCTGCCACTGCCTCGTGAAGTTTGTTCTCTTTTATGGATATGATGTTGTTCTTTTGCATTAAGTTGGACCAACAATTGTCTATCCTTAAATGGCAATTACTAACCGTCCCTTAAAAAACCATAAACCTCTTGTCCTTTTAGCTGTCACTCTGATCTTTAAAAAATGTTTGAACATTTAACTGTGTTTTCCAATTCAGTATGGAAGGTGATAGTCAGTGTTTGTATTCATATCACCCATACCTTGACTTATTCTTTTCATCATGACAGTCTTGCACCTTAACTTTTTTGTTTTCTTCTCCAAGCTCACTGTTGTTTAAACGATTTATATATCCCATAGCTGCATCATGAGTTGAAAAGAATCAAATTCAAAATATCCATGCTTTGTAGTCGGCATGTTCCATGGGGTCTGCAAACTCACACTGAATACCTCATATATACCTTTGTACCTCTGCATGACCTGCAACTGTTCTGTAGCTAAAACTTTGTTTGAAGACTTGAACCATTTAGAAAACAAACTTGTGAACAAAATGAAACTCAATCTCTGATTGGTAATTTTATTGCAGACAGATCATCCGTAGCAAGACTTCCATTTTTTATTAACTGTTATACTGCGCACTTTCTCCTTAGTGGTTGGCACTTTCAGACTAGCATGACTGAACTAAGACCAATATCACAGGTAAAATAAATCAATAATTTAATTCTTCTGCATATGTATTCTCCAAGGGTGATAAAAGAGCAATAACTAACACTTCTTACCCTGTGACATTATTTCCCAGAATTATATACATAAGACAAACCCATTCAACATAAAAATTATCCCTTCCATCGGAAAACACAAGCTTCAAACTGTGGCAAATGATAAAATGTTATTGCAGTCCTAAAGTGTTTCATTTGTTGGGCAAGGTTGCTCACATCCATCACATATGGAATTTCCATCACCAGACAAGATAATTGTAGTATGTGGATTCCTTGTGATGTAACAGAGTAGTAGTGCAGATACCTCCCATGAGCCTCATCTAATATTATGTATCTTCCATACTGCTTTGAAGGAAAACTTCCATAATAGCAGGGCACAAATATGATATACACATTTGGTGATGCTGTAACAACATGATATTGAAAATCCAACAATGCAAGGAAAAACCATATCAAGATAGCCTTTCTAGAAGTCATTGCTAAATTACCTTCAAAGAGTGCCCTAAATATGGGAAGTTGGCTGGCAAATAATATCTTCAAGAACTTCATTGGTCTTATATAACCATTGATTCTGAATAAACTTCCTTGCATTAAATGTTATTCTATTATCCATTTTGTGTTCATGGCACTATCCCTTAAATGCTTGTCTAAAACTGTCTTGATCTATTGTCATCATAAATATAAAACTCAACCTTAGGTAAATGATAACTTTTTGATCCCTTTTCTTGACAAGTTAGTCCTCAATAGCTGTCCCAAACACATTTTGAGTCTCTATTCTAAGACAACGCATAAATACTTATAGTAATTTCACACACATACAGATATTTGTAGGCATGTTGAGTATCTATGATAAAAATGATTTCATTTTTTGGAAAGCTATGAGCAACCTCTGTTATATATTAATTTCTCATAGTACCGTATGCCTCTTGAACTATAGTCTAAACAAGAAGAAACTTGAAAATGAGTCTCAGTACTTTGAGCTGCTCAACACTTGATGGGATGCATGAATTGGCATGCACAATTTTATTTTACCCCCTTTATCACTATGCTTTCTTGATTGTCACAGTTTGTTGTCCATAACTAACTCTTCACTATCTACAAGAAATAAAAGATAAAAGCTAATCTTGGTTGTCTTTGACAAAGACAATACCTTCAAACAAGGTCCTATCATGAATATCCAAAATGCAGATCCTTTTCATTAGTTCCTTGTCATACACTCTTTGAACTGCAACTTACTTCTTCTTACCATGAAAAAATTCATCATACTGCTGCAATTCTTTCTCGAATGTCTCCCAATGCATTGTTGCATTTAACCCTTCTTCCAGCAAGGGACTTCCAAACATCATATCTATTATATTCAACTTTCCATGTCACCCATGGCAATCCCCTTTCATCTATCATTTGACAATCTTGAAATCTGAAATATTCATAGTATTCTTCCCAAAATGACAATACTCTTGCAAGGTATGTCACCACCATGTGAATTATGATAATATTGATAAGAGGGCCCGCACGTACTTCATACCACTAAACATGCCTTTCGGTAAGGTGCAAGCCATACCTTCGACTCATGATGCCCGACACCACTTCAGGGTTCAGAGATCCTCCATACTGCGCTTTCAAAACACAAGGGTAACCCACTCTAAAATGATTCTTTTATCTAATATTTTTTCTAAAGGAAACCTATTAATCAAACAGGAACATAAAAGACTTACTCAGGATGCCATTTTTACCAATACAAAACACATGTGGCCTAGCTTTCATCATTGACAGAGATTGATCAACTTCATGGTATCCTGTTCCCATAAATGTCTTTGGCAAGTGTGTAATTTGAATGCTATGTAGTTGTTGTTGTTGAAGGTTTGCTGCCTCTATTAGCCACTGTGGAACAAATGTATGTAACTCAGTCTCACTATAATGGAAAGTTGAACGAATTCCATGCTTAAAAATGTCACACACATTTGAACGGACATTGCCTGGATCAAAATTATCTGGAAATGTTGTTACTCGATTATAACCAGTGGGCAAAAATTCCCTCAATGTGCCAATATGAGACAATTCTATCCCATTTATTCTTTGCCACACCTAATGTCTATGTCCTCATGTTTATCTTTCATGTAGGTCAAAGGGTGCTCTTTTTGGTGGTTTGTTTGTTAGGTTAGCTTGGGTTGGGCTGGCCTTGTTTCTCGTTGGTTTTTCATAACTATTTTGTCTTTAATCCGTTTTCCTATCGGTAAAATTTCTGAAAATTTATCCTCCTCTTGCTTTGTGTAGCTATATTGCGAGTGAGTTGAAATTAAGCTCAAAAAAATCTAGGGAGGATCAGCTCTCCTTATAGAGTCAAAGAGATCTTATTTCCTCCAGGGGATTATTAATTAATGTATATGCATTTGTTGGATGTGTTAATGCAACTATTTATTTGCCTTGATTGCAGCATCTGTAGGTTATTCTTCTTATGGCCTCATGTTTGCTTAAGGAAATAATATTAACATAGTCCAGTCAAATGAAATCCAAAGAGCATAATTTCTACCTCATTTAATTTGTAGTCTACTATACTTCTATAAATAATGGTTTTAGAATGAGATCTATGTGGAAGTTTCTAGCTGTTATACAAATCCCATGTTAGCACAGGTTGTGATTATGCTGTCAAAGGTGAATTGATTGGATTAGGCCACGATAAGAGCAAAAGAGCTTCGAGTTATAAAAATATGGCCACTGTAAATTGGTTTTGGGGAAAATCAGAATGGCAGATATACATGGAAGAGTTCAAAGGAAGCAACAAATCTTTGCAAGCAATTCAGTCTGCCAAAGAGTGAATACTGAAGTCCCTTAAATTTTATTTACTGGCTCTTGAATTGGGGGTGTCTGGTGCTAAACTAGAAATGTGGGTGACACAGGTACAAGAGGCTATAGTGTGCATAAATGGATAATGCAAGATCCAACAACTCCCAAGTGAAAAAAGATTTACCAAGTTTTTTTCATATGATTCATGTTACATTCATCTTTAATGAGGGCTTCAAGTACAAAACCAACGAAGATGGAGGAGAGAGAAGAATTGAAGAAACGAGTTACAAACCCTTCTTGAATGCAATCAAATAGTGTTATCTGTAATTGAGTAAGGCAGATGGTATTGTGTATTCCACTAATAATAATGATTTGATAAAAAAGTTTGAGAATTTGAAGGAACACGTGTTATTGCATGAATTTATTTTGTGAATGTATATAAGCTTGGTGGTAGGGAGATGCAATAATTGAGAGATAAATATTTTGGTAAACAAGTGGTGGGAGATTTACAACGATCCAACTCTGGACTTCAAATGGACAGACACAATATCAGATGCATAGACCATGTTCGGTCTCCACCAAGTGATAGAGAATTCCTTGTTATCTACCTTCCCCAATATGCCTCCTGCTCTGACATCTGTTTTTCCTACTGCATAGTAATGTGGGATAGATTTTAAATGTTTATTTGCTAAAAGGAAAAAAACCCACTGTTTTATGTATTATATAAAGCAATGACTGTCGATCGTTTTCATTTACATTTCTTTCAATTGGTAAACTTGAGAGATCAGCACAACTATTACTAAGCAATATCTTATTTTTGTATATCACAGGAAAAGAAAAAAGTATTGCTCATATACAAATATTAATTGAAGATCTTTTTACATAAAATTGCTTGAGACTTGTATATATATTTATTGAAGGGTTTCTGAAAAATAAAATTGTAAGAATTTTTGGTATAAAATTGAATGAGAAATCTCTAATCCTAATGGACTATGAAAATATCATGTCTTTGACTTGCATATACTCTCTCGCCCATGTCGCAAAATGAAGAAATGCAGACTATGCCTTAAGATATCCATTGATGAAATTTGTTGTCACAGTTGAAAATGTTCAACATAAAGTATTTGGAACATGTGGGTATGATAATGGAAGTTACAAATTTTTACATTGTTCGAATATTAGAGAATAATTCTAAATTTAACTATGTTCTTGAACTCTGTAATTATTGATCGAAAGTTAGCTGATGTGGAAATGCAAGGAGATAGCAACACATTCACTTTGGATAAGTGATGCCCACCATGAAGTCAAATCTTTTCAAGCACCGATTTTGGAATTAGTTTTTATTAATTTTTAAGCTACTGTGCAATTAATGCATGAAGGGCATGTTTTTAGCTGTATGGTCTGTTTCATTTTAAAGTGCTTTATTCACCATTTCAGGAGACTTTCAATTGCATTATAAAAGTATGTAAATAGCATGTAAAAAGCACTATAGTTAAGTTATAAGGCAATCTAGTTCTATTTAGTTGGGGGTTGTGAATTTTATAAAAGGATTGCCTGTATTTTTTGTATAGTTCTATTTATTACTTATTATTAATTGTTTAATCCAACCACATATAAATAGAATTTGTAGCACATGGAATTCATACACACCCATGCACAAATACATACTCAACATATTAACATACATATAGTTTTCTATCAGCATAATCCTTGAACCTCCTTGAGGTACAAGAGCTAGTTTTTAGATTTGTGGAAGAAAATATGGTTTCTTGATTTTTTTTCTAACCCTTGTTTCATGGAAATTCCTAAGTGTGATTTAGACAAGATTTTGCAATTAATGAAGGTAGTTGTGGAAAAAAAAAATGAACTTAAGTATAGTTTTCATAAAGTCAACGGTCTTTTGGTTAAATCTTATCTTGATTCATATGTGAAAGAAGAATACGAAAATGAAATAGACGCATGGATATAATTGGAGAATAATTGCATGGAGTGGTTTGCTGATTTCTTTTAGTTAGATGAAAACATTTTATTTGGGTTTTTCTTTAAAGAATCTCCTCTACATGATGAGGAAAATTATCATTAGCTTAGGTTTGATGATTTTCCACTCATTTATGGTAAATTCACCAATGAAGATGATGCTGAAGAAGATTTTGTTTTAGTAGATAATATGTTTTTGATCTTCCAATGGGTTATCAATGTTCCACATTTTTTTTTCTTCATGTCAACAAGCAATGGATAATTTTGAACATATATTTATGAGATTCGTATCTGAGCAAAGAAAAAGGAGTAAAAGAAGAAGATACATGGATGAGCCTCAATTTGATCCTCAATCTTTAGAGATAATATATCTTGTTATGCAATATAAATGAGCTATTTTATTATAAAGTTCATATTTTGTCACATACTATGTAGTTGACTATTGTGCATTCCTTCCCATGTTTTCGGGGGGCAGATGTGTAATTTATTTAGGGACACGACATTATGATGTATTAGGTAATATTAAAGAAATGTGGTAGTAATAAATAAAGGTGTGGGTGCATATGCTTTGTAACTCATCCCACTTGTTAGAATAAAGTATTTATACCACATGAATGAGCATGTAGTAGTTGTCTTTAGGAAGATTCTATATAGGAGAATGATTTCCCAATTGTCCCCTTGAAGTGGCATTAGGATTTTGACTCCCTTAATGTGGCTATTGTATGGTGTTTCCCTACCTTAAGAGTCTAGTCATTTTTAATATATTGCATATCTCTATATTTTGTATTGAGGTTCTTAACAAAAAAGGAAATAAAGGAGATTGAATGCATTTTTGAACTTGTGGCTAAACATAAATTCACTATTGAAAATATTAGATTGATAGAAAGATAAAAGTTATTTAACATTAAGACCTATGTCAGTTGTATGAATATTAATTTTTTTTTATTCATACAAACAAACTAGCTAGATTGCACAAAATTTGGTAGATGGAATTGGTTTGAAAACTTTTCAACACCCTAAGCACTATAGTTTGGGTTGGATTAAATAAGGTGCACAAATACTAGTCGATAAGCAAGTAGATTAAAGTTTTCTATTGGATCTGAACTTGTTAATGAGATTATAGTAGATCTATGGATATTTTTGGAGTTGTCTTTAGAAGTCTCTACATGTATGATTGAAAGACAATACTATATAGGAGAGGGGAAAATTACCAAGGCATAAAAAATGGTAAATAATTCATGTTGTATTCTATTAATTGAAATAAATAGTTTTCTAAGATCCTAAATTTTAATGTGAAGAGTGGCAACACAATTTTTTTTTCTTTTAGGAAAACTAATGTTAATTTTTTTACTCCATGTTCAAACAAATTTTTATTGTATCATTGGAAAACTTAGAGGAAACATTAAACTAAAATTTGGATATATTGTGGTGTACGATGATATGACATTTGTCATTAGTTGAGGGGTTCTTTAACCCTCATCCATTGTGTATAAGATTTTAGAGACCAACATATCTCTAATTGGGGAGTTGTGGTCTATAATGTCTAATTTTTTTTCTTGCTGGTTATTTGAGATAGAGGATGTATGCTAGAAAATGTTTAGGGTGGTATAGGAATGTTTAGGGTGGTATAGGACATCCAAGTGTAAGGTTTAGTGTGTTTAAAGATCTTAAAAACTATATGTTGACTTTGGAAAAATTGTTAATTTATAGATGGTGAAAATGCAACCATTATGAAATTATTATCTATCATGGCAAGTTGGTCATGAAAAAAAAATGCATGATCACCCCTTGGTAGAAGTGACAAAATTGAAAATGCTTCTTTGGCAAAGCCAATGAACTAGTCATATGCTTAGTTGTGTGAATTAAGTGACATTCCAAATCTTGAATTTTGTCACTTCTTTGTGAGTTATATGTTTGAAAACTAAAATTTTATATTTGTAAGAAGGGTATTTTTAGATTAAAAATATATATATATTTATGTGAGTAGAAGTGGAAAAAATAGCTGATTTTTCAAATAATTTCATTTGTTTTATAAATTAGCATCAAAGTGATGTTACATTTGCATCTAGTGAGCACTTCCAATAAAAAAAATTGTTAATAAAAATAAATTTACAATAATAATATATCATTTCCAACAACCCTCATGAGAGTAAAATATGCAAAACAAGTATTCATAACACTTACACACTCAATGCATTATATCAAGAGAAAGATTACAATATATTTTCAGAGTCTCCATGCAAGATTTTGGAATCATCAACAAGAAAATATGAACCATGCAGCCACACATCCCAATCCATGCTTCCTCTACTCACATATGCAACCTACAATAGTTGCTTTGTACAAGCATATCCAACAAGCCATAGGTTACACAAGCCAACCTAAACGATTACTCATGTGCTTTCTTTTATAGAAACAAGCTTGCAAAAAATCATCATGTTATTAAACAAACCAAGTGCTCAAAAAGGATGAGCTCACTAAACCATGATTCCCAAATTAAATAGTTGGTACTAATTTTTCCCAATATTAAATATTTTTCCAATGTGACATCCACATTAAATATTTATTCCAATATCACATAAAACATACAAATGACTCCAATTTTTTAACACACATGGTATTTGAATATCTAGGATGCACCACAATCACATATTTATTTGTACATTATTAGCATTATTTTAGTATGCAAGGTGTACATCACACCTTTCCCAAAATCCTTTGAATTTTTTTATACATTGTATGAGGGGTCAAAAGTAAATTCAACTATCATGGGAACAATCCCTATTGCCAAAACATACCATCAGAATATCCAAGTGATTCATGTGAACCATTAAGATACATGCAACCACCACTAAGGTGACAACCATCTCAAGTAAGAACCCTCTCATCCTCCATCATGCCAAAACATGAAGGATAATATCTTGTCCAAAAGAGATGCCACACTAACTATCACATAGAAGAATAAATCTACTATAAGATGAATGTGCCCCTTTTCCAACAAATCCTCCAATTGTAAGAAGAGTTTGTAGAGCTCTTGGGTGGTCATGTGATATGGCACATGAGAGATGGGTTCAACTCATAGAATGAGATCAATGTGAAAATCAATATCACACTTTGGTAGCATACTAAAGAATCTCCTTTAGGACCACATATATGAACTCCCTAAGGAGGGGATGATGTTGGTATGCGGTGATCGATCATGCTCTGTGTTAAATTTTGGCGATTTGGGTAGCCACATTCCCCCCCCCCGCCCCCCAAAATAAAATAAAATAAAATAAAAAATTAATCAATGAGGGAGTGCATGGGCAAGAGGTAGATCCCCTCCTGTGGGGTCTAGGGGGACCATCCTCCTAGTGGGAGTCTAGGGGAAATTCCCCCAAAGAGGGCTCAAGGGATGTGCCCCTGAAGTAAAAATTGCCCATATTTAATAAAAAGAGTTTTGTTAATAGATTTGGTTGAAAACAATTTTAAAGTTGCTAGAGACATGACTATTTTCTTTGTTATAAATACTGAAGGTGAAGTTTCACGAAGTGAATGTGAAGAAGCACATAGTAGTGCATAAATTGTAGATCACAAATTATGTGAAATGAACATACAATAATAGGAGTGTAGCGTAGTTTGAAGGTGTTTGAGAGTGTACATACAGTTGTAAATAATGTTGCAGGTAATGTAACTTTGTAACTTGGATTTTTGTTGAGTATTAAATAATATTGGATGGTTATTTTGTGGACATAGCCCACATTGGGTGAACCACGTTAAATTTCTTATGTTTTGTGTAATTCATGATTTTAATTCTATTATTCACATTTTAATTATGATAATTTAATTTCTCCATCCTACCAGTAAATCCCAACAAATGATAATCAAGAGATACCTCATGGAATTCATCCTCGAAATATCATTTATAGTAAGATACCAAAATTTGACATCCCTTTGGTATTGCTCTATTTTAGCTACATGGCTGAAATCATGCGAAGAGATATAGATCTTTGGACCCTTGATATGTCTTCATATTGACCAAGATCACCCAAATATTTTATGACCTAAAGCTCACAATTAATGCTCACTTGATGAGCCTCGAACCAATCCATACCTAGCACAATTTTGTAGGATCTCAAAGGTAGGATTTTTAAATTGATAGTTGTGGTGAGGATGCCTAAACCAAACACACAACCAAAAAATAGATATTATTATGCCACCTTTTCTCTCTCATAGCTAACTCTACCTACCACTTATCATCCTACCTTGCAACCATAACCTCACAATACACCACTAGGGATGGGAAAATGAAAGAGTATGAGGCAAGAGAATCAAATAATATACAGATATGAACCTAATTCAATACGCCTAAGGTTTTTTTTTTAAATTCATTAATGCTTTTCCTAATAGTTTTTCACTGCTACACACTTTGTGGGACTTACCAACATCCCTAACTATCAACTCAAAATATACATAATCCTAACCACTAACCACCATAGATCTTTGAGGACAATAATTTGCATAGTGACCTTTTTGGTCACAAGTGTAATATGGTCCTCTAACTCAAATTAGTGTTGAAGAAGGTTCACTTGACTATTTAGATCTCGAATGACTAGGGTTAGGTTGACCACTCTAGATTGGTGGCCTAGAATAAAAGCTCTTAGAATGCTATATATCCTTTGATCCATTTGGTTACATCTACTTAAACTCTACCAACTTTGATAGGCATGTAGAGAATTTTTCCTTTGTTGTTGTTTTTGAGTGGGCCTGAAAGGTGCTAAATGTGTCTTGAAGGATCCTATGGGTTGATATTGGGAACATTGAGTCCTAAATCATAATTGAGACAAAATCATTACTTACACTCACATTTAGCCCCCAAGACGTCTAGCCACATTTTCCTCAATTAATCTAGCATTTCCCACAATAAACTCCAATTATTTTTGTTTAAATACCTATATGTCACCACTAATATGAGCCTTCATATCTCTCATAAATATTTGAATATCATTCCCTCATTCTCAATTGATCTCACAAAATATTTAAGCTCAAATAATTAGTTCTTATATTGGTGTGTATTCATACTCAGATGTCTAGGCTCATAGAATTATTTTATGCATCACTGCTTATAATGGTTCAAAAGAGATCATGAGTGGAATCTCTTTAGAAAATTCTCCCAAGAGATTGTGGCAATATCTAAATGATATTTTTCCTCCTCTTGGATGAAGTAAAATTGCACATATGCATAATGGCACAATGAAACTTGGTATTTATACCATAAAAATATATTACAAAATTAGTATCATGAAGTTTCCACAATCCCTAGTAATAGTGTATTTAATTTCTGGATTGAAATTCAATCCAAAAATTCAATACACATTACAAAATATCAATCCAAGTGCAAGAGCAAATTTTTCTCCTCTAATCCACTAGATGATCCCTTAAAGGTAGGTGGGTGATGTCGAAGAGAGTCCCTCATGTGTTTTTCCAACACATTATCTTCATCCACTACCTATTTACCCATTCTACAAGGTGGCCTCGAAAGGGTAAATATTTCATAATGGAATGTTGAGGGATCCTAAGGCATTATCGTTCACCACTATGGGGATACTCCTCTCTCCTTTGTTGAGAGAAATAAGGATGGACTAAATAAGATACCTCTTTATAATGACCCATCCTTCCCAATATCTCTTGGAGCAAGGAAAAAACCTATGGTACCTTAAGAGGATTCTTAGGATACTTTTGATTAACAACAAGGGTGTGTTCACTATGGATTTCCAACAATATTTGATCAATTTTCATACTCTCTAACCAGTGTGACATTTTCTAGGTGGAATCCTTCCTTCACATACCAAAGCATGGTTTAGTACACAAATAAACCCATCTATAATTCCATAATAAGGAACTCAATAACTAAGCAACACGAACCCATCAAAATCACCTATCATATGAGAAAACACATAATGTAGAGCTCACAATGTTACAACTTAGGCTCTGATAGTAAATGTAACACCCTATATTTACACTAGGATATTAAAAAAAATTAGAAATTAACAACCGTTTTGTAATACTAAAGTATCATTAATAAAACAACACAACACATCTATGCTATCAAGGTTCCATACAACATGTTATGAAACACTTGACACACACACACACACCAATGCACACAACATGGTGACAAGTGAAAGAATTCAAAATCAATGGGTGACACAAAAAATGAGGTTTGGGGGAGAGACATGATCCCAAAAACATTAGCACACAATCCAATTATCTCTACCTAACCACCCTCCAAATCCCACTAGGATATGGCAATTGGAAAGGCTAACTACCAACGACCTTATTCTCTTATTGGGGGTCACTCATATTACCTAATCCTTGACAAGTAATAGACTTTGGATAACTCCAAGGAAGTTTGATACCTAATAAATGTGTATTGGGTGAGTCAAAACCTCAATACCTTCATATTGGGTCCCTCAAAACCATGATGTGTTAGCATTGTCTTCCTCATAACCCTGATATTGCAATGATAAAGTATAAGGTTCCTAAAAACCATGATAACTAATATTAATATCATAAAAAACATGATACCTAATATCATGATCCTCAAATATTAACATTGTTATATATAGCGGTACTAGGTTTCTCTAAGTCTTAATACCCAAGGATAGAAATCCTCATAAATTTGATACCTAACAGATGAGTATCCAATTCGTCAAAATTGTGATACTTTAGTATCAAGATCCTTTGAATTTCAATATCCTTACATGCTAGTATCAACATTCAAGGATGTTTTATACCCAATGAATAGGTATAAAAATATTCATAAGTTTGATACCTCAACACCTCATAAGCCTGATACCTTGACACAAGGTAAAGACCCCAAAAGACACTAAGGAAAACATGCACTCTAGTATCAAAATTATCCTTTGACACCTTGGCACATATGCAAAAACACATAATTTAAAGAAACACTAATGTCCAATGGTTAAAGAAATATTTATCCACTAAATTATTGTAAGAATAATAATACGTTGAATCTCTAGCTTTGCACAAGCATAGTAATGATAAGGAAACCACATTGAAGATGGAAAATTTTACAACTCCAATACCTTGACAAGGAATTGGGTTCTTAGAACTTTGATTCTCTGAAGAAAAGCTATAATAAAAGAAGTCTCTAACTTAACCAATTATACAACTAAACTAGAACAAACTTTGTTCCCTTTTCACAAACACAACATAAGCACAAGAAGAATATAATTTCATTATTCCAACATGATAATAATGATAATTCTTTAAAAATTATATAAGAATAACACCAATACTCCTTGCCCACAATTTCATTTCATCATATAATATATAAGAGACAACAAGATGATTTAAAAATAAAATAAAAATCCAATTATATCTATTGGAATTATGGTATAATTTACAAGATAGGAGAGATTGTACTTTTAGGGCTACACAATGCAACTAGAATATAATGAACAATTCCATGAGTTACATTCCAAAAGATGCAAATAGAAGATTGGATCCAAGAGTAAGGAACTTTTGTAGGTACACCATCCCATATCCTCCAAAAATTATAGTTTCTAATGATGGTTCCATGCCACCCAACCATGTGGTACTAATAAGTCCACCCCAATTTGCTAGGATATAGTTGCAAGGGCCATATGACAATCACAACACGAAGGGAACAAGTCTTGTAATCATAATGACATAATGCATACAAAATAGGTCTAATCACTTGAACAACCAAGAAAATCATCTAATCACACATAGGACTAGAGGAGGGTCTCACATCAAATATAACAGATCTAATGATTCAAGGAAGAGAATATTAGAGGAAGGAAAGGAGTGTTATCATAGTAGATCTATTTCTTTTGGAATTAAGTATGTGACCACTTCTTTAGGTGGAAGTAATCTTGACACCCAATATCCCAAAAGTGGTGGTATTTTCTTGACGCATATATCGAGCCTATGCAAGCATTACACTTATGTCACCACATGGTGTTCATGTCAGGTCTTTACAAGAACTCCAAACTTTCACCAAAATTCATCTCTTGGTTCATTATGCAACAATATAAAGTAGGGTTTCACTCTACAAAATGAAGATAATAAAGGGAGGCATTAGAAAATCACAAGCAACATATAGATGACCATATTACAATTTTTTAAGTTCACAACACAATAGAATCTATAATCACCATAAATTTGGCTCTGAGTATACATGGGTCTTTAATGATGCTTCCCATTCTTGAATCAAGTATAATAGGGTTTGGTGAACATATTCTAGGTGCAAAGTGATGTCTTTGATATATCCACAATTGGGGAAATAATCTAGAGTTACATATTCAATCAAGATAATAACATTTTACTTGCACACTTAATTTACACATCAAGTGCACTAGTATACATAGAATAGTCAAAACAATGCAAAATCACCTAATGAGATGAAAAATAACATATAATCATCACATCATAATACTACTTAGTCAAGGTACATCATTCCACATGAAATATTAGAATTAGTAAACATCCAAATGCCAACATAGTAATCATAATATCCATCCAAGATCACGTACATAAATACAAAAAAACCCACTTAATAGGATAAAACATAAACATCAACTAATCTTCACACAATAGTATCTCATGCATCATAAGAAAAAAACTCATGATCTAGTTGTGAATATAAAATTATATCAATACAACTTCCTTGACAAGAGAATATAATATAATGATCATTAGGGTCACATCTACTTGACTCAAAATAGTTGAGTGCAAATGCCAAGGGCATTAGAAAAGGAGTAAGGGGAGGATTAAAAATATTGTGGTAGATTACAAAATAATGTGGAATAATGTAAAATAATAAAATAAAATCTAAAAAATTTATCCATTCATTCGAGTCCCATAACTTATAATACAAAGCATCATATTTTCATTATAACTTCTTGTGATATACAAACACTAAAACAAACATACATTTGTCTCTTCATACAATGATCTTTATCGATTTGAATATGTTTATTATTCTATTCCATTATAATTTCTATTTCATTCTCATATCTTTTCTCTATCTATCTATACCTTAACTCTATATTTCTCTTATCTTGTTCTATCTTATATTCTCTTTTCCTGTTCACTCCCTCTTATTCTATACATGTGGTACACATATGCATATTATTATATTTAAGGATGTGTCATTTTTCCTTGTTGTGTCTCTTTATCTTTGGTGTAAGTCAATTGTATGTGTTGTATCTACTTTGCAATTATTTTGATCATCTGAAATCTACTTGGGTGTGTTCCTTTGTGCTTCCAACTTTTGGTGCTCCTACAAGTTTTCACCATTGGCCTCCATAAGGTTTCCCTTTCAAATTTGTAACCTAATGCAAGTGACACAACTTTGTCTTCCTAACAAGAAACATATGAGATTTGACATGCACTCCCTTCACATTTATCAACTTAAGTATTATAACAAGAAGTTGTTTGCATATAATATGAGACTCGAGTGAGGCCTAGAATTTCAAAATAATATATTTTCCTCTATTTAAATCTCAATAATATTCACAATATTAAATGAAAGGTACCTCAATTCAATTTAATAGATATAATGATTTATACTAAGATTTTTTAGTAAGAATTATTAGAAAAAATACATTTTATCATAACAAGTTTCTATAATTAAATTTTCTTTTTTCTCTATATGATTTTAAGATTTTAAGTTAGATCAACTCTTCTAAATTTTATATCTTCACAATTTACATATAATAATCCTAAATATTATTTAATTACCAAATAATTTCAAGTTCAAACACAATTAAATATTTATATAAATGATTCTATTTTATTTTATTTGATAAATTCATCTCAAACAAGAATTTGAATTGAAAATAATCACTAAAATTTACTACCACAACCTAAAAGTCTTCAAAATTCTCAAAATAATAAAATTTTGTTACACTCGATTATTTATTATAAATTTAAACTTATTCTATACTCAATTAGTTATTATAAATTTAATTTAGTAAAAATGTTCAATAAATGTAATGAAAAATAAAAAAATATTTGGTGTCGCCATTTGATACACCTATTAACTCAACCTACCTTCTAATGAAATTTAGTGCAAATGCATGTCTTGTCAAAGCCACATACGTTGAACATTTACCATCTTCCCTTAATATTGAAAATACATAGTTTTATCATAAATATTAATTTTACAATATAATATTATAATTTAAAAAAAAATGGGTTCAATGTTATTATATTCAACATTACTTTTAAGGTTATTTTATTTGATTTAAAAAGTGGTCAATTTATTTTAAATATAGTGAAGATTAAAAGTCTTTATCTATTAATATGTATATATTATTATTCTAATAATTATAATGATGATTGTGGTTCATTTTATAGTGTGATGGTAAAGTGGTGGTGTTGTTGTGGCCACTAGGGTTCAAACCTCTATTGGGCCACTATGATCACAAGAACTATGCCCCCAATGATCCAATGTGCTCATAGGCTTGAACCATAGTGTTGAGGCTACTAATGGTGTTCATCCCATGTGATAGGAATTCAAGCCTATGTTGTTCCAATCCCTTGCTGAGCTAGTGTGCTTGTAGGATTTGCGCCCTTGTTGGGATACCATGCTCACGGGCTTGGAATATTCACTTGTGTTCATACCAGGGAGTAGGTCCTCCATTTGTGCCTTCCATACTCTACTAATGGAGTTCATGCTATGTGATAGACATTTAGACCTGTGTTGTTCCAATCCCTTGTTGGGTTGGTGTGCTTGTGGGCTTTATGCCCCTTTTGGGCTACCGTGCTCGCGATCTTGGACTATTCACTTGTGTTCATTCCATGGAGGATGTCCCCTATTTGTAATCTCCATATTGGCTCGGGCCATACCAAAATTCTTGAGATATCGATAAATTTTTTATTATGATGATTAATGCTTAATTAGTTGTTAGTCTATGTCATGACATGGATTCCATATTAATCAATCTAAATTAGAATTAAATTCAATTAACCAATCATATTATTGTATTTTTCTTCTAAATTTTTACAATATCTTTTAATATTAATAATCTAAGAATAACATATAAGCTATTTTTCTAACTTTATTGGGTCCATGTTAAATGAAAACACAATTTATGTCTTCTCTTGGATATTTTTATTTATTTTTTCAAAAGATCAATCATATGAATTTATCTTTTTCTCGATTACAAAACATAATTATTGTCATTTTTCACCCATCATATATATTTGAAATGATATTGAAAATTGTTTTTAATTAGTAGGAAAAACATGTTTTGAAGGGAACATAAACCCTTTATGTAATGCACCGCCACGTAACCCTAGAGGAAGTTGCAACAACTACGAAAGCGTATAATTTATTTATTTATTTTAAAGTGCAATATTAACATGAAAGGTGCACTAACTATCATCAACATCCTCTAAGGCACGAGACTAAGGTTACATCTGATTCCCATAACATAAACATAAATTCATTCATAGCATATGATTATCTACTTATGAATTTAAAGTACATAAATCAAAGCATTAAAATTGCATCACATAGAATAAAAATACATCAAGATCCAAAGATTACATTAACTTTCAAATAGTGTTTACAATACTCACTCCCAGAATGAGGAAGATCATACATAACTATTACTAATTACACGAGTCCTCCTCGAATAAAATTGAGGAGTAATATAAGAACAAGAGTCAAATGTTAGTTTTAGGATCAGAAATGAAAGCAATCAGAAAATGAAACGCATAAGACAGTGAACACCACAAGATATTCTAGGAAAGCCCTCCAACTCGAGGGGAAAAACCCAACAAATATATCGCTTATATATTCAAGAATAAGAGCAGAAATTTGCTTACAACTCAGGCCGAACACAAGGCCGAATTTGATGCAATGAATAATAGCACCTCTCCTAGATGCAAAAATATAGAATAAATATGTTTCTCCTTGAATTCAAACTTCTACTCAAGATGATAATCTGTTGCTTAAGTGTGGACTTCTTCTATGAGTGTGAATATGAATAAATGAACTTGATGATGAAATGAGGTGATCATCACCTTGTATTTATACAAAACAATGCGACTCTTCATGAGGTCAGCCTCATAGCAATAATAAAGAAATAAATATTATTTCTTTAATGAAGTCGGCCCCATTTAATTATTCAAAATAATTAAATATTATATTAGATGCCAAGTGAAGAGCCTCTTCACTTTAATAATGCAATAAATGAATAGTCATTAGGCTATATGAATTTATTGTTCAAAAATCAAGGCAAAAGTATGTAGCCCAAAGCTACAACATCAACACTCCCTCTTAGCTAGGGAGGAATACTTCTGATACACAAGGTCATGAATCTCTCAACATGACACCCACAATGGCTACACCCACATGTGGAAGGAGCTCATCACAGATTCACTCAATCGTGATACCAACCATCATGGCTACTCCCATGTATGGTAAAGCATATGTGCACAAGTTCCCATCACAGAATCACTCAACGTGATGTCATCATATCATCATGATGTTCACCATGGCTACTCCTAGAGGGTGAATAAACACAAGTACAAGAAAATCATCATGAAATTTCTCACATGATGTTGTCATGGATTCACTCAAAATGACATCCACCATGGATAGTCCCAGAGGGTGGAAACAAGGGCTTTCACCTCAAATTTCTCTCATAGAGAAATATGCATTAGAGAAAATCACTGAAGATCACATAGCCGAGTCTCCCTCTCAGCTAGGGCTTCATTCTCCACAATACCAAGGCTATCTCAGAATTCTTGGTGTTTTAATTTACCCATTAAGGCTTCATAATGCTCTAAGAGGTTTCCAAACTCTATATTCAAGAAACTACGAAGCTAATGGCCAACTAACGAGATTCAGTCAAAAGACTGAGATCTCCTACACTTTTGGCTCTGTGAAACCAAGGAGGGTTTTCCTAAGTGTGTTTATAAAAATAGTTTATGCCTATAAGAGCACTTCTTCATACAAATACATTCCCCACCTACGCAATTAGATAGCAATTATCCTAGTGTTGGAAAACCAAAGAACAATAACAACTATCTAGAGCAAGGAGAATAAAATTAATGTAATATTTGTATCTTGAAAGAGATAGGATTTGATATTTTAAAAATGTTCAGATCTTGAATCACCACACTTAGAGCCACAGTCCTGCACTTCTAAAAGAATCTTGAAAAAACTACCTAGTGCCTCATCCATCAGGTGAGAGTCATATAAAATATAACCCAGACATTATGAACGTATCACCATAATGCTTTACATTATGAGATCTTTCAGTTTCTTAAAATAATACTCCTTAATGAATCTTGAGCATATTATCACAAAACTATAAATCATTTTCAAGCATTTTATTAACTCATTAAGTTAAAGCAGGAAAACAAAATACACATTCAAATATACCATTGAAGCTGAATGAATAAACCATTGATGAACTCATTCATAATCCATGACATATAACCAGGAGAGAAATTGTTTTAATATATTTTTTATTTGCTTCAATATCCATCATTACATAAGCAAAGCATGCTTGTTTCATACTATTCCCGACCTAGGAATATTTCCTAGTTAATATCTTCAAAAACCCACAATAAAAACTAACTGTACATACTCTAAGATTCAGGACACAAAAAATCTGACCCTAACAATGAGTCATGAAATATCCTTTATAGAACAGGAGAGAAAAAAGAAATGAGATCCATTGTTTATTTCAAAATGAATTTCATCCTAATGAAATGAAATCCAAATTCACATTCCAAAAATTCCTCATCATTAGAAATGACAATAAATGAACCGAGGAATCAAAACGGTTACACCCCAGTAACCAGTTGGAGAAAAAACAAAAAATACCATGCCACACATGCACACGCCCACATCAAAACCAAACCACCAGAACAACATCAGAAAACAAAATAACCAACCCAACAACCCACATCACCCTCCAACATCACTTAGCAAACACATGACCCCGATAGAGGCGACCGCTCCTGGTTCTCACTTCAGTTTGAAGCAAAACCATTCCCTTTTTCTTGCCAATACCAGCACCAGATCCAACAACACAACATGGTGCCATTGCAACAATTGGGGAAACCGCAAGGACCTCCTCGTCGACCCTCATGAGCTCAGTCATGGCCGTGAGATAACAACGATAGTCCGAATCAGTCTCAAACCCATCATCACCAGAGCCCGAAGAGAGCACAACAGGGGAACTACGACGTCCAGACCGCCTAGCCACTCCTTGAGCAACTGCTTCAAGAGCATCAGGTACAGGTTGTTCCTCCTTGCATCACAAATTCCTCGCACCCACTCTGACACTTCGCCTTACCACAGACTTATCCATTGAAAATACTAGCTCAAAATCTACAAGCAGATCAATCACCTGCAAATAAACCAATTCAAAATGCGATGATACTAATGAGCAATTTAGTAGGCATTTATAGAGAAAATTGGTGCAGGGAATATTAATTGCCCAAATTGTAGTACGAGCATGCAAGCGATTAGTGGCTGATGTTGCCACCACAAAATAATTCCAGTCTTGTGGAAAATGGTGTACAACCCATCATTGCATTTATCAGGAGGATACTACTCGCACGCAAGGAGATCAGGAGGAAATCCACTGAAAAACCCACACCATTAATGAAAATAACCCGCAGAGCGGAAAAAATCCTCACACGGGTGAACAATAACCCTTTGAATTCAAATCATTGATGTGAAAAAGACCTGGCAAGTCGGACGACTCGGATTGAGTCAATGATCATTGACAATCCACATCATTTCCTAGGAAAAACAACATCCAATCACACCCCTCAAAAATAGGAAACCGCGACCGGGTAGCACACCCCACCTAGCCCCCTCTCGTTCCAGGAGCCAAGCCATGTGTCATCGTTTCGCAAACCTTGTAGTAGCTCAGAGAAAATTAATCTGATCGTGTGAGGCCAATGAGGGACGGTCATCATTAATCCCCATCATTTAATACCCACTAGTGAAAGACATCCACTTGTCACTACTGGCACATCAGGATAGGGCCTCACCCTTCCGTACTTGACAGATGGTGGCATGTCGCAAACCTTGCACCACTTTAGT
This sequence comes from Sequoiadendron giganteum, assembly GCA_007115665.2. Taxonomy (NCBI): domain Eukaryota; kingdom Viridiplantae; phylum Streptophyta; class Pinopsida; order Cupressales; family Cupressaceae; genus Sequoiadendron; species Sequoiadendron giganteum. The sequence goes on along the minus strand of CM021100.1, from coordinate 827,699,046 downwards.
GACATTAGTAGCAAAACCTGCGAGGTCCGCGAGGAACGGTCTAGATCAGAACCCATGATCGGATGGTCCACGAAAATGCATAAAAATAAATATAACGGTGGGGCCGACCAAAAAGAACCCTCGGTGGCACAAAAATTTAGGCCCAAGTGGCAAAGAGAAGAACGATAGGTCGGGTAAAAGGGGCCAGTAAGAGCATGAAAGAAAGGCTTAGTTAGATGACTTAAGAGACCGATAACCCTCAATAACAGGGCAATGCTAAAATATAACACGAGGGTTTAAAAGGTACCAATCAATTTTACCATGGGTGACCAAAACCCTGAACCCTAAGCATTAGACCTCTAGCCACGAAAAGTAACCAGTTAAACCATCAGTGGCTCTGACTGGGGATGTATGCCCCCTGCGGGCATAGCAAGATTCCAAAATCTTTGGTTTCGAAGACCAGATCACTGGATCACACAAGTACCTTGACAAATACTTTACCGTGTTTGTCAACTAAAACTTGTTTACATCCAACTTGGTGGCCCCAGGCCCCCAAACAAGAGAAATCAGATTTTACCCCTATCAAAAACAAAATTCTCTGCTACCTAGAGTAAACCAAGTCTGCAAATTTTACCTCTTGATGTCTTTACATTACTTGAGTAGTCAACATGCTTGGAAGTATCATAATGTTTTCTAATACTCCTGTGCATTTGATTAGTTATCACCATGTATCCAAACATTAATTGCAACATATGACCGTAATGACATTTTACCTTTCCCTGCACTCGTTCATGCTTCATTGAATACTTATTCAATTGAACTGAGAAACATAAAAATTCATAATTTATCAGGTCTTTGACATTACACATCTTGGCATCAACATCAGCTCGCACATTGAACTGAAAACTGTCATAGAAAATTGTGTGCATGTTACATAGACCCTTATTGCACAAAAGGGAAGATACATGACTCGGGGAATCCTCACCCTGATGCTTTCCACATAAGCTTGGTTGCCAGCATCTACGTTTAGACATCCTAGAACACATCTTGATACTACAGAGGTGGGCAATATGAGTTACATCTTTCTCCAGGAAATGTGTGAACACATTCATCTCAAGCCCTTCACTATACACCTCCTCCTGCATTCCATCATCCACTCCTACATGAAAAACCTCAAAAGCCGACTCAAACAAATCAACCTCAACATGGGCAATAGAGAAACAACAGTATGTACTGGCCTCCCTGTGTTCACCACCACCTACTGTATGTGTTCATTTATAAGTGAAAATTTCAGCTCAAGCTGAAAATTTTTCACCAACAATATCAATGACACCTTCATTATAAGCTGAATTTTTTTCACTAGCAATATCAATGACACCTTCATTATAAGGTGAAATTTTTTCACCAACATCAATCTTAGCTTCATAAAAATAGTGAGGAAAATCAATAGTACCAATATATTCATCAATATGTTGGTTATCTCCAGTATTATTCTTTAGATCACCATATTGAACACACACCCCATTGTCTTCAAATTCCTCAACATTTACACAACAAACATGTTCCATTGCTAGTACATTTGGAGTATACTCTAAACATTCATCATTTGAAAATTGTCCCCTCATTTTAAAGCAAATAAGATCACAAGGCTCTGTATTACCATAAAATTTTGGTAAAGGGAGAGGCTCCACTTCATCCTCGGTAATGCAATCATCACTTCTAAAATCACAATCACTAGCCTGTAACAAAATCTCAGTGACATGCACATAATCATGATAGGGAAAAACAATGGGTGTCTTGCTTAATCCTTCATCACTTTGCCCATCAAGCTCTTGTGCAGTTGTCCAACATTCTTCAAAAGGGCAAGCATCATCTTCATTTTGTGCAAATATACTCTTGGATGATTATGCAATCTCTATCCATTCAAGGACTTGGGTTAAGTTAGTAGGTTTCAATTCTTCTAGCAAAGCACTCAACCATGGTTCATAAAGTTCACAAAGCAAGTCAATGCATTCAGAATCATCAGGTCTGAGACCTCTAGGAATTTTTATTAAAGCATCCAAAAATTTCAGGAAAAACTCATATGGTGTTTCTTCCTCTTGTCTCTTCATCTCATACAATTCTGTCACAAAAGAGATTTGATCATCACCACTCAAGTTGAGTTGTCTTTCAACTTGGAACTCATCATCATCATCACACTATAATGGTGGATATATTACAGTTGTCAAAGCACTTTTATCATAATGAGTGTTTTGTGCAGCCAACTTTGAAATTTTACAAGTATGAGTTATGCCAGGGTAATCAACACTTGCAGCCAGATACCCTTTCATCATTGAGTACTTCATGTTGTTCTCAATATCCATAGCCATTTGATATGCCTAGTGCAAGGTTGTAGGTTCCTTATCCCTTAATAAGTAACCCATCCTTTTGTCAAAAGCACCAAGATATACAATCAGGCATTCAGCCTCATTTGGTCTTATTTCTCTATGAATCTCTCTTAAAGCTTTTGAAAATTTGAGATTAAAATACGAGACTAGCTCATCTTTTTTTATGTGGATTCCCATAAAACCTTTTCTTACTATGTTGGGATTGACTCTTTCACAAAATTGTTCAATAAAAACTATCACCAACTGATTCCATGAGTTAATAGAATAGGCAGGTAAATATGAAAACCAATCCCTGGCATCACCCCTCAAGGATTGCACAAACAACTTCATAACAACATCCTCATGATTGACTTCATAATCCCCCATAACATCTATAAAATCCTGTAGATGCTTAGAAGCGGATTCTGTGCTTTGCCCTATGTATTTAGGCAAATATTTCCTAATCTTCTTAGGAATCGGAGTAGGGAAACCTTTGATATTATTGAAAATAAAAGGCATATTATACATTTGAGTTACAAAATTACCTGAATGGCTTAATGAAACTTGTTCCCTTTTCATATTTGTGTCTGACTTCTCATACGGAAATTATTTTATACCCATTCAATCACTATCAACTTTATACATGGTTATCAAATACATCACTTACTAATTCGGCCATGATTCTAAAATTTTGACATAAATACTCATACCTTGAGCCTTTTAGAGGTATAATACAACATAAACACACTTCTCAAATCATTTTACATATTGTACTATTAGAAGTATGGAAAGACTAGTCACTGTTCCTTTCTTGATGCTAGAACATCTAATTTGGAACCATTTATTATCCCTAGTTACAAACAACTCTCACAATCATAATAGTGATCAGTTTAGATTTAATGAGAATACCTGGTAATTTTGGCAGAAGTTGTCAATCTTCTCTCCCTGACTGTAGATATCACAGATCTGGGACTTTTCCTTTTATATCAACTAGTTCTTCAGACAGAGTCGCCACCTCTTCAACAAAGGACTGCATTTCAAAAGAATATGAAATTCCTTTTCAAAGCTTGTCACATCCTGGGTCTTTGTCCACAACAAAGTCACACCTCAAATATTATGAAATCATGTTGCTACCAATATTTTTCCAAATCCATAACCTGTCACCATCCAAACTTAAAATTCAGATCCACTAAACAAATGATTTTGGACAGTCGCCTCCAATTGCTGTGGTTTTTCTTTTCTCTTTTTTCTTTAAATTTCTCAGAAGTTCTCCCTAATAAAATTACCATTCAGCTAATGACTCAAGAAGAGAGCCTATTCCGTCAAGTTTAACATTTATGGTTAGAAGTAATACATCAATTATTATAATGAATCTATAACAGTACTGCTTGCAACCAAAACTTTTGAGTCTTTCCCCAACGGAACACCACATATCATAGGATTTTCAGGTTCACTTCAACAACTTCTTCCTCTAGGGTTGACAATTTTCACTATTTGAAATAAATTCAGAATGGAAAATAATTTGATATGACTCTATAACTGTCTATAATTGGAGATTCAAAATTTTCCCCAGTAGAGTCACCATTCTGTTAGTGTTTTAATTTACCCATTAAGGCTTCATAATGCTCTAAGAGGTTTCCAAACTCTATATTCAAGAAAATACGAAGCTAATGGCCAACTAACGAGATTCAGTCAAAAGATCGAGATCTCCTACACTTTTGATTTTGTGAAACCAAGGAGGGTTTTCCTAAGCGTGTTCATAAAAATAGTTTATGCCTATAAGAACACTTCTTCATACATATACATTCCCCACCAATGCAATTAGATAGCAATTATCTTGGTGTTGGCAAACCAAAGAACAAAAACAACTATCTAGAGCAAGGAGAATAAAATTAATGTAATATTTGTATTTCGAAAGAGATAGGATTTGATTTTTTAAAATGTTCAGATCTTGAATCACCACACTTAGAGCCATAGTCCTGCACTTCTAAAAGAATCTTGAAAAAACTACCTAGTGCCTCATCTATCAGGCAAGAGTCATATAAAACATAACCCAGACATTATGAACGTATCACCATAATGCTTTACATTATGAGATCTTTCAGTTTCTTAAAACAATACTCCTTAATGAATCCTGAGCATATTATCACAAACCTATAACTCATTTTCAAGCATTTGATTAACTCATTAAGTTAAAGCAGGAAAATGAAATACACATTCAAATATACCATTGAAGCTGAATGAATAAACCATTAATGAACTCATTCATAATCCATGACATATAACCAGGAGATAAATTATTTTAATAGGTTTTTTATTTGCTTCAATATCCTTCATTACATAGGCAAAGCATGCTTGTTTCATACTATTCCTGACCTAGAAAGATTTCCTAGTTAATATCTTCAAAAACCCACAGTAAAAACTAACTGTACATACTCTAAGCTTAAGGACACAAAAAAATTGACCCTAACAATGAGTCGTGAAATATCCTTTATAGAACAAGAGAGAAACAAGCAATGGGATCCATTGTTTATTTCAAAATGAATTTCATCCTAACAAAATGAAATTCAAATTCACATTCCAAAAATTCCTCATCATTAGAAATGACAATAAACGAACCGAGGAATCAAAACGGTTACACCCCAATAACTAGTCAGAGAAAAAACAAAAAACACTATGCCACGCATGCACATGTCCACATCAAAATTGAACCACCAGAACAACATCAGACAACAAAAGCACCACCCTAGCAACCCACATCACCCTCCAACATCACTTAGCAAACACATGACCTCGATAGAGGCGACTGCTCCTAGTTCTCGCTTCAGTTTGAAGCAAAACCATTCCCTTTTTCTTGCCAATACCATCACCAGATCCAACAACACAACACAGTGACATTGCAAAAATTAGGGAAATTGCAAGGACCTCCTCGTCAACCCCCATGAGCTCAGTCATGGCCACAAGATAGCAACGATAGTCTGAATTAGTCTCAGACCCATTGTCACCAGAGCCCGAAGAGAGCACAACAGGGGAACTGCAATGTCTAGACCGCTTGCCCACACCTTGAGCAACCGCTTTAGGAGAATCAGGTGCAGGTTGTTCCTCCTTGCGTCGTGAATTCCTTGCACCCACTCTAGCACTTCGTTGTACCACAAACTTATCCATTGAAAATACTAGCTCAAAATCAGCAAGCAGATCAATCACTTGCAAATAAACCAATTCAAAATGCAATGATACTGATGAGCAATTTAGCAGGCATTTATAGAGAAAACCGGTGCAGGGAATATTAATTGCCCAAATTGTAGTATGAGCATGCGAGTGATTAGTGGCTGTTGTTGCCACCACAAAATAATTCCAAGCTTGTGGAAAATGACGTACATCCCATCATTACATTTATTAGGCGGATACCGCTCGCACGTAAGGAGATCAAGAGGAAATCCACTCAAAAGCCTACGCCATTAATGAAAATAACCTGCAGAGCGCAAAAAATCTTCACAAGGGTGAATAGTAACCCTTTGAATTCAAACCATTGATGTGAAAAAGACCTGGCAAGTTAGACGACTCGAATTGAGTCAATGATCGTTGACAATCCACATCATTGCCTGGGAAAAACAACAACCAATCACACCCCTCGAAAACAAGAAACCACGATCGGGAAACAGGCCCCACCCAACCCCCTCTCGTTCCAGGAGCCAAGCCATAGGTCACCATTTCACAAACCTCGCGGTAGCTCAAAGAAAAGTAATCTGATCGTGCGAGGCCAGTGAAGGATGGTCATCATTAATCCCTATCATTTAATACCCACTAGGGAAAAGACATCCACTTGTCACTATTGGCGTATTAGGACAAGGCCCCACCCTTTCGTACTTGATAGATGGCGGCACCTCGCACACCTTGCACCACTTGAGTGACATCAACAACAAAACCTGCGAGGTCCGCGAGGAACGGTCTAGATCAAAACCCATGATCGGACGGTCCGCCAAACTGCATAACAATAAATATAATGGTGGGGCCGGTTGAAAAGAACCCTCAGCGGCACAAAAATTTAGGCCCAAGTGGCAAAGAGAAGTCTAATAGGTCGGGTATAAAGGGACTAGTAAGAGCACGAAAGAAAGGCTTAGTCAGATGACTTAAGAGACCGGTAACACTCAATAACAGGTCAATGCTAAAATATAACGTGAGGGTTTAAAAGGTACCAATCAATTTTACCATGGGTGACCAAAACCCTGAACCCTAAGCATTAGACCTCCAACCATGAAAAGTAACCAGTCGGCTCCAATGATTGTCTAAACAATCCTGCAAGGAGCTTCTGAAGCCACACTACTTCTCGAGCTACCACACATGTTGCAATGTACTTAGCCTCTACGGTGCTCAGTGCCATTGAAGACTGCTTCTTGCTACACCAGGAGATAATCGCAGACCCCAAACTGAAACAACATCCAGAGGTGCTCTTCCGATCAAAAACACACCCTGCCCATTCAAAATCAGTATAACCATGCAGCTTCAAGTCAACATCAGAAGAATATCTCAAGCCATACCCAACTATGCCACACAAGTAGCTCATGATATGCTTTGCTGCAACTAGGTAAATTTTCCTTGGTTCACACATGAACTGACTAAGTGAACTCATTGCATACAAAATATCTGGTCTAGTGTTGACTAGATACATCAATGATCCAATCAACTACCTCTACATAGTAGGATCCACCAGATTTGAACTAGCTACAACCTCTTTTAACTTTTGGAAATTGCTTTCCATAGGTGTAGGCATGGATTCACAATCCATCATACCAAATCTCTTCAAGATGTTTATTGTATACCTCTCTTGACTCAGAATGATCTCATTTGGCCTCTGCCATACTTCTAAACCAAGGAAGTAATGCATGTTCTTAAGATCCTTCATTTCAAATTTAGAAGCCAACTCCTTCTTGCATTTGATAATGAGGTGTTCTTCTCTAGTAAGAAATAGATCATAAACATAGAGAACCAAGATCAAGGCCTCACCATTAATTACCTTGAAATATAGATTTGAATCAACATCATTCTTGGAGAATCCCAAGCTCAGCTAGTATAGATCAATCCTCTCATACCAAGCACGAGGAACCTACTTAAGGCCATACAAAGCCTTCTTCAATCTGCAAACATGAGACTCCTTCCCATGAACTTTAAAGCCATCAGGTAGCTCAATGTATACTTCTTCTTCAATTACACCATTTAGAAATGTTGTCTTCACATCCATCTGGTGTAACTTCCATCCTTTATCTGCTGCAATGGCAATGATAGTCCCGATGGAGGTATAACAAGCAACTGGAGAAAATGTTTCCTCATAGTCTATTCCCTCTTTCTAAGAGAACCCCCTAGCCACAAATCTAGCCTTTTACTTCTCAATGCTTCCATCAACCGCATGCTTGATCTTGAAAAGCCACTTAGAAGATACAATAGATTTTCCTTTTGGTCTAGGTAGAATGTCCCAAACATCATTCTTGAGGATAGATTGATATTCTTCAGCCATAGCATCTTTCCATACTTGCTGACTTGAAGCTTCCTCAACACTGGAAGGCTTAGATTCAATTATTTGACTCATCAATGCAACATAGCTTGAAAAATTCTAAGGTATTTTGCTTTCTTTGAATGTTCCTCTAGGGGCTGCAAAATTTTCTACCTCCTGCATTGTTTTCCTAGCCCAAGAGGTCTCTTTCGACTAATAGCAATGTCTATAGGCCCATTAGTAGGTTCTAAAGGCTCAAGTGGATCATATATTCTTTAGTATCAATAGACTTCCTTTGAATCTCAAGAGTATGGTCAACTTCCATGTCCTGAGGAGACTCCTGGTCTTCATTGTCTATCTCCATGTGAGAGCCTTTAGATCTCTTGAATGCAACATCCTCTTCAAATGTAACATCCCCACTGATCTCTATCAGTTTCTGACTTGAAATGTAAATATTGTAGGCTTTTGAAGACTCACTATAGCCCACAAATATTCCCTTCTTTCTAGATGGTTCTAGCTTTTTCCTTTTATCTTTAGGGACATGAACATACATAGGAAAACCAAATATTCTCAAATGGCTGACTTCAGGCTTAACACCTGTGAAAGCTTATTCAGGAGTCATGTTCTCCAAGATACGATGAGGGCTCTGATTTAGAACATACATAGCTGTCCTAGAAGCTTCAAACCAAAGGAAGATTTGCAGATCTTGATCATGAATCATGGCCTTAGCTACTTCTACAATTGATATTTTCTTCCTTTCTACTACACCGTTTTGTTGTGGATTGTAGGGAACACAAAACTCCCTCTTAATTCCTGCTTCAACACAAAAGTTATGAAAGCTTCCAAAGGTGTATTCTCCTTCATTGTCAGATCTCAGAACTTTGGTCCTCTTCCCAGAAAATTTCTCTACTTGAGCTTTAAATTCCTTGAATCTCTCAAGTACTTCCTCAGATTCTTTAGTCTTTAAGAAATAAATCCAAGTATTTCTAGAGTAGTCATCAATGAAAATTACATAATACAAGAAACCACTCAAAGAAGTAACATAAACTAGACCACACAAATCATAATGAACAATATCTAGAATACGTTTGGATCTACTTTCACTACTATGAAAGGGTCCTTTAGTATTCTTACCTAATGCACATCATCGGAAAGTACCTTCATGCTCCTGGCTGAGTTTAGGAATGTCAGTGACCATCTTCTCCATGGTTGGAAGCACTCAAAAGTGAATGTGAGCAAGTATTCTATGCCAAAGGTCACAAAAACTTGATGTATCATGCAATAAGGCATGTAGTGGATGAGTGGAAAGTCTGTAGAGACATTCTTTCCGAACACGAATCGCTCAGACTGAATTGATGCTAGATTTCTTCGATCATGCAAGAAATTTACCTTTGGAGAATGCAACTTGATATCCCTTGTCCTCCAAGGATGAAATAGAGATAAGGTTCCACTTGATGCTTGGTACAAATAGTACATCACTCAATTGCAAAGAGATGCCAGAATCTAAGTGAAGAGTGGAGGTCCCAACACCTTTCACTGAATAACATGCATCATCTCCAATTATGACTTGAACACTTGTATCTCTCATCACCAAATCTAATTGATGTTCTCTAAATCCAGTAATGTGACAAGAGGCGCCACTATCAATCAACCAAGTGTTGCTATCTTCTAGAAAATTTCTTGATAAGGCGTAATAGAATAGAAATTCACTTGAATCCTTTGGAGGAGAGATCTCACCTACATCTGCAATTGAAGAATGTTGTTTTGGTCTAGTTGAGAAATCCTTTGCATAGTGACCAAACTTGTCACATCTCAAGCACTGTATGTGGGAAAGATCCTTCTTCTTCTTAGATGTAGGAGCACCATTGGATCTTCTATCTTTATTCCTATGAAGTAGCCTTTCTTTCCTTCTCTTCATCTCTTCTTCGAAGATTGAGCGACAAGTACATGAATCTCCTCATTGGTAGAACTTTTCCCATTGCCTCTTGCTGCTAATCTCAATTCCTCTTGAATGCATTCTGCCCTCAAGCGATCAAACTTAGGTAGCTTTGATCTCACACTAATACCTTGGATATATGGTTCCCGATATTTAGGAAGACCATTAAGAGCCAACATGGCCAAATCCTTATCATTAACCATATGCCCAATGATAGAGAGTTGATCTCTCAATTTAGTGATCTTCATGAAGAAGGCCATGATAGAATCTCCTTTTGCCATCTTGACATGATGAAGCTATTTCTTCAAGGCAAGAGATATTCTTGTGTTATTGAACTCATACATTTCCTCCAAGGTTTTGAGCATTTCTCTTGTTATCTTCAACTTGAAGATAATTGGCACAAGGTGGTCCTTCACTGAATCAACCAATTTGTTTTTTCGCCCTAGTGTCATTCTTCTTCCATTGTGGCTTCTCATTTTCATTGGAAGGTTCAGAAACTTCACCCTCCATGAACTCAACAAGCTCATTTTCTTCCAATGCAAGCATCACTCTAAACTTCCAAGAGGTGAAGTTGGAAGCACCTTCCAGCCTATCTTCAATCTTGAGCCCGTTCACCATTTTGAAGATGAGATAGATGCAAGAAGATGAGAACAAGAGTGGATGAAAGTGCTGCTTATGTAAATCTGATCACAATCTTCTTTAAACCCGCTTTGATACCATTTTAGTTTTAGGATCATAAATGAAAGAAATCATAAAATGCAACACATAAGACAATGAACACCACAAGATACCCCGGGAAAAGCCTCCAACTCGAGGGGAAAAACCCAACAAATATATCGCTTATATATTCAAGAATAAGAGAAAAAAATTTCTTACAACTCAGGCCCAACACAAGGCCAAATTTGATACAATGAATAATAGCACCTCTCCTAGATGCGAAAATACAAAATAAATATGTTTCTCCTTGAATTCGATCTATTGCTCAAGATGATAATCTGTTGCTCAAGTGTGAACTTCTTCTATGAGTGCAAATATGAATGAATGAACTTGATGATGAAATGAGGTGATCATCACCTTGTATTTATACAAAAAATATGACTCTTCATGAGGTTGGCCTCATAGCAATAATAAAAAAATAAATATTATTTCTTTAATGAAGTCCGCCCCATTTAATTATTTGCAATAATTAAGTAGTATATTAGATGCCAAGTGAAGTGCCTCTTCACTTTAATAAATGCAATAAATGAATAGCCGTTAGGCTATATGAATTTATTGTTCAACAATCAAGGCAGAAGTATGTAGCCCGAATCTACAACATCAATAACTGATACAATACATTAAAAAAAGGAACATATCAAAGGTATCCACGAGCTCTTCAACTGGAAGATCTCGCCATCACAAGCAGAAGAAAGGGGACCCAACAGAGTCAGGTGCACGTTCCACCCAACCAAGTGGTACTCGAAGGCCCACCCCTCATGCTAAGAGACAGTAACAAGGTTCCCTAGGCACGACCATCTACCACTAGACATAGGATAACACATAACTGAACTTAACAATTACCAGTACAACACTAATTCATTGGGTACAATGCTTCCAGAGTTAAATAATTAAATAAATCAGTGAACCAAACATGTTGCTGACATAGAAGGAGTGTCACCACAAAGACGCATGGGTTACCCCGACAGATCTTCCCAGATCCCGATCCCCATTGAGAGTCTCTATCCTACTTTCAACACATGGAACAAATACACAACCCCAAGGTAACTAGAGAACACTACAAATATTCAATCCCCATCCAAAGGTAAATGACATCCCATCCCCATTCATGGTAACCGGGTGATTCACTGAAAATGACACTACACACTACCCAAGGGAAGTAAAAAGGGATGACAATTAAAACACAACCCCCAAATAAAAAATACCACAACTAGAGGTCTTACTAATGCTTCTAAACAATTTCCCCAAAAAGAGATCAAAAGATATTACATACGAAGGGCAATAAAAGAGGGAATAAAACTACTCTTTGGATTTCCTAAATTCTATTTCCCCTTCAGTGATTCACAGTTAAGCCATTGCCCAAATAAATTAATTAAATACAATCTCTTTACAAACAAAGAAGGAAAATCTAATTTTATCTGTAACTTCAATTCCCCGATTACTTTTAATAAAATACCAATTTCTTTACAAGAAATTTAATAATACACAACTCCAAAACATCTAACTTAAATTAATTTATCATTTCCAATTATAGAGAAATCAAATTTCCTCTATAAAATTATTTTCTTTAATTTATCTAACCATGCATTTATTGCATGCACCCATTTACAAATTCATTTAAATATATATAATTATATATATACATTGTATATATAATTATACATAATTAAATATATTATTTAAATGTCTTAACTTAACTACAAATCCCAAATACAAATACAAATAAAATTAAATATATAAATATATATACACATAAACCTATATATATTAATATATAAATAAATATATATTAATACATATACATTTATGTATTATATATATAATATATGTATTAAATTCCATTTTAAATAAATCGGTGTCCACTATCTTCAAACCACATGAAACAATTAAATTAAATGCCAACCAATTCGTAGTTTTTCCATGGCGCATAAGTAAGGGCGGGAGTAATAGAGGTTGGCTGCCTTCCCAACCACACCCTCTTTTGGACAAGGCACGACACTGTGGGGGTAGCGCTGGCTGCCCAGATAGCGTCGGCCTCCCCAAGAGGGGGTGACGACTATGGGTAGCCATGCCTCCCACTACTTTATAACCTTAAAAAAACTTTGTTCTAAACCTGGCTTTGATACCATGTGTAATGCCCCTCTTTCATAGTTGTTACAACTTCCTCTAGGGTTACAAGGTGAGGTATTACACTTTACATCAAAATACTGCACACAAGGATATACAACATCCAACCAGTACCCAAGCAACAACAAAACAAACAATAACAAAGCTATTTCATATTTTTCAAGGTATCAATAACCTCTAACTCCTAGTTGTAATGCAATGATATTGAATTTTTTAATCATCATCATCATCATAGTCATTTTGTCTTGTGAGGTGATGAGTGAAATTAATATAAAAATTACCTTTTCCATCAAAGGAGTCATCTTGTGTGATAAATTACTTATAGTTATGATTTTCTATTATACATTGTAGATGAAAATATTGATTTTATATTACTATATGTACACATCTTATTCAAATATTAATTCAAGTCTAAAAATTTTAATTCTACAAATTATATATATTTTGTAGAAATGATATTGACAATTAATTAAAAGAGAGATTTGTATCTAGTAGTGATACTCATAATATATGTTTTATTTTAAGTTTCTTAACATGTTTGATATAAGCAACAATTTTAATGTCGGTTTACAATGTCATTTGGTCTTATAATTTTATGATCTCGCTTTTACATTTAGAGAGGTTACCAAGGTTAAGACTAAATAACAAGTCCCTCAACCTCTCCACATTTGATTACATGTCCTTGTCATTGCTCTCTATCCTTGGCACAACCTACCCCAACTCACATATTAGGTTCATCCTCATCATGTTGGAGTATTTTTTAGTATTTAAATTTGTATTATAACTTTATGGCTCAATTAAACTTGTCCAAATCAAATAAACTATTATTTTACCCTCCAAGTATATTGCACACTACTTAATAATTATATTTTAGCCTAGCATTGACATATGAGTTTCCAAGGTTTGGAACATATTCATTTGACTTTGTTAAATATTTGAAACTGGCAAATAATATGAAAGTACACTAACTTTTAATCGGTTGAAAGTTTTAAAAGTAATATATTTGTAGGCAAAATTTTAAGCTTATTGTAAAAATAAAGATTAACTATTAACAAAAAATATTATTATTTCTATTTTTAATAACAAAAACAAGTTGTGCAACATTGGAACTTTTCTATTGTTGAAAAAATAAATCACGTAAAATTTTAATAAAAATAACCAAAATATGATTAATATAAATGATTAGTGGATGAAAAAATATGAAATGAGATTTTAATTATATGTTTTTTATAATACAATATAAAAATGAAGATTCTAAAGTATTTATTATCTATATTCTAGTGATATAATTAGAACACATACTACTTATTATTATTATCTAAATTAATATAATTTTTTATATCATGTCAACATCTTTTATTAATTATATATACTATTATAAATATCATACTACTAATTAATATTTATAATATTGTTACTAAATTAAAGTCTTAGAAAATTATACAAATAATATAAAATATATTTGTAATAGAAATTTTTCTTAACATTTAATTTAAGTAAATCGATAAATCATTTTTGTGTGTAATCTATAAATTATTATTCTCATTATAAATGGTAATTACAATTAGCATAATTTTTTAAAATATTTTTATTGAAAATATGTTGAAAGATATCAGTCTTGAGGTACTTAAATTAAAATGTTTATAGATATATCAAGACTGATACCTCAATTTCTTTTAGATAAATGTATATAAGATAACTATATTAATTTTAATATAGAATGGTATAAATAAAATAAAATAAAATGTTTAAATATTATATATACAAATATTTATTATAACTTGACATATAAATGTCTATCAAATTTAAATTAATTATTTTTTCAATGATTCATATCATTACAATATTTCTTCTTCTTATTATAATTATTAAATATTATCAGCTATTATTATAATTATCAAATATTATCAACTATTATTATAAGATAACTATATTAATTTTAATATAGAATGTAATAAAAACATATAATTTAAATGTTTAAATATTATATATAAGAATATTAATTATAACTTGACGTATAAATGACTATCAAATTTAAATTAATTATTTTTCAAACATTCATATCGTTACAATATTTCTTATTATTATAATTATTAAATATTATCAACTATTATTTTCCCTTCTAATCAAAACTATTATTTTATCATGTTAGAACTCAAAAAATAAATAATACACTACATTTATTATAATTTTATTCATTTATTAAATATTATGTATTTTTAATTTTTTTAAATACAATAGATATTTAACTACTAATCTATTTTATTTTCTATTGTATCTTGAAATACCCAATTACAAGGTATTGTTATGAGACATACGTATGTATGCTCATAAATCATGTAAAGGTATAAGCATGCACGCTTCTTTTAAGTGGGCTAAGGATTGTATTCTTTGGTGATCACTATGTGAGGGACAACAATTTCAAGTGGCACCTATTTTTGAAGTGGGAGAATATTAAGAGGATTTTTTTCATTGATATTATTTTTGTTGTTTAGTAGCTGGATTGTTTTTTTTTTTTTTATCTATTTAAAATTATTTAAGATATTTATATTTTGTTATATATATATTATAAAATTAAAGAAATTATTAAAATTTTAGAAAGTTATAGTATATTTTTTATTTGATTAATTTTAATTTAAGTTTAGAGAAAGTAATATTTTTAATCTTATCTAATTTTACATGAGCTAGGGATTTTCGTTAGTGAATAAGCTACATATAGTGTGAGATTTGAGTTTGAAACAAATCTCATGTTTGCAAATCACTATTGGATCGTCAAAAACCAAGTTTCAACTGCCATTTAATGGTAAATTGACTGTTGTTTAATGATAAAAGCCTCCAAAATATTAGGTAAAAGTCTCCAAAATCTCACTTATCACATAAAATCTAGTTAAACATTGTTTTGACAACTAGATGGGAACATTCTATTTTCATTTGCAATGTTTTTTTTAAATTTGATGACAACTTTCTTTTTTTATTTGCATTGTGTTATGTTTTAATTCTATATGAAAATATTTCATAATTAAATAATACTTAATTTCTTTAAGGAAAAAATCTAGTTTTGTTTGTTTATTTCATTTCATTATTTAGCACTTACTACCTATTAATTGTTTAATCCAACCACATGCAACTAGAATTTGCAATGCATCCATGTACAAACACATACTCTCTAAAATATTAACATACATATATTTTTCTATTTGTGTAATCCTTGAACCTCCTTTAGATGCAAGTGCTAGTATATATTAGGATTTTGAAATTCGTGTGTTTTTATTTCACACCGTATCTTAATATATGATCCTTTTTTCCATCGTTGTGTTTCATTTAAATATTATTATTTCAGTATTTGATGCTTATTTACATATATTATCTTTTGCAAACCCTATCCACCCTTATTTTTCCTTAAGATTTACATTTTGTAATTGCTTTCAAATTTGATTTACTAAATTTTCTTCTAATATTCATTACCCTTCACCATATCATTACTTGTACTCTATTATCATGGATATATTTTACCTCTTCCTTATCAAGCTTATTTTTTATATTGCTATGCTTTTTTTTGATACATATTTTGTAGCCTATGCTAATGAATTAGCTAATCCTTCATCCCTTTGTTCCTTTGATACAATTAGGAATCTTGGCTCATATGGTGTTGTACATAGAAAGCATGATGTCATGTTCCTTTTTCATATTAAAATAATTAATAATATTATTTAAGTTAGGATCGATAATATATAATTTGAAGGGTAAATTACGTTATTATAGTAAAAATAAAAATAATTTTTTTTTAAATACTCGAAGGGAAATTCAGGACCCAAGGGTCAAATTTGAAAAGATATATCAACGAGGCACTTATCTTTATTTGGGGATCATTATTCAAGTCATCCTTTTTCATATTTTTCAAATTGAGCAGTTTTTTTAATCTAGGGCATCTAAGGATTAAAACCATTGATTTTTTCAGTTTTGAGAGGATGAGAACCCTCTTGAATTCCATGTTTGGGATCAAGGAAGAAAACTCTTATTTCTAATCTTGGGTGATTCCATCTAGGGATCATAATTGTGTTGATTTGTTGAGGAATTAGAGTTTGCTATAATATTGTGATAGTGCCACTACAATGTTTGATGTTACTTTGTGGAGGTTTCATATAAGGTTCCAATGATAGGGCCATTTAAATTTCCAAGAAAATATTTATAGGATCATTTTTGGTTAATTTTCTTGCTTTTGTTCATTCTGAGCACCATTTATGGTTGATTTGTTAGTCACACTAGTTTATTGTTCCATTTCAATATTATTATCTACCACATAACATTGAACTTGAAAGGAATTTGAGAATACAAGGAGATTGTAGTAGTTGTAAGGAATTAAATATGACATTCTTTGATACTATGGTTTGTTATTATTTTAATCTATCCAATCATCAAACAACTACATCCCTCTACATCATCATCGCTAGTTATTACAAACTTCTATGAGTTTTATTAATTAATTTGAATTGAAAGAGGTCTAAGTGGGTATTATAGTTGATTTGAAGAATAAGTTTATTGGTTTTAATTTAATGTAGATTATAATGATAGAATATTAAGAGTTTTAGATTGATAATTCATTGTGATTTATACATTCTAAAATTCAACTTATTTTGGGTAGTAAATTTAGTTTAGATTTCTCTTGAAAATGATGTAATCAAAGTAATTAAATTTGTCTATATCTCACTATTCATGAAATATCAATTTGTATTATTCATAAACAATATTATTTTTAGACTCATTTTTGGTTTATTTACATAGATTTTGGCTTCAATTACTCAAAAATTACAAAAAAAAATAAAAATTAGAAAATATGTAAGTGGTACATTACACATGATAGCTTTTATTTTACATCTATAACTTCTCTTAAATATAGCTCTCTCGATTCATCTATCTTCAAGGATTCTAGTGATATAGATATACATTTTTCACCTTCACTTACATGTATGATGTTGAGGCACCTTCTACCATGTTGTGTTGGGAATAGGATGCCATTTAATTGCATTCTAAACATATTTCATGTATCTCCTAAGTCCTTGGAATGGGTTTCACAACTCTAGGATTAGGAAGAGATTAATTTGGAATGAAATAAATATTTAATTTGACATTTTTAATTATTTCTAAGTGTTAGGAGCATGTGGGGACGCCTTGGAGTGAGATCCTACAAAATAGGAGCACATGGGCACCCACATGGGAGGTGGGATCCACCTCCCATGTTAACTGCTTGGTGAATTGAGTACACTTCAAAAATGCATCTCAGGTTCCTACAAAATATGGATTTTGATTTATGCATGCTGAGGTCCTATAAAATAGGAGGTTCAGTTCAGTTCATTTTAGTTCAGTTCAATTCATTTTAGTTCATTTTAGTTCAATTCAGTTCAGTTATGTTTCAGTTATCTTTAGTTGCATGTTAGTTAATCTCAGTTGACTTGAGTTGCATGGACATATAATAGGTTGATACATTCAATTAAAAGATGGAGGATCATGCATTGACATTGTTTTGCATGAATCTGTGATAGATGTGTTTCAGTTAACAAAGATTAACTTGGGCCCACCTTGGGCGCCCAAGTTGGCATCTTTGAGTTACAACTATTGCATGGAAAAGATATTTATGATGCTCAGTTAAGTGAGACCCATTTTAGATGCCTTCTTTGAGGATGAGCTTGAAGAAGATATTTTTGACATCTACAAGGTTAACACTTCAGTGTTGGGCACCAACTTTGAGGGAGACTGTTGTTTGACTTTGTCATGCATGTTTTAACTCAACTTGGCAACCCTAGGCATGGATTTTCTCAAGAGGATTTGTGATATTATATATGTTAACTTTTATGAGTTTGTAAGCAAGAATATTGTCTATTATTGCAGCAATTGTATGAGAGAGTTTTGTGAGAAAATATTGCAGGTTGTGAAGAAGATTTCTTGAAGACAAAAGCAGCACATCAAGGAGAATTGAATCAATATTATTGTAACTCATTCAAAGGTTAAACAATACAAGCAAGAACAATTTTGGTGGAGTTTTTTACCTGAAAATATTTTCTCCACGTACATGCGGTGTCCTTTCTATTATGTCTTATACTTCTTCTATCAATATTTTGTCTACTTTCTACAACAATAAAATTGATCTAATTCAAGATTAATCATACACAAGAGATTGTGACAAAGAATACTACAATTGAATCTACAATTACATAGGATTTACAAATTTTAAGCTATATTATTCTACAGTTTTACCTTCATTTTCAACATTTGGTATCAGAGCTAGAGGTTGGGTAGAGTTTGGGATGCCTTTCTCTTAAAATTTTGAAGGTTTTTTGGCTATAGTGGGAGCTTTTAATATTGTGTCAATTTTTGATTTGAAAAATTAGTGTGTTGCAATGGGTTCTACTTCTCAATTAGATATTGAAAGGTTCAATGGATTTGGGTATAGATGTGGAAATTAAAAATGGAAGATCTCCTCGAAGAGAGAGATCAGTGGCCAGCTATAGGTAATAAGAAAAAGACACCTACATCAATGTCAGATGAGGATTAGGCTAAGTTAGATAAGAAGGAAAGAGGAACCATAAGATTATGTCTTGTTGATGTCGTTCTCTTGAATATTTCAGATGAAAAGACTACATTTGATTTATGGAAGAGAATAGGTGATATCTATCAAACCAAAAGTCTTACTAATAAGTTGTATCTGAAAAGACAGTTATATTCTTTAAAGATGAAAGATGGTGATTATGTTGCACATCATTTAAATTCTTTTAATTTTATTTTGAGTCAATTAGCATCTGTAGATGTAAAACTAGAAGATGAAGATAAATGCATTTTGTTACTTTGTTCTTTACTAGAATCTTGGGAAAATCTAATTGTTTCTATTAGTGGTAGTGGTGTAGATTCAAAGATGGACAATATAATTCCTACTCTCCTATCAGAGGAGATGATGAGGAAGTCTAAAACGTGCTCCCAAGATGCCTTGTTTGTAAGAGGTAGACCTAAGGAAAAGGAATCTAAGGTAGAAAATAAAGGAAAGGGTAAGTCTAAAGGACGGTCTAAAACCCTTGGTAAGAGTAAGGTAAAATGTTGGAATTGTGGGAAACCAGGACACATAAAGAAGGATTGTAAGAGAAAGAAAAAGAGTTTTGATGCTACTACTGAGAAATCCCTAGATGATGGTAATGATGCATTTATTATTTCATGTAAAAATGTTAGTGATGACTCTTGGCTTATTGATTCAGGTTACTCCTATAATATGACTCCTAACTAGGAGTGATTCTAAAAGTATACTGAATATGATGGAGGCAATGCCTTTTTTGGAGATAATAGCACAACAAAGATTGAGGGCAAAGGAGAGGTAAAATTGTGTTTCAGTGATGGTAGGGTTAATACCCTTAATGATGTTTTACATATTCCAGGACTTTCTAGAAATCTACTTTCTGTATCTAAGTTCAATGATTCTGGAATGCATGTGGCATTTGATAAAAGTGGTTGTAGATTGGTGAAAGAGAATATGGTGGTTGCTAAAGGATCTCGAGTTGGGAATTTTTTTAAGCTGAATACCTCTGATTTGAATAAATCAACCAATGTAACTGAAGCTGAAAATACATGTATGTTGTTGCACCATCGATTGGGCCACATAAGTGAAAAAGGTCTTAGGACCATTCTTAATAAGAAATTGGTTGATGGTATTCTTGATTATAATATTGGAAAAAATGATTTTTGTGAGCATTGTGTGTTTGGAAAGAAATCTAGATCTTCATTTCCTAAAGGAACAAATAAAGCTAAAAGATTATTAGAGATTATTCACTCATATGTTTTGGGTCCTATGGATATTGACTCTATTGGAAAATCTAGATATTATGTCACTTTTATTGATGATGTCTCAAGATACACTTGAATCTATTTTATGCATGACAAATCAAATGTGCTTAATAAGTTTAAAGAATTTAAGGCTTTAGTTGAGAAACAATCAGATCATAAGATAAAAGTGTTGAGATCAGATAATGGTGGTGAATATTGTTCTATGAAATTTGATGATTATTGTAACCATGCAGGAATTGTGAGATAAAAAACTACTCCATATACACCACAACAAAATGGAGTAGTAGAGAGGATGAACCAAACCTTAATAGAAAGAGCTAGGAGCATGTTAAGTATTGCTAAGCTAGATCAGTGCCTTTGGGCTGAGGTTGTATGCACTTCTTGTTATTTAATTAATAGATCTCCTAGTTCATCCATTGAA
The DNA here is from genome assembly GCA_007115665.2 of Sequoiadendron giganteum. NCBI lineage: Eukaryota > Viridiplantae > Streptophyta > Pinopsida > Cupressales > Cupressaceae > Sequoiadendron > Sequoiadendron giganteum. Next base: position 827,678,188 of record CM021100.1, on the reverse strand, counting down.
GATAAAACCCTTATGAAATGTGGTCAGGTAGGAAGCCTAGTGTTGCACATTTAAGGATCTTTGGTTGTGAGGATTTTGGTCATGTGCCTAAAGAAAAACGATCTAAATTGGATCCAAAAGCACATAAATGCATATTCATAGGTTATGGTGAAAATGTAAAAGGTCACAAGCTTTGGAATCCTCAAACCCGAAAAATTACTTTTCCAAGAGATGTGATTTTTCAGGGAATTTAGAGCTTATTTAGGAGAAGAACAACCAAAGGAAAAGGATACTTCTCGAATAGTGCATTTTGAGGAAAATACAAAGAAGCAAGAAGATGCACATGTTGAAGAACAATTAGATGGATTGGATGAGGAGAGTAGAGCATATTAAGGAAGAGGTAAAAACCCCATTGAGAAGATCTGCAAGACAACGAAATCCTATTGACAGGTATAGTCCACTTGATTTTTGTTGTATATTTGCTTTGTTGAGTACTAATTATGAACCTAGATCTTACAAGGAAGCTTTTTCTTCGAATGAGAACAAGTTTTGGACACAACCTATGCATGAGGAAATAATTTCCTTAGATACTTGTGACATGTGGGATCTTGAGAGTTTTCCCAAAGGAAGAAAGGCCATTGGTTGTAAATGAATCTTTAAAAAGAAAATTGGAGCAGATGGTAGTCTTGAAAGGTACAAGGATAGATTAGTAGCCAAGGGCTACTCCTAGAGAGAGGGAGTTGAATTTAATGAAATTTTCTCTCCTATTGATAAACTAACTTCTATTAGATTCATTTTATCTATTTATGTTGCTTTTGATTTAGAGATAGAGTAGATGTATGTGAAAACTACGTTCTTACATGGGGATCTTGATGGGGAGATTTATATGAAGCAACCCGATGGTTTTGTTGTAAAAGGAAAAGAAGAAATGGTTTGCAGTTTAAAGAGATCTTTATATGGATTAAAATAGTCATTGAGAATGTGGTACCAGAAGTTTGATGCTTTTGCATTAAAAATTGGTTATGTTAAGAGTGAGGAAGATCATTGTGTTTACATAAAAATAATTGATGATCAACTTTTAATTATTATCTTGTATGTTGATGCCATGTTGTTTATTGGTAACATCAAGGTAATGATCAAAGAATTGAAAGCAAAAATCTCTAACATATTTGAGATGAAAGATCTAGGGGCTGCAAAATATATCCTTGGTATGGAGATCAACAAAGATAGAGGTAACAAAAATCTTTGCTTAAGTCAAAGCAATTATGTTGATACTATTTTGAAACGATTTAACATGCATGATAGTAAAGCAATTAATATTCCTTTACTAGTTGGCATGAAGTTAAGTTTAGACATGAGTCCTAAATCTAATTTTGATTATGATGAAATGTCTGAGATTCCTTATTCTAGTGCAGTTGGTAGTTTAAAGTATGCAATGGTCTATACAAGACCATATATAGCCCAAGCAGTGGGAGTTCTAAGTAAGTTTATGTCTAAACCTAGTAAAGAACATTGGACTTATGTTAAGAGGGTGTTTAGATATTTGCGAGGTACTTCGGATTACTATTTGTTTTATCATGGTGCTAATGATATTGATATTATGCATAGATCATTGGATATACATGGTTTTGTTGATTCAGATTGGGTAGGAGACCTGGATAGTTGGAGGTAAACAAGTGGTTATGTGTTTACTTTGTTTGGAGCTACGGTTAGTTGGATTAGTAAGAGGTATCCCACAATAGCTTTTTCCACCATAGAAGCAGAGTACATGGCTGCTACACATGCCTCCAAAGAGGCAGTTTGGTTATAGAGACTTGGGAAAGGTATTGGTTTTAATTGCAAGAAAATTAAATTTGAATGTGATAGTCAGAGTGCTATTTGTTTAGCCAAAAATCCTATGTATCATGCTTTTACTAAGCATGTTGATGTGTAGTATCACTTTGTGTGAGAAATGATTGAGAGTGGAAAGGTATTGATTGAGAAAGTTGACACTTTGGTCAATGCTGCAAATTAGCTTACAAAACAAGTTCCTACAAAAAAGTTCTCTTGGTGCAGGAAGGCCATTGGCCTTGAGTCTTGTACTTGATTTATATTAAATGATTCCTAGTTTAGAATAATTTCAATGATAATGTCAAGTGGGATAATTTTGGGAATAGGATGCCATTTAATTGCATTCTAAACATATTTCATGTATCTCCTAAGTCCTTGGAATGGGTTTCACAACTCAAGGATTAGGAAGATATTAATTTGGAATGAAATAAATATTTAATTTGACATTTGTAATTATTTCTAAGTGTTAGGAGCATTTGGGGATGCCTTGGAGTGAGCTCCTACAAAATAGCAGCACATGGGCACACACATGGTAGGTGGGATCCACCTTGGTTCAGTTAACTGGTTGGTGAATTGAGTACACTTCAGAAATGCATCTTAGGTTCCTACAAAATAGGGATTTTGATTTATGCATGTTGAGGTCCTATAAAATAAGAGGTTTAGTTTAGTTTAGTTTAGTTCAATTCAATTTAGTTCAGTTCAGTTCAATTCAATTCAATTCAGTTCAATTCAATTCAATTCAATTCAGTTCAATTCAATTCAATTCAGTTCAGTTCAGTTCAGTTCAGTTCAGTTTAGTTCAGTTATGTTTCAGTTATCTTTAGTTGCATGTTAGTTAATCTCAATTGACTTGAGTTGCATGGACATATAACAGGTTGATATATTCAGTTAATAGACGGAGGATCATGCATGCACATTGTTTTGCATGAATCCGTGACAAATGTGTTTCAGTTAACAAAGATTAACCTGGGCCCACCTTGGGCACCCAAGTTGGAATCTTTGAGTTACAACTATTGCATGGAAAAGATATTTATGATGCTTAGTTAAGTGGGACCCATTTTGGACACCTTCTTTGAGGATGAGCTTGCATAATATATTTTTGACATCTATGAGGTTAACACTTTAGTGTTGGGCGCCAACTTTGAGGGAGACTATTGTTTGAATTTTTCATGCATGTTTGAACTCAACTTGGTAACCCTAGGTGTGGATTTTATCAAGAGGCTTTGTGATATTATATATGTTAACTCTTATGAGTTTATAAGCAAGAATATTGTCTATTATTGCAACAATTATATGAGAGAGTTTTGTGAGAAAATGTTGCAGGTTGTGAAGAAGATTTCTTGAAGACAAAAGAAGCACATCAAGGAGAATAGAATCAGTATTATTGTAACTCATTCAAATGTTAAATAATTCAAGCAATAACAATTCTAGTGGAGTTTTTTTACCAGAAAGGGTTTTTTCCACGTACATGCGATGTCCTTTCTTTTCTGTCTTATACTTTTTCTATCAATCTTTTGTCTACTTTCTATAACAGTAAAATTGATCTAATTCAAGATTAATCATACACAAGAGATTGTGATAAAGAATACTAAAATTGAATCTTTAGTTACATAGGATTTACAGATTTTAAGCTATATTATTCTACAATTTTACCTTCATTTTCAACATGTTGGTGGTATACTTATTGATTCCAATGGATTTCCTATATGTGATGAATATCCTAGTGATATGATTGTAATTATTATATTGAATTATTGATACCCTTATAAATGATTCATTTGGTTCACTTTCAAATTATTATAAAATATGGTAACCTATATTACAAATTAAATCTTGTTAACAAAGTAAGCACATATAAAATATTGATTCTACCATCATTTGATTAACTATAAATTAGATATGTGGAAGTATAAAATAGTAAATAGAAATAAACAAACTATTAACATTTAAACACATGATACTGGATGTACTTAGGGAAACCCTTTGGTAAAAAAATCCATTGCATTAAAGCAAGAGTGAAAAATCAACACACTACTCAAAAAACTAAATTTAATAATATTTTGGTAGCACTTGCATACTTATAAACAAGCCATAAAATCTCTATCCAATATATACAATACATAGAGAATAGTTAATATGAAACTATAAGTGGATTTTTAAACCAAGACTACCCAAAACCATAGCGTGGAAAAAAAACCAACATCCCCACATGAAAAATAAATGCTTTCATGTATATAAAATATAATTCCCAAGAATCTTTGACAACACCTCATGGGCATACTCCCCTAAAATAATTTCTCCAATATGAGATCACTAGTCATGTGGGATGCACCCAATATTGAAGAGGATTTTTTAATCTCTTTCTCTTGACACCTAAGAATAGGAAAGTGGTATTAATAAAATCTAATCAATTTATAACCAACACTATCATACTCCACCTTCCTCTTTAAATATAATTGAAACTAATATTGTATGCCAAATGGGATAATATTAAAATAAAATAATTATATATCTCAATTAGATGGGTGTCCAAGAACCCATTCCTATGAAGTTGGAGATGCAATATTATATGTTAGGGTTGTAATTAAATATCATATTTTATAAAATTATCCCATTTTATCTATATAAATTGTAATGGCATAAGAGGAACAATAAATAAATCAAGTATAGGATGCAAGGCCCATGGACTCCTTGCATCAAGATAATTTATTAGTTCCATTGGTTTTAGAAGTGAATTTGTAACATTCTCTTGAGTTTCCAAGTGCCTTTTACAATGAAGTTTGAGATGCAAAATTATACAATAGGGTTGTAATTAAATATCACATTATCCTAACATTCTCTTAACATTCTCCCACATGATCCATTATAGAGTGTAATGACAAAAGAGGAAAAATGAATAAAATAAGTATAGGATGCAAGGCCCATGGCCTCCCTACACCAAGAGAACTTATTTATACTCATTATTTTTAAAGTTGAATCAACAAATTTCTCTACCACCTTCCAAAATTGTGAGAAATTGGAGTTGAATTTGTGCACCGTACATAAGATTAAAGAGTAGTTAAATGAGAACCTATCCTAGATTGTCATTTTTCAGCAAGAAAAAACATAAAGAAATCAACTACTAGTCTTTATATTCTATAAAAATGCTTCAAAATGATAAAGGGAGACTATACAAGAGGGACTAGCTAGGAGAACCAATTCCAAGTCTGCATCTCAAAGAGGTGAAACTAGTGCTATTGAAGAGAAGCCCTTGAGGGTTTCTTTGGTTAACTAGCTCTTGGATCCTATTTTTTTATGAAGTGAGATTTCTTTGACATATTAATTTAAATTGATAGGATATGGTTATATTAATGTGATTTGGAGGTGTTGACATCTTTTTAACATGGAGGGATCTTGGAGTCTTTTATTGAGGTGACATTTATGATTTGTAAGTTTGAAAAATTATCCATATTTATAAGATGAAAGTTATTGTGCCATGTGGACTCATGATTGTTGAAAATGAAGGTAATATTGTAGCTTAAAACTTGTAAAACTATGAGACTGCGGATTTAATTAAGTGTTATTTGTCACAATTCTTTGTGTATGATTAATCTGTTTAGATCAATTTTACCAATTGTAGAAAGAGACAAAATATTGTAGAAGAATGAGACAAGAAGATAGAAGTGACACAACATATATGTGGATAAACCCTTTCGGGAAAAAACTCCACCAAAATCAATAGTGCTTGTATTATTTAACCTTAGAAAAATATTACAATAATATTGTATCAATCCTTGATTGATATGCTTCTTTGCCTTCAACAATCCTTCTTCACAACTTGGAATAAAATCTCATAGAACTCTCATAAACTTGCTGCAATTAATAGACAATAATGAGCATGTAAACTCATAAGAGTTGTACAAATAAAAGAGCATAAATATCCTCACAAAAATCCATGCCTAGATTGGGCAAGTAGAGTTCCACAATATAATATGAAGGAAAACCAAAGTCTTCCTCAATTTAGGCACCCCAAACTGAACACTTAACTGAACTTTGGTCAAGAAATTATCTTGCAAACTCCACCTCAAATTTTGCACCCAAGAATAGGCCCCACTTGACTGAGCCTTGTAAATATCTTCTCATGAAAAAGGTGTTAATTGAAAGATGCCAACTTGGGCGCCCAAGGTGGACCCAAGTCAATCTTAGTTAACTAAAACATATCTCTCCACCAATTCATGCAAACATTATGAATGATTGATCATACCCACTTAATTGAAAGTATCTTGTTATCTATCATGCAACTAAAGTCATTAGTCAAGTCAACTAGTATACAACTCAAAATAACTACATGCAACTAAAGATAACTGAACCATAACTGAACTGAACTGAATTGAGCTATACTGAAATGATAGTGAATTGATAGTGCCACTCCACTTATTTCAATACAAATACCTATTTTGTAGGATCTCTTCTTGGATGTCCCCACATGCTCCTATTATTTAGGAATAATTACAAATTTAAATTTACATGTTCATTTCATTCTAATTTAATCTCTTTCTAATCCTAGTGTTGGGGTACAGTTTCCAAGGACTTAGGAGATACATGAAATATGTTAAGGATTGCAATAAAATGACATCCTATTCCCAAAATTCTCCCACTTTACATTATACATTGCAATTATTCTAAACAAGGTATCATGATTATAAATCAAGTACAAGAATCAAGGCCAATGGCCTTCCTGCACCAAGAGAACTTATCTATAGGAACTGGTTTCGTAAGATAATCTGTAGCACGGATCAAAGTGTCATATTTCTCAATCAATACCTTCCCACTCTCAACCATTTCTTGCACAAAGTGATATTGAACATCAAAATTCTTAGTATGAGCATGATACATAGGATTTATGACTAAACAAATAGCACTCTGACTATCACATTCAAGTCTAATTTGGTTGTAACTAAAACTAATACCTTTCCCAAGTTTTTGTAACCAAATTTCCCCTTTAGAGGCATGTGTAGCAGCCATGTACTCTTCTCCCATGGTGGAAAAAGAAACTATGGGCTGCCTCTTACTCATCCAACTAACCACAAATCCAAACAAAGTAAACACATAGCCACTTGTCGACCTTCGACTATCCAAGTCTCCTGCCCAATCTGAATCAACAAAACCCTATATGTACAATGATCTCTGCATAATATCAATATCATTAGCACCATGATAAACCAAATAGTAATCAAAAGTACCTCATAAATATCTAAACATGCTCTTAACATAAGTCCAATGTTCTTTACTAGGGTTAAAGATAAACCTACTTAGAACTCCCATTGCTTGGGCTATATTTGGTCTTGTACATATCATTGCATACATCAAACTACCAACTACAATACATATGGAATTTCAAACATTTCCTCATGATCAAAATCAAATTTAGGACTCATGTCTAAACTTAACTTAGTGCCAAATGGTAAAGGAATATTAATTGGTTTACTATCATGCATGCTAAACCATTTCAAAATAGTATCAACATAATTGCTTTGACTTAAGCAAAGCTTTTTGTTACCTCTATCTATGTTGATCTCCATACCAAGGATATATTTTGCAAGCCCTATATCTTTCATCTCAAATTTGCTAGAGAGTTGTGCTTTCAATTATTTGATCATTTCCTTTTTGTTACCAATAAAAAACATGTCATCAACATACAAGATAATAATTAAAATTTTATCATCAATAAATTTTATGTAAACACAATGATCTTCCTCACTCCTAACATGACCAAATTTTAATGAAAAAGCATCAAACTTCTTGTACCACATTCTAGGTGACTATTTCAATCCATATAAAGATATCTTTAACCTGCAAACCAATAATTATTTTTCCTTTTTCAACAAAACCATCAAGTTGCCTCATATAAATCTCCTCATCAAGATCTCCGTGTAAGAAATAATTTTTCACATCCATTTTCTCTATCTCAAAATCATAAGCAACAAAAATAGATAAAAATAATCTAATAAAAGTTAATTTAGCAATAGGAGAGAAGATTTCATTAAAGTCAACTCCCTCTCTTTGGGAGTAGCCCTTGGCTACTAATCTAGCTTTGTACCTTTTGAGATTACCATCTGCTCCAATTTTCTTTTTAAAGATCCATTTACAACCAATGGCCTTTCTTCCTTTAGGAAAACTCTCAATATCCCATGTGTCACAAGCATCCAAGGAATCCATTTCCTCATGCATAGCTTGTGACCAAACCTTGTTCTCATCTGAAGATAAAGCTTCCCTATAAGATCTAGGTTCACCATTAATACTCATCAAAGAAAATATACAACGTAAATTAGGTGGGCTATACCTATCAACTTGATTATGTTATCTTGTGGATCTTCTCAAAGAAGGTTCTTCTTGTTCCTCAATATGCTCATCATGAGCATCTATCTCAGAACTCTATGAACTCTCCTCATCCAATCTATCCAATTGTTCTTCAACATGTGCATTTGCATGCTTCTTAGTATTTGTGTCAAAATTCATTGTTTGAGAAGCATCCTTCTCCTTTGGTTGTTCTTCTCCAGTATAAGATCTAAATTCCCTGAAAAAGCACATCTCTAGATAAAGTAATTTTTTGGGTTAGAGGATTCCAAAGATTGTAACCTTTTACATTTTCACCATAACCTATGAATATGCATTTTTGTGCTTTTGGATCCAACTTAGACTGCTTTTCTTTAGGCACATGAACAAAAGCCTCACAACCAAAGATCCTTGAATGTGCAACACTAGGTTTCGTACCTAACCACATTTCATAAGGGGTTTTATCTTCAATAGATGAAATGGGAGATCTATTGATTAAATAACAAGTAATTATAGCCTCAACCCAAAGGAACCAATCTAGCTTAGCACTACTTAACATACTCCTAGATCTTTCCATTAAGGTTCGGTTCATCCTTTCTGCTACTCCATTTTGTTTAGGTGTATATGGAGTAGTTTTTTGTCTCACAATTCCTGCATGCTTACAATAATCATCAAATTCCTTAGAACAATATTCACCACCATTATCTAATATCAACACTTTTATCTTATGACCTGATTGTTTCTCAACTAAAGCCTTAAATTCTTTAAACTTATTGAACACATTAGATTTTTTATGCATAAAATAAATCCACGTGTATCTTGAGACATCATCAATAAATGTGACATAATATCTATATTTTCCAATAGATTCAATATCCACAAGACACATAACATCTGAATGAATAATCTCTAATAATATTTTTGCTTCATTTGTTCCATTAGGAAATGAAGATCTAGATTGCTTTCCAAACACACAATGCTCACAAAAATCATTTTTTCCAATCTTGTAATCAGGAATACCATCAACCAATTTCTTATTAAGAATGGTCCTAAGACCTTTTTCACCAATGTGGCCCAATCTATGGTGCCACAACATACATGCATTTTCTGTAATACCCCTTTGTTTTGCTCTATTGTGTGAACATTGTTGTTTCCTCTTTTGTGCTTTAGTATTGTGTTGTACTTTGACATTGTACTTGGTTACAGTTGATCACTGTTTTATCGTGATGTATCTTGATGTGATGATACTATATTTTGATGTGATTATTATGGTATGGTTGGAATTAGCATAAGTGGATATTAAATTTATGATGTTTCATGCTTTTGATTATGTTGTTATGTTAGATGTGTCAGTAGTACTATTGTATTGGTGAAGAGGACGGTATCGCATCACTTGCTTGCAAGTGCCTTGCAATTTCGTGATTTCCTCTTCACGGTGTGCCTTATTTATGACATATTATTGCATGTGGATATATTCTTTGTTCGTAGGTTGACAGGTACATGACATCGACTCCACCTGGTTTCACAGGTTCGAGCGTGTCCAAGGCCCAACAACATTCAATTGGGAGATAGTAGCTAGGATTTCCATGCCAAGTTGTCACCCTGGTCATAGTGTGTCGTCGGTCCTAGTATGGTCCAGTGGTTCTATTTTGTTCAATTTGCTTGGTTTCAGTTTATTTAGGAAGTTAGAATAATGTTAGAAATGTGATTTAAATTATTGAGTAATTTAATTTAATTAGTAAATAATTTAATCTTATGGTAGATTTATTTTATTAATTGATTAAGTTATTTATGTTGAAATGATTTATATTATCCATTTTGGAAAAGCATGCATGTTTGAGTTGGAATTGGAAATTAAGAAAATGAATTAAAAGTCAATTTTGAAATTTGAAAATTCCAAAATTCAAAAATGAGATATTTCCTATTTTGTTTTCCGGAATTTATGAGGGTAGTTGTAGGATTTTGGAAAGAAATTGCATTATCTTTGAATTACTTCACAAGTCTTAAAAAAATGGAGTTTTTCGAGAAAAATTGAGAAGAGAAGAGGAAGGATTGCTCAATTTTGTGGGTTTGGATAAAAAGCTCAAAGAATTTGTGGAGCTTAAAATGGTTTCATAGCACCATCAGGATCTTCAACATACTTGAAAAGAATCAGGTTCTCATCTTGTATTAATTGATTTTTTTTTTTAATTCAATGGCTTTTGTGTGGAGGGAAAACTATTTGCAATCTTTATTTTGAGTGCAAAGCAAATCTGTTTGATATTTTGTTTTTTCAAATTTTGAATAAGATTGTTCAAGTTGGAAATAAATTATTGTTTACAAATTGTTATTTTCATTTTGTTTTGTTCTCAAATTGTTGAGTTTCAATCTTGATTGAATGGAAATTATATATATATGTGCATTTATACATCCTTACAATTATATATTTGTTTTAAATTCTATTTTGTAAGGTTATGCTGGCAAAATTTTATAAATTTTGCCAGAATTGAAATTTTATGAAGTCTGGTTTTTTTTGAAAAAAAAATATGCAGAAAAAAAAAATGACAGTTGAAATTAAAAAAAAAAGTTTTGTTTGGGGGCTGGGGCTCACCCCACCACCGCTCCCTTGGGAAGCAGAGTGGGGGAGCGCACCCAATGTCCCCCATCCAAGGCCCGTGCGAACTGTGCAGCCTGCGCCACCACAGTTGGTGGCCAGCGTTGCCAGCTCCGCCGTCCACCGTTCTCCGCCCTCCGCCAGCGTCCGCACTGCTCCCTCTATCTGGTGCTTCCTTCTCCGCCCGCCCCTACGCGGCCTGGTAAAACCCATGCCAGCTAATCCACTGTGCCTCCCTCTTCCCGGCAGCGTCGCCTCCTACGGCTGCCATGAAACAAATTGCTGCCGCCAGCCATGGAAGCCACGACTGCCCCAGCAAAAAACGCTGCCACCTGGTAAAACTGGCGACCTCCTCCTCAACCCTAACTGCACATGCAAACCAAGGTTCGCATGGGTCAACCCTAAAGGTTGGCGCACGAACCGAGGTAGTGTTTTTGGGCTCCTTTGAAAATTTGAAAAAATAATAATAATAAAATTTTAATTTATTTTAATATTATATTTTTCATAATATTTTAATATTATCATTATTATAATATTTTAATATTAAAATTTATTATTATATTGTAGATTATGAGTTATTAGAATATTAAAAAAAGAAGTATTTAATGGAATAATATTATTATTTCATTATAATATTATGAGAGTTTTAAATAATATTATAATATTAATGTTTTAATATTAACATTAGAAGGAGAATTTGATGTCATTATTATATAGTTTTTTTTTTAAGAAAATAAATTTTATTGGATATGGAATAAATATTTTATTTAAAAATGGGATTTTGCTTTTATTTGAATTATTGAGATACAGGTTAATGTTTCATGTATTTAAATGCTACGTGGAAATAAAATGATTTTTAAATGGCGTATTTAATTCAGTTCATTTAATGCAATGATTACTGAATGCTAGTGAGGAAATGGGTTTAGTGAACCCAAAGTAGATTTGATCCTTGCCTTGTTTTTGATATGTTTGTATGGTCATTTGGAAAATGTGGGTCTTAATATTTAGCAAGTCTTCCAGTTGGGTTTTCAAGTTGTGGGTTGTCGTACTGTGTAGTCAACCTTTAGTTGGCTTTGGGTAGTGTGTAACCAGTTTGTTTCCCGATTATCACGAACGGGAGTGTGCGGACTGTATGTCATGGTTAGGGATGTGGTACCCTTATGTCACACTTGTGTACCCTTGGGTTGTGGAGTTGTTCCATGTGTCATCTTAGAGAAGTGGCTTGTAACGAGGGCCGACACACGAAGTGGTGCTAGGGTAACTCGTTGTAAGTTTGTTAATCCAGTGATAACTTAATTAACTGATTAGAGTATCACGTAGTATCAAACACTTAATAAAATAATTATGCCTCGCTCATGAACACAAGGGCTTGTAAATACTTGGGTTGAGACGAGAAGGCCTGGAATGGCAAGATCGTTATCTTGACCCTACGAAAGATAACTGATTCTGCATTGGTTTACATGAGGGGCCGGAAGTTGTTAGAGGTTACCAGGATAGCCCAAGATGGGGGTCAGAGCCTAGGAAGACTCACCAGGATAACCCATGTAACATTGTGATGACAGTTCTCCTAGGTCGACGGTTTGTTCGCATCAGTGATGTAATTGATTATGTTAAATTCTGGAAGCATTGTAACCTTGTGTCAGTGATGTCATTATATTTATTTCAGTAGGGTTGTGTTAACCTATGTCTAGAGGTAGGTGTTCTTGGTTAGAAATCCTTGTTACTATCTCCTAGCACGAGGGGTGGACCTTTGGGTTCCACTTGGTTGGGTGGAATGTGCACCTTTTTTCGTTGGGTTTCCTTCATATTCGTGTGGACGAGACTTCCAGTTGGAGAGCTCGTGTGATCTAGTTTTATTTCATGCCTTGTTATTTCAGTTGCTCTTATGTTGTATTATCCCTCATTGTTATCGAGGTGTAATTTGTAATTGTATCCTTATTTATTGAACTTGCCTCATTCGGGGAATGAGTGTTGTAACCTTATTGTTTAATGAATTGGAAGTTATCTCTTATGTTTGTTGTAAAATTATCTTACTTGGAATGAATGTGTTATTTCATGAGTTAAATAATTGTCATGGATTTTATTTATGTTTGTGTTGAGGTTCTATATAACCTATGTCTCGTAATATTAGAGGTTGTTGGCAATAGTTAGTGAACTTACTTATTATTTGTAATTAAACAAAAAAAAATTAGCCTATTTAAGTAGTTATTTGCAACTTCCTCTAGGGTTGCGTGGCGGGGCGTTACATTTTCAGCTTCAGTTACATTGGTTGATTTATTCAAATTGGAGGTATTAAGCTTAAACAAAGTCCTAATCCAAGATCCTTTAGAAACCACCATATTCCCTATCACCAATCTACAACCACTATAGGAGTTGAGAAGATACAACACCACAAACCTCGAAGATCACCTACATGCAAATAACCTGTCACAAAAGAAGAGATGGAGACAAACAAGCAAGGGTTCTCTGAAAACTAAAAATGTATATATCAGAGAGAATGAGAGAATGAATTGATATGAAATACAATGGGATCAATCCTTATAAAAAGGAGATCATGCAAACCCTAATAAAACCCTAATAGGAAAAAACCTAATAGAAGCCCTAATAGGATAACATTTAATAATTAATATAATTATTAAATGTCACTTTATGTAAACTAACGTGAAATCTTAAGAAGGGAATAAAGGTAACTTAATCAACATAATTAAGTTAAGATCTTTACTCTAACACCCCCCTTAAGATGAGCAACAATGCAGCTACAAACAAATGCAAGAAGGAAAACATGGGTCCCGACAACTAGGCCAGATCAGGTACCCAAATACAACCAAATCTCTGTAAAATGGAGAAATAGAGAAAACCTCATGGGAAAAATATCTACTCCAAAAAGAGATGCAAAAAGCCAAGAAGAACATCACTGAAGCAGAAGAAGCTACAAACAACTGTCGAAAGATGACTGCTATGGTGCTGAAGAACCTCCGTTGAAGATAGGATGATCAGGAACAAGAAGACAACAATATGCATAAGTGCCCATACAACACTACTCGAATCAGATGGCAAACAAAGACAAACACCTGGAATGAAGATACAAATGGCACACGAACCAATAGTCTGAAACACTGATCAACTGAGATGGAAGATCCCTTCCAAGGTGAAACCAAAGAAGAATTAGCACGAACAATATAATAACCCCCCCATAATGTTGAACTGGGAGAGCCTGACAGATCCATTGAAATGATGTGAAACACCCTGTAGTGCATGAAGGAGAAGAAACAACATAAAGTGCGCAAGATAGCACCTGCAACTGAAAAAGTGGTGTGCAAAACATAGCACACATGCATGAGGCTGGAATCATATGGATCCATGGTCGTCGTGGAGGGACACTCATCGGACAAAGGTGTGATGGCAAACAACGAAAAACTACACAACCCCCCCATGGTATGGATTCACTGGCGTCATGGAGGGACACTCATCGGACAAAGATGTGATGGAAAAATAAAGGCAAACTACACAACCACTCATGGCACTTTATAATAACAGTGCGAGTACAAAATATGGCACAACCTTATGTGCAAAATCCCCAAAAAATGCATGTACAATAGTGTGGCATTTTATCTTAGTGCGTTTACATAAAATATAGCTTACAAATGATGCTCAAAATGCCCAAAAAGGATAAAATGTTGGAAATACATGAAGAACAGCCAAAAAATTGACTGTAGAATGCACTAACGGAAAAAAGATATGATGAGACCCACACCACTGGAAAGATGAGAAAACCAGCTTTCCGACGATATCTCGTTTGCCAAAAAAGATATCATATGCCCAAGTTACGTCCTCTAGAATAAAACAGCTCCAAAGAGGGAAAAAACCAGTGCTGGGTTAAATTTGACGGTCATACAACTGTCACAACAAAAATACTGGGTTAAATTTGACGACCAAATGGCCATCACCGTAAAAGCACAATAGGGCTTATTTTGCAAAAAAATGTTTCAAAAAAAAACAATAAAAAAATTATACAAAGTTAATTTTAAAAAAAAAATTAATAAAAAGGGATGGGGGGGGGCTTGGGTGGCGGTATTGGGCCCGGGGGGGACCCATATGGGGCGGTACCCTTGGTCACCAAAGGAGGTAGTACCAAGCGGCTAAACTAAAAATTTAAAATTTTGATTTTTTTACCTTTTTTTTTAAAATCAAAATTTTTACAATGAAAATTTTTGCAGGAGAAATAAATATTTTTTTGATGAAAAAAGAAATTTCCAAATAAAAAATTACCAGACAGGGGACGGCCATACCAGCGAAAAATTTTTGCTTCAAATTTCGACTTTGTCCAAAATGGACGAATGAACAGTCGATTTAGGGGTTTTGGACCGCTGCGAACACAATGGTGAGGTCCATTTGAGCTGAAAATGATTCAAAATTATAGGTATGCCCTAGATCAAAAAAACAAACCCCAAACCCTTAAAGCTCCAAAAATCTTCAAAACAAGAACAAGAAGCAGCATGTCTGGAGCTTTGATACCATGTAGGAGTTGAGAAAATACAACACCACAAACCCTGAAGATCACCTGCATTCAAATAACCTATCACAAAAGAAGAGATGGAGACAAACAAGCAAGGGTTCTTTGAAAATTGAAAATATATATATCAGAGAGAATGAGAGAATGAATTGATATGAAATACAATGGGATCAGTCCTTATAAAAAGGAGATCATGCAAACCCTAATAAAACCTTAATAGGAAAAACCCTAATAGAAGCCCTAATAGGATAACATTTAATAATTAATATAATTATTAAATGTCACTTTATGCAAACTAACGTGAAATCTTAAGAAGGGAATAAAGGTAACTTAATCAACATAATTAAGTTAAGACCTTTACTCTAACAACCACCTTTGTCAAATGTCACATGCATTCTCGAATCATTAAAATTAGATACAAAAAGTAGATTTCTAACAAGTTCTGGAATATGTAAAACATCATTAAGGGTCTTAACCCTACCATCACTGGAACACAGCTTTACCTCTCCTTTTCCCAAAATATTTGTTGTGCTATTATCTCCAAAGAAGACATTCCCTCCATCATATGCAATATACTTAGTGAACCACTCCTTGTTAGGAGTCATATGATAGGAGCAACTTGAATCAATAAGCCAAGAGTCATCACTAACATGTTTACATGAAATGATCAATGTATCATTATCAACATCCGAGGATTTCTCTGTAGAAGCATCAAAACTTTTTTTCTTGTTCTTACAATCCTTCTTTACATGTCTTAGTTTCCCACAGTTCCAACACTTTACCTTACTCTTACCAGGGGTTTTAGACCGTCCTTTGGAATTACCCTTTCCTTTCTTGTCTCCCTTAAAGGTTACTTTTCCTTAGGCCTACCTCTTACAAACAAGGCATCTTGGGATTCTATTTTAGACTTCCTCCTCATCTCCTCTGATAGGAGAGTAGGAATTATATTGTCCATCTTAGGATCTGCACCACTACCACTGATAGCAACAATTAGATTTTCCCAAGACTCTGGTAAAGATCAAAGTAACAAAATGCATTTATCTTCATCTTCTAGATTTACATCTACTGATGCTAACTGACTTAGAATCAAATTGAATGCATTTAAATGATGTGCAAAAAAATCACCATCTTTCATCTTTAAATAATACAACTATCTTTTCAGATACAACTTATTAGTAAGAATTTTGGTTTGATAGATATCACCTATCCTCTTCCACAATTTATATGTGGTAGCTTCATTTGAAACATTCAAGAGAACAACATGAACAAGACATAACCGTATGGTCCCTCTTGCCTTCTTATCAAGCTTAGACCAATCCTCATCTTACATCATTGTAGATGGATTTTTCTCATTAAAAACAACTAACCATTGATCTCTCTCTTCAAGGAGATCCTCCATTTTTAGTTTCCACATCTCATAACTAGATCCATTAAATCTTTCAATAACTAGACAAGAAGTAGAACTCATTGTAATGTACTTCTTTTACAAATCTGCAATAACACAATAGTAAAAGCTCCCACTACAACCAAAATTCCTTCAAACTTTTAAGAGAAAGGTGTCCCAAACCCTAACCAACCATTAGCTCTGATACCAAATGTTGAAAATGAAGGTAATATTGCAGCTTAAAACTTATAAAACTATGACACTGTAGATTTAATTAAGTGTTCTTTGTCACAATTCTTTGTGTATGATTAATCTGTGTAGATCAATTTTAGCAATTGTAGAAAGAGACAAAAGATTGTAGAAGAATGAGACAAGAATATAGAAGTGACACAACATATACGTGGAGAAATCCTTTCAGGAAAAATCTCCACTAGAATCAATAGTTCTTTTATTATTTAACCTTAGAACAAGATTGCAATAATACTATATCAATCCTTGATTGATATGCTTCTTTACCTTTAAAAATCCTTCTTCACAACTTGCAATAAACTCTCATAAAACTCTCATACACTTGTTGCAATTAATAGACAATAATGAGCATGTAAAGTCATAAGAGTTGTACAAATACAAGAGCATAAAGCTCCTCACAAAAATATATGCCTAGATTGGGAAAGTAGAGTTCCACAATGTAATATGAAGTCAAACCAAAGTCTTCCTCAATTTAGGCGCCCCAAACTGAACACTTAACTAAACTTCTGTCAAGAAAATATTTTGCAAACTCCACCTCAAAGTTGGAACCCAATAATGGGCCCCACTTGATTGATCCTTGTAAATATCTTCTCATGCAAAAGGTGTTAAATAAAATATGCCAACTTGGGTGCCCAAGGTGGACCCAAGTCAATCTTAGTTAACTGAAACATATATCTGTTATCACAGGGATTTGCACCCGCATGCAAAGCTGAAAAGCTCTGCAATCTCGTGTAACATTGGATTACTTTCAAGTTGTGGGCATCCTATTCGAAAGAAAACCTCCAGATTCTAGGCCGGCTTCCTATATGGTTTTTTTGATTATTGACTTAAAAAAATTATTGGAAAAGGGAAAAAGATTTAATCTAATGCAAAATTGGAAAAAATGAACTATGGTGATGCATCGAAAGAAACTAATGTGCATACTTAACTCACAAATGATTATCCAGTACTTCTATTTGCACAACCTAATCTAGTAGCTTAATCACCTGAATGTTTTAAACAAAGGCCTTGATTAAATACAATTTTGAGGGAAAACATGGTTTTCATGACTAAACTATTTAATTAGTTACATGCATAGTGTATAACCAGTGAACTTAAACTAATCTGCATACATATATCTATGAAGGAGACAAAAATATTAGAGGTCTCAAAAATTGAAAACACAATAATCCTTTGATCAAATCCCACACAATAATGATGCCCGAAATCTTGAAGGAAAAACTTGAAAATATTGGAAATTAAAGGAATCTTCTACAAATCACAAAATAATTAACCTGTAAAAATTGCTGCATAATCTATAAAATTTTGAAAGCTAAGTTACATGAAGTCTCTTTGTTGAAGGAAAAGGAAAAAAACAAGAACTAGAGAAAAAAGACTAACTTTTTCGAATATATACAAAATAGGCATGCACAAAGCAACCAAAAATGGAACTAAAAGATAACTCCAAGTGAAAAAACTGCATCTCCAATGTGAAATCCAAGAAGAAGAGAAAATACTAATAAAAATAGCCCAAATCTCATGCAAAAATGAGTGTATTTAGGTTCAAACCCGCAGTCAACTCAAAACTGACCCATGGAGCACTCAAACTTAACTGAAAAATCCTCAAAAAGAGGGTCCAAGCATGCGAAAATCATCTTGTTTCTGCCAATCCACCTATGATAATTGGAACTCCATCCCTGATTGTGCATGACGATCTTCAGTTAATAACCCCTGATTCTTCTAGTTACATTTACATCATTTTCACGATGTTACTTAAGAAGTATTAAGTGATTAAAAATAACCAAATGTATGATTATTAAAATATTTAATGTGGAAAAACCCTCCTTATTTTCATTTTAAATATTAATGTAATAATACATTAATATTTAATTACATATTAAAAGCTCTGAGTAAAATCATGCAAAAAATGCATGAGCTAAAGTGCGTCTAACACTTGTGTAAAGGAATAATGACTTAGATGTTTTGCTCCTCCATACACATGGTTCATGCATCATATCTCTCCTTTCTATTTTTCATGACAATGGACTATAATATATCTATAATTGCAAGGTCCATATCTCATAAGGTGTGCAAAAATAAAGGAATTTAAACTCTAATCAAAACTTCAATGAATTGAAGTTGATTTTGCATCTCACGGGCTCCTTGCAATGATAGGTCTTTTGAATTAGGAGATTATAGACCATGGGGAACAAATAAAACATAATGATTATTTGAAAATCATTGGAAAAAATCACCGTATGTCAAATTAGGGTAGAAAAAAGTAGTTGAACCCTAAACATTCATGATCATTTGCATTGACCTTTGGTGGGGAAGTTTTCTGCACCGCCATGGAGAGCACTAGGGTTTCTATTTGAAGCACAAAACTCGATTGTTGTAGCTC
Source organism: Sequoiadendron giganteum (assembly GCA_007115665.2). Lineage (NCBI taxonomy): Eukaryota > Viridiplantae > Streptophyta > Pinopsida > Cupressales > Cupressaceae > Sequoiadendron > Sequoiadendron giganteum. The sequence goes on along the minus strand of CM021100.1, from coordinate 827,658,945 downwards.
AATTCCTCCTCTGTAAGCAATGGTAAGTTGATTTTTTAAGCCATTCATGGCTTCTTCTCATTGCCTTGAGCAATTTCTTGACCTTGAAGGCTGTGGGCCTTGCATTTCTCTATCTATTCTTTTGAAGCTTTTCTTTTTGCATGACACTTTATTTTGTTTTTTCTATGATCACCTGCCGCCATGAGAGAAAAAATATGTGTATTGCTTGAATATTTAAGCTTTTTGGAGATTTCATTATTATTTGCAAACGGGGTAAGACAACTTCAAACTATATCATGGTTTCTTTTATTCACTTGAAGATAAAATGGTTTTTAAAGGCCGCGGCCATGGATGTACTTTTTTGGTTTTTTTGTTCATTTTTTTGTGTGTAATATTCATTCTTTTATTGGACGCCATGAGCAAGTTGATTTGAATTTTTGCTTGTAGTAAAAGATGGTGAATATTTGTGAGATTTTAGCTCCCTCCAGGACGCGAGATTATGTATGCTTCCATGAGATTTTTCAACAAATTCCTGCATTTAAAAAACCTCCTTGCTTTAGATTTATGAATTGATAGAAACTTAAATGGTTCTTTACCCTTTGGTGAATAACTGTGAACAAAACCCTCGTCAGGTCGTGGCTTTCTATGCTTGATCTGGGCATTAAAAATAATGTATTTTTTTGTCAATCTTTTTGTGTTTGAACTCAAAAATTGAAACTATGAAAGCATTGTATTTCTCCATCTCTTGTGCTTGACCCATGGTAATCTCTTAAAACATTTTTTCATTTCTGAAACAAACCCTCATGTGAGTAAATTGTAATAATGAGGAATCTATATTTTTCTCATTGAAACCCCATCTAGGTATTTGTAAAATGCTCCCTCCAAGCGCGAGCCTTGCATTTTTCATTATGGATAATAAGAACAAAACACATGGAAGAAAAATGCAATCAATTTTAGAAATATTAAAACTTTTCATTATGAAAATTGATGCATCTTGTTTGTATTTGTATCTGAATTGAGTTCATTGTTCACTTGTAATCCTCACTTTTTTCTTCTCAGATTTGTTTGTTATTAGTGAATGATGAACTTGATTATTTTAATGCCTCAAATTTGTTTCACTTCTTTCATGATTGGATCCTATGAGAACGGTGGTGTATTTCCTTACTCAACTCTATTTGTATGTTTAAGGGAAGCATGTCGGGCTCTACCCTTGTGGTAGCCCATTTTACTCCACATGCTTCTATTTTCATGAAGTGATTAGCTACATGAATTTTCCTATATCTACATAGGAAACAAACAATGTTAGCATAAAATAATGATGTGATAATTCATTTGAAGGCTCTTATCTATTTCACTTCTTTCATGATTATCTGATTCCATGCATTTCAAGGAATGAATTATATTTTTGTTGGTGGAGCATGTAGCATAACTCATATCTGGAGCTCTAACATAACTTTCTCAATATTTTGTAGGTACAATCAGAGTCAGAAAAAAACAAAGCAAGCAACCAAGACATCAACTAAAGATCAAGAACATGCAATGATGGATATGTTTAATGTTATTTGCTTTCATCTTCCTTTTTCACCTTAAGTTGTATAATTTATTTCTTGCAATGAATAGTTTCAGCTATCTCCATGGCTTGTGTGGATCCTTTAATTGCATTTCTTGTTTCTTTTACCAAAAAGAAAAGGCTTATGCTATAATGATGTATCATTTCTACTTCATGATGAATAAAAATAGTATTATTATGCAATATTTTGTAATTTTTTTGTATTGTAACTTACTGCATAATAATATGAATTCATTCAACTGAAATATCATTATAAAAAATGTGTACCTTTCACTTTGAGATAAAATAATTGATGTTAGCTCAACCAAAATGAGCTATAGTGAAAATTTTGGTAACAATATCTCCACCAATTCATGCAAACATTATGCATGATTGATCATCCCCACTTAACTGAAAGTGTCCACCTATTATTTTTCATGCAACTGAAGTCATTAGTCAAGTCAACTAGTATACAACTCAAAATAACTACATGCAACTGAAGATAACCAAACCATAACTGAACTGAACTGAACTGAATTGATACTAAATTGATAGTGCCACTCCACTCATGTAAATATCAATCCCTATTTTGTAGGAGCTCTTCTTGGACGTCTCCACATGATCCTATTATTTAGGAAAAATTATAAAAAACAATTTATATGTTCATTTCATTCAAATTTAATCTCTTTCTAATCCTATTGTTGGGGAACACCTTCCAAGGAATTAGGAGATACATTAAATATGTTTAGGATTGCAATTAAATGGCATCCTATTCCTAATAATGATTGTGTATTAGCTATGTTGACATGATACAAGTTCTCTTAGGATAAAATATTTTCATTTGGTTCATATGCTTGTCTTTTGAGGAGAGATAGATTAGGACATTGTGGAGAGTTCTTGATTCTAGAGTTGGAGCTTTTGAAGTGATTTGTGATAATTTGATTGATGAGCCATGTGACCTTTTTTCTTGTGATTTTATCATTATTATGATGTTGCATTGACATTCAATTGGTACAAGATAATAATTTGTACACCTATATTAGATTTGGCTAAGGCTAGAGATCTCTTATTCTCTGATATCATGTGTTGAGATAATTATTCTTTGATGAGGTTTTACCATAAAGAATGAGAGCCTACACCTAGTTTGGACATGAGTTCAACATGGGCCTATTAATGAGATTATTATTGGAGAGTAAGTGTGGCTTGGTGTATCCATGAGGAGCAATATTGTTCCCCACTCTTGGTATTCTTAATGGTGAATCATTTAATAGGTATAGCCAACCTTGTTTTTAGATATATTTTCTTTGGTGCTTTATTTTCTCATGGGAATGATTCTTGAGTTATGAATGTTATTTACTAAGGGATTATTTGAGGATTACTTAGCATGGTTCATTTATCGTTTATATCCTTATGCATATGGCATTGTCATGAAGATGATTTTTAGGAGTGTAGAAGATGATTTTGGTCTTGTTCCATTGATTTTGGGAATAGATCCTTTGGTTTGATCTTACTTTGATTTGAGAGGCTTGCATCTTGGTTTGTCTATTGATAAATATTATATGTTTAACCTTTGATTTGAATGGTTGGATGTTGATAAGTATTTTCTATTTAATATTTTGTGAAGGAGATCCTACTTGGCATAACTTAAGCACTTAGAGGTGTTAGTAGAAGGACATGCTGCATGGTTTTGATTTGTAGGTTCTCTATTTGGTCTTGTGTTTCTTCCTAGAGGTTCATGTTCACATGAAATTGGAGTTGAGGTTTGTGTAGAGTCATTGTGATCGCTATGCTTGTGGTCATGTGTTGTTATTGTAGTTAATTATTTTTTATTACCAACATGGAGGATCTTTCATCTCTTTTTGTTATGAATTTGAGAAATTGGGACAACCATGGAGACTATTAGTGAGAGACTTGTGTTACAATAGTTTAGTGTGTAGGTTCTGTATATCTTTGTAGATGCTCCTTGGTACTATATGATATTTATGACATTGACTACACCTTCTATATTGGTGGAATTTGGGATGCCTTTATTGATTTTAGATTTTCATTAACCATGCAGTGAGAGTTTTTATATGTATATGTGTCCTTTCTTGGATGTTCTCATTACACTATGGTATTGAGGGTCTTGAGGATTTTTATCACATGTATATTTATTATTATCTTAGAGGAATTATTTATGCAAGATTATAAATATACATGGACTTGAGATCAAAATTTACATTGGGTTGTATTTGTGGATGACATAAAGTTTAATTATGATTATAAGTATACCCCGATTTTAAGGTATGGTTAGTTGGATGTGTTAGAAGTAGTTGTGGTTACTATTCCATTTATGGTTATCAATTATTTACAACTACTTGGGTATGTTTATTTGTGTATGGATATTGAGTTAAGGCAAGAATCAAGCTTATATGTGATAGTGTGGTATCTCTTTGGATTATATCTTATCTTTTGTGCATTGGCATGATGAAGGATGAGGGATTTCTTGTTTGATATGGTGATCACCTTGGTATTTTTGCAAGTATCTTTGTGGAGCACATGGAGCACTTGGATGTTTGATAGTACATGTTTAGGGATTGTTCCCTTGATATTTGAGTTTAATTTTGACCCCTTATGCTATATATAGGTAAATCCACAAAAGTGGTTTACAATTCAAGTGAGGAAGGAAAACATGCAAAAAATGACCCCATGCAAAAAAATGCTTTTGGGGTTCGAATGAACCCAAAGGTTTGAGTGAACCAAAAAAGGGTTTGAATGAACCATGGTTCAAGCGAACCAGTTAAATACAAGGTCCCACCATTCTTTCCAAAAACACAATGATTTTTTTTTTTGAAAGGGGGTTCGAATGAACCCTCATTCGAGTGAACCCCCCTTTTCCCTCCTTTTCCCCCTCAGGCACCAAAAAAGTCTAGAATTTTATGCTTCGAAGCTCAGGTTGAGGATGAAATGGAGGAGACTTCACAAACCCAACTAGATGATGGTAGTCCTCAGAATGAGCTATCCAACAAATATAATTTGAAAATGTTTTGGTTTTATTATGTATTTGTTTTTTTAGTTTTATTAAACATAGTTTTTTCACTAAAAATCAAGCTCTCTATTTTGCACATGTGGAAAAATAGCAGATTATCAAAAAAAAAAATTTAAAATATGAGTTCACCAGATATTGAAGTCCTTGATCCAACAAAAAAATAAAATTGAATTTTGATATATACAAAAAGGTTACGTTGTATACGGTCCAATTATGTCTAAATTGTAATTAGTTTGACTTCAAAACTTGATTAAGGACAAAATATTCAATAAAAAACTATGAGACCAATTGGAAGCACTAGATATTAGAGTTACAAATCTAAATTTGAAAGAATTAGAATTTAATACTTCATAGAAAAAAAAGTTATGTTGTATACGGTGAGCATCACTCCTTAAAAGTGTTGTTTGCTGAAAAAATAGTTTTCGAAGGAGATGGAAAAAGAAGTACAATCTGATTCCAAATTTTTTGGAAAAAATATATTTAGAATCTACAAAAAAAATATCACAAAATACTATTTTGCATCATCTTAAAATTCCTCACGATTTAGCCTCTATAGCTGCCCGAAAGTGAAGATTTAGTTAGAAAAAAATATTTTAGTGTCCAGTTTGGCCAAAAATTGTAAACCACTATTGTGGGATCACCCTATAGCAAGTGAGAGAATGTTGGGAAAGGTGTTTTGTACACCTTGCAGAGTTCTTATAATTTAATATTTATTTATGGGTCACCTAGGGAATCTAGATATGTCTGCATCACATGGGTTAAACATTTTTAGAGACATTTTACATATTGTATATAACATGGGGATAAATATTTAATAAAGGTTGCACATTAGGAAATATGTAATATTAAAAAAACTTAGTACCAAAAAGTAATTGAGGAGGACATGGTTTTGTAATCTCATGATATTAGGCACATGGTTTATGTAATAACACTTGGTGGCTTTGGGAAATCTTATTTCTATAAGATCATGTTAGAAACATGTGCCTCAATCTTGATGACCTGCACCTCCTGTAAGCGAAAATCAATGAGACACCTGAGATATCCTACCAATGAGTTGTTTAGTCCTGAAAGATTGAAGTGTTCAGATCGGTGTGACATGTGATAAGTCTTGCTGAAGAGAACTATCAGAGTGACTTGAATTGTCGGCGTGAGTTCCTTGTTTCATATCAACAATAGTTATTTGGCCGATGAGATTCGTCGGTAAGACTCTTGCCGATCTGAGGAATGTATGTGAAGTAGCCTGGATAAGTTTCACTATGACTCTAGCCGACGTTCGGATCAGGGTGACATTGGTCATCGGGATGACTTGTGAATGTCACTCCGGTGCTTGTGATCTGACCAAAGAGATCTATCAGGAAGACTTCTGCCAAAGTGAACTACGTTGGAATGACATTGGTATTTAGGTAGACTTGCAAATGTTGAACCGTTTGTGTTAGTGTGGCCGATAGGTCTGATCAGTGTACATCTTGTCGATGAACAGATGGTCGGGCTGACATGGTACTTCAAAATGCATCTTACCAACAGTGGATCTTTGGCCAATGTGATCTGTTTGGTGTGTGTCTGGCCGATGGTGCTTGGTCGGTGTGACATGGTCCATCGGGATGAGTTCTTAGGATTGGTCCTATGGTGGTGGTCATGCCAATGTACTTCATCAGTATGATTCTTTCCGATGCATAGGTGGTTGGGCTAACTTTGGTCTTCCGTTAGACCTAGGAAGTTTGGACCAATAGTAGAAGTTCACCCGATGGGATATGGTTGGCGTAAGTCTTGCTGATGGTTCTTCATTGGTATGAAGTATGACTTCGTCCTAGATTTGAGATCCTCATCTGATGGTTAAAGTCTGACCGATGGATTGGGATTGGTGTGAGTCCTGCCGATGAAAGGTTTTGAATTGTAGTGAGTTGAAGGTCATTGAGATGACTTGGGATCTCAGTGGAACTTTTTGATTCTTGTCTAATAGTGTTGTTCTTGCCGATGGTATGTTCCATTTGGTCTTTAGTGTGACTCTTGGTGAAGTTTGTGGTCGTGATGGTTCTCTTGGGACATCGAGAAAACTTGATCTGTCGGTTGGACTTTCTAGTCTGTCATCGATAGTGTCTATCTTGTTGATGGGCGTGATAATGAATGAAGGTTGACCATTGTAGATTGCTGAGTTGTACATTGGAATGATGAATTGCTCGCTTCACATCGTTGTTGTGAAGCGAATGGAGCAGTTGCCTCTTTGATATGTAAATTTTTGTTTGATGGTTGGACTGCAGGGAAATTGAACAAACTGTGTGTACAGGAAGTGAACAGATCGATGGCTTGGGGAAAGAAAAGGGGTTTGACATTGAAGTTGGAAAAAAATGACTATATGCTATACATAGCATTATAACAGAGAGAATGTTGGTGTGAGACAGAACAAAGAAGAATGTGAACCTAAGAGGCCATGAGGCTATGTTGGCTAAAAGGTTGGCTTAGTGAGTGGACTGGTGAGATGAAATGAATCTGCATTGTGTGATGTGTGAGGGTATTGTAACAATGTGAGGATTCTGATCAATGGTGTTGCTTGTATTATCCAGATGAAACAAGATGTAGCTCTTGTAAAGGCTATGAGCCTGAGATTTTATTGTAACTATATTTGTTGCTAAATAATACAATGGCTTGATCATTTGGAGTGTGGGGTTTTTTACCTGAAAGGGTTTTCCCTACATAAATTTGTGTGTTCATTTATGTTTGTCTTTCATGTTGGTTGATTATGTAATTTGAATTTGTGCATAGTGTTGAATTTGGTAATGGTTGCATGTGATTTTCTCAAAAGGGTCAATGTGGGAAATCAAATGTGCCAGTTTCCACTTTATGGCATAGTAGTTGTGTCTTTGAGGCAATTTGAACAAATTAAAATCACCGAAGGCACTGTTGTTCTTAGATATTTCTTTCTGAGATGACCTGATTTTCCTAACAAGTGGTATCAAAGACTTCTTCCAGGATTTTCTTATGCTTGCATGTGTAGGTTCCTGGTGTTTCGGTTCTGTGGATTCCTTCTATAAAGATTTCTTAGCCTGGTAGGCTTGAAGAAATCTGGAGGAATTGGTTGATGATTGATCCTTTGGTGAGTAAAATTTCTCTCTTTTGAGACAACACGCAATGTGAAAGACATTGAAGATGGATAAATTGGAGTTGATCATATTTTAATGATGTGGTTTGAGGCTCTTGGTTGGCAATGAATGATCCTGATGCTAGAGGTGTGAGTTTATGCTTATGGTTGTGTTGCAGTAGAGCGTGGTTCATATTGGGTGTCAGTGTGAGAGGCTCCCTGATGGTATGGAGATGCTTAGGTTGTTATTTAGCCATGGAGGATTGTGCTTGTGCTGGGTGCTTTGACTTGGCATTGAAGGTGTTGTTCTCTATTACCTTGATTGCATAAAAGCTATGAAGATTGATCTCTGGGTGGTCTAAAAACTTATGAATAGCCTGGATCTCTCAAATGCATGTGCATGCTTGTGGTTTTGGAATTGGTCTGGAATGGGCTTGGAGTTCTTGTACTACCTGTTCCTTGTACTTGCATGGCTCAAATTCATGTTCTTTGATTCTGAAGGTTTTTTAGTAGATTTTCCTAAAAAGTATATGATGCATATTCATGTTAGTTCATTGTTTTGGTTAACCATGATGGTTGTGTGTAGACTCTTGAGTTGTCTAGATGTGCAGTTGATATGGATGTGAATGGGTGTTTTATAAACATGGTGGTTTTGCAGGTTTTGCATAGTCAAGAAAAAACTTGTGGTTTTGTGGAGCTGTTGGTAAAAACTATTTTCTAGACCCTGATTGTTTGGGGCATTGTTGGATGAGATAGTTGTAGTTCTATATGTAAGTGTTGCTTGTTGGTTTCCTAGACTATGGTTCTCTAGTTGTGGACATGATTGGCAAGTCAGATTTGGTTGTGATATGGTGTTTGAGTCAAATTGTCTACATTGTTGCTCTCTTTGAGATCTTAGTTTTGCAGTTTCCATTGTGATGACGGGGTTGCACTTTTGTTGTGATTGATCTTCGAGTTATGAGGTTGGTGGATTACTACCCACTGGTTGCAATGAGATAACTCGAAAGTGGACTATCTATATCCATGAGGTTGATTCATTGTTGGTAAAAATCTTTTAGTTGGCCTTGTCTGTCGTCACTTGTGCATTGGCATGGCTGCTTCTGGATGACGTTGAATACCTGAATAGATGATTATGGGGACCTATAGTGTGTGTATCACGATGTCATGGAGAGCTTGATACACATTATAGTGTAAGATTTTGACAGTGATGGTATGGTCTGTGTGGTTTGGAGATTTTGGTGCTGCTTGGCATTGTTGTCGGATGGACATGTTGTCGATTGTACTTGGAGGTTTTTTAGATCAGAAGATGTTTGATCATGATTCTTGGAAAGCTCAGATGTCACAGTTCAATGGGAGCTTTAGCACTGACTGTGGTGGTGCTTGATAGGTGATGTTGGGTTGGAGTTTGTTTGCTTAATGTCATGTTATACTCTTGCTTGTGCATTACAATTTTGGCATGAGGCATTGCTCGTGAGACCATGGCGAAGTCACTTGGAGCATGGTATCTCCTAAGGGGGATGAGTAGATCATGGTGTCATGATAAGTTCCTATTTCAGATGTTTGGAGCTTTGACAGTGGTCTAGAGTTTCTCTATGTTTTGGGTACATTGGCCATATGCTTGAAAACTTCATGTTAAGTGTAGTAATGTGGATTGGAGTTTAGCATGAGATGATTGGTTGTTGGTGTTCATGGATACATGGAGAATAAGGTGAGGCTATAATTCTCTTGAGATGAGAAAGGTGTTGATTTCAGCAGAAATTTTGAGTAGCCTACACCTTGGTTAGACGTGAGTTCAACAAAGACCAATGCGGAGATTACTCTTGGATGAGTCATGGTGGATTGTATATCTTGGAGGAGCATTCTATGTTCCCACTCTTGGTCTTATTGGCAGTGAGTTCTATTTGAGAGGTATTTTCCCATTGTATCTTTTAGATGGGTTTGATGTTTTCTTTCATGTTATGCATCTTGAATTATTGTTTAATGGTTCTGGAGGATTCATAGTGGAAGATGGACAACATGGTTTATCTCCTTGAGCTTTTATGTTATATCATTTTTTGATGAGAACTGGTAGGAGATGCTTTATGGGTTAATTTCCTGAGATGGGAAATGAGGTAGTTTGATCTTCTTTGAGAGGCTTGCATCCATGATTGGTTACATGTTACATATGTTAAGTTTGATCTTGGTGATTGAATGATTGGGTCTTGTTATGGCTTTTCCTTTGGGATGTGAAGGAGATCATACTTGACACAACTAGCTTTTAGAAGTGTATGTAGGAGGATGTTCTACAGGTATATGTTATGCTGAGTTTCTCTCTTTGGTCTTGGTTGTCTTCTTGGAAGTTTGATTTCATTTTACATTGGTTTGAGATTTGGTCGGGCTTTTGTTTTCACTCATGTTTTTGAGTGGTAACTTGGAGGTTCTTTACATCTTTCCTATGTTGGGTGTTGAAGAACTTGGAAGAGCTCTGGAAGACTTTGAGGGAAATGATTCTTGTAGAAGTTGGTTGCAAGTTATGCATATCATTATGGATATTTCCTTGGTACTACATGGTTACACTTTATATGTGTTCTTATTAGTAGACTTGTTATGCCTTTGATATTTTAGATTTGGTATAATTACCCATGCAGTGGGAGTACCTAGATGTGTTTGGTCTTCTTCGACTGGTTTATACATGGTGCTTGTATCTACGGTTGATCGGTTGCTATGTTGTTGGCATGAGTTTACTAATGTGTATACCTTGAAGATGAGAGATTGGATGGATAACACACACTGTGGGTGCTATTTTTAGTTGCATCGGTTGATCAGTTGGATGGGAGCAGTCAGTTTTTTGGTTGTTATTCTAGCTGATGCTCTATCTTGTTTCTAGATAATGTTTTCACAGTTGTGCTCTGGTTTGGGACTTGGAAGTTAATGTTGTTTGTACTTCTTTATGGTTTGTTGTTGGTGCTCTAGAGTGGTTAGTACGATCTTTTTCAAGTGGGAGATTTTTGGAAACATGTGCCTCAATCTCGCTGACTTGAACCTCTTGTAAGAGAAAATCGGTGAGACACCTAAGATATCCTGCCGACGAGTTGTTTAGTCCTGCAAGCTTGAAGTATTCAGATCGGTGTGACATGTTATCGGTCTTAGCGAAGAGAACTATCAGAGTGACTTGAATTGTCGGCATGAGTTCCCAATTTCATATCGACAGTAGTTATCTGGCCGATGAGGTTTGTCGGTAAGGCTCTTGCTGATCTACAAAATGTATGCGAAGTAGCCTAGATAAGTTTTAGTATGACTCTAGCCAACGTTCGGATCAGGGTGACATTGGTCATCAAGATGACTCCTGAATGTCACTCTAGTGCTTGTGATCTAGCCGAAGAGTTATGTTGTGAAGACTTCTACCGGAGTGAACTACGTCGAGATGACATTGGTCTTCGGTTAGACCTGTGAATGTTGAACTGACTGTGTTAGTCTGGCTGATAGGTCTGATCGGTGTATGTCTTGCTGATGAACAAATGGTCGAGCCGAGCTAACATGGGACTTCGAAGTGCATCTTACCGACAGTGGATCTCTGGTTGATGTGATCTGTTCGGTGTGTGTCTGGCCGATGGTGCTTGGTCGGTGTGACATGGTTTGTCGGGATGAGTTCTTAGGATTGGTCTGATGGTGTTGGTCATGCTGATGTACTTCGTCGATATGAGTCTTTCTGATGCATAGGTGGTCGGGCTAACTTTGGTCTTTGGTTAGACCTAGAAAGTTTGGACTGATAATAGAAGTTCAAACAATGGGATATGGTTAGCGTAAGTCTTGCCGATGGTTCTTCATCGGTATGAAGTATGACTTGGACCCAACTTTGAGATCCTCATCTGATGGTTAAAGTTCAACCGATGGATTGGGATCGGTGTGAGTCCTACTGATGAAAGGTTCCAAACTATAGTGAGCTAAAGGTCATCGAGATGACTTGGGATCTTGGTGGAAATTTTTGATTCTTGTCCGATAGTGTTGTTCTTGCCGATGGTCTATTCCAGTTGGTCTTTGGTGTGACTCTTGGTGAAGTTCGTGGTCGTGATGGTTCTCTTGGGACATCAGGGAAACTTGATCTGTCGGTTGGACTTTCTAGTCTTTCACTGATAGTGTTTGTCTTGTCGATAGATGTGATAATGAGGGTGATCCCAGAATACCGGTTTATAATTTTTGGGCAAACTAGACATTGAGCTGATTTTTTTTTACTAAACCTTCACTTTCGAGCTCCTATAGTGACTAAACCATGAGGAATTTAAAGATGATGTAAACTAGTGATTTGTGAAGTTTTGTCTATAGATTCTAACTATATTTTTTTCAAAAAATTTGGAATCAGATTGCACTTTTTTTTCATCTCCTTCGAAAACTAGTTTTTTATTTGTAAACAACATTTTTAAGGAGTGACGCTCACCGTATACAACATAATTTTTTTTATAAAGGATTAAATTCTATTTTTTTTTAATTTAGATTTGTAACTACGATATCTAACTGGGTCATTTTGTTTCATAGTGTTTTATTAAATATTTTTTCCTTAATCAAGTTTTGAAGTCAAACCAATTACAATTCAAACATAGGCAGACTATATACAACATAATTTTTTTTGTATGTATCAAAATCCAATTTTTTTTTTTAATGGATCAAGGACATCAATACCCAGCCTGAACATTTTTTAATTTTTTTTTATAATCTTCTATTTTTCCACATGTGCAGAAGAGAGAGCTTGATTTTCGGTGAAAACCTACATTCACAAGAAATAAATAAATATAATAATCAAATTTAATTTAATTAAAATTATACTTTTTTGGAAGCTTATAATAAGGACTACATACTTACAAAAAATAAATTTTAAATGAATTCATTTGACCCCCCAAAAGGTAAATCAAAAGTGGTTTTTAATCAACATTTTGATAGGTGTAAAGGAGACTTTGTTATAGGTATGGTAAACTAGCAAGGTTTTATCTAAGGGGGCTTGGTCTAAGGTGGTTTGATCAAACCCTCTTCAATTGGAATCCTTTAAATGGAACTTTTCAAGGCTTAAATCATTATATTTTCTAAAAATATGTGATTTTAGCAAAAATCAGGATCTCCCAGGAAGTGTAAACCACTATTGTGGTAGCACCGATGAATGAAGGTTGACCGTTGCAAAGTGTTGAGTTGGACGATGGAGTGGTGACTTGATCGTTTCACATCATTTTTGTGAAGCGAATGGAGAAGTTGCCTCTTCGATATGGAAACTATTGTTTGATGGTTGGACTATAGGGAAACTGAACAAACTGTGCGTATAGGAAATGAATAGATCAATGGCTTGGGGAAATAAAAGGGGTTCGACATGGAAGTTGAAAAAAAATGAGAGTGTGTTTGAACTGTATGTTGTACATAGCATTGTAATAGGGAGAATGCTAGTGTGGGACAGAACAAAGAAGAATGTGAACCTGAGAGGTCATGAGGCTGTGTTGGCCGAAAGGCTGACTAAGTGAGTGGACTGGTGAGATGAAATGAATCTGCATTGTGTGTTGTGTGAGGGTACTGTAACAATGCAAGGATTCTGATCAATGGTGTTGCCTGTATTCTCGAGATGAAACAAGATGTAACTCTTGTAAAGGCTTCGATCCTGAGATTGTATTGTAACTCTGTTTGTTGCTGAATAATACAATGGCTCAATCTTTTGGAGTGTGGGGTTATTTAATCGAAAGGGTTTTCCCCATGTAAATCTGTGTGTTCATTTATGTTTATCTTTCATGTTGGTTGATTCTGTAATTTGAATATGTGCATAGTGTTGAATTTGGTAATGTCTGCATGTGATTTTCTCCGAAGGGTCAATGTGGGAAATCAACTGTGCCAGTTTCCGCTTCATGGAATAGTAGTTGTGTCTTTGAGGCAATTTGAAGAAATTAAAATCACTGAAGGCACTGTTGTTCTTAGATATTTCTTTCTAAAATGACCCAATTTTCCTAACAAATCAAGGACATGAGTAGTTGTTGAGGTTGGTTGTCATAAAATTTGGCTTGTTGGCCAAGGTTGATTGAGCATCTTTTGTAAGTTTCATATATGTGAGGAGAGGAGGCATAGATTGAGATGTGTGACTACACAATTCTTATTTTCTTGTTCATATGGAGTGCAATTTGTGAGATTTATGTTTTAGAAGCCTACGGAGACTTTGCAATTGTTGTTATCTTTGTTCATGAGATAATACATTGATTGTGTGAGTTATTTTGGAGGTTGATATTTTCTCTTTGAGGTTTTTCTAGGGTACATCTTGTGTCATATTGATGGTGTATTTTTTTATTAGTTTGCATTGTGTATTTTGAATAATTGTTTTATAATTTTCTCTCTTAAGGTAGTGTGAAAATGATTATTATTGTTGTAAATTTACTTTCATTACATGTTTATGATTTCCCTTTCTCACGTGTTTAGATCCTTATGTAATATTTTCTTTATTCTTCTCATGTGTTGTTTATCCTCTCTCACCTAATATTTATATTATGTGTTTCCCCTTTTATGTGTTGTAATCCATTATTCCTTGTTTAGCTTATTTCTCTCTTCATGGATCACAAAGACATGAAACCACTTCCACCCACTTTTCCTTGGTCCTAGTCTTTCCTAGATATTTGAGCTTCTTAGCATCAACGGATGGCCTTGTCACTTTATGTGCTCCCCAAGAGGTAGAAAAAGTATGAAATATGTCTCAATATTATTTTGCTACCAAAATTAAATGGGATCTTAGTAATGACCCCACCTACCCACTACACCCCTTTTGTGGAGGGCTTATATGATAGCTTCCAAATTTTAACCACAAGTTCCTAAGTACTTCCTAAGCTCTATGCAACCTCTAACATTCAATTTATAGGTACATCTCTATCTTTTATTTTTCAATTTCATTTTCCTAGTCCTAATTTATGTTTGCATGATTCCAAGTTCATGTTTCCATGTCTAAGTTTGTCTTTCCAATTATGTGTCTTGTCTTGTTTTCAATCGTAGTTTTAGTTCTTGTTAGCTTTGCTTCAAGTTAGGCTCATTTAGTTAAGTATAAAATTATTTTATTTGATCTATAATTAGAAAAAATACATAAAAAAGAAAAAAACATATATTCAATGACATTTATAGTCCCTTCTTCTTCTACTTTCCTAACAAACAAAATTCCCAATCTTTACTCATTTCCTATTTTCCTATTTCCTAGATAGTTAATCAAGCTCTTATTTTATGCTTACTTTTTAATTGTGAGAAAAATATGCTCATCATTTATTTTCCCTCTATTTTACAAGCTCCCTTGAAGAGCACATGAAAAAATGTGAACCTGCATAGTGACATCATATAGGGTTCATTTCTTTACATGGAATTGACGCAAGATCATTCCTGGTTGTAAAGCAATCCTATATCAACCAAAAACATTTCTTTTCTTTCATTTCATTCAATAGAAGTTTCATAATTTTATTCCATATTTCATGACATAATCATTTCTCAATGTCCCATTTAATGTGGACCTATTCTTGAATGTGTGGATCTTAATGGGACATCATATAAGCATTTTTAGGTCCAATAGGATCTATCTTGGAGATTCATAACTCATTTTATTTCATGAAGAATTATCTTCTTATGTTTTGAGGTCGACCTTCATGTGTGATCATTCATCGGGTTTCGTAAACCCTTGTGGCCGAGTTAGACCTTTGTTGGAGCTAGAGAATTATATTTAGGAGCATTGTAATTCATTGTAATCAATCATCATCGGTTAGTTAGAGTTTAGGAATTTTGCATCACCCCATTGAGGGACTGTAATAAGGCCTTTGGGCAGTTGTAATGTTGAATGCCCTTACGAAAAACCTGTGAGCCCTGATTATTTTCCCATGTGGCATATGTTGCATGTAAGTTTTTCAATACAATAAAGAATCATATTTGCAAAATACTTTCATGTGTTATTTACATTGTGTTGACTCTAAGTTGTACAGTTTGGATTTTTCTTTTTGAACCCTCCACTTGTGACTGCACCAAGTGGTATTAGAGTGATTTTGTGAGTCCTGGAGGCATTTCTTGTGGTGAAAATATTTCCAACCTGAGACAGACTGCATGTGTTTTCAATTGATCACCAACTGTGAGGTATTTGAAACCCTTGTAGCCAAATCATTGAATTGAGGTAGTTGCACCAGATTCAAGGGGACATATGTCATCGAGGAGAGCACCTACTATGGTGAATGTTGCTAGAAGAATGGATGAAATGTTGGAAATGATGTGCGAGATGTGAGTTCGATTGGATGCACTAGAAGAAGATAGAAGGAGAGGCCTAAACCCTAGACATGAGGATGAAAGTGATGATGAAGCAAATCTTGTTGTGAACCAAATTGAAGAAGCCCTAGGCGAAGAAGAAGAATCAGATAAAGTGAAGATGTTGAAAGCTATTTGGAAATTGGTAAGTGACCTAGAGTTAAAATTCAAAATTACGTGAGAAATTTAAATCCTAAGAATTGATTGACTTGATCAATGAAATGGAAGAATACTTTGAATATGAAGAAATTGAAGAACCATAAAGAGTGAGATTTGAGAAAATAAAGTTGAAAGGTCATGCTAATTTATGGTGGAAAGAGATTCAATTAGATATAAATAGAAGAGGAAAGGAGAAAATCATCAAATGGGATAGAATGGTGACAAATTTTAAGAATCAATTCATACCTACTAGTTATGAGCTTGAATTGTTAAAAAGATTGTAGAAGCTGAGGCAAGGGAGAAATTTGTGGAGTATACTGAAAAATTCTACAAGATGATCATTAGAACTGGACATAGTAAAGCAAGTAAAGAAAAGGTGGTGAGGTACATCAATGGGCCGAGAAAAAATATTCAAGAAGAATTGAGCCTGATAAATGTGACATCAGCTGAAGAAGCATATCAGCTTGCATTGAAGGAAGAATAAAATTTGAACAAGAAGTTTGAGAAAAGAAAGAGAAGTGCAAGAGGAAGATTATAGAGGAGCAGATCACAATCCAAAGAAAAAAGACCTTATGCAGATCAGATCAAAGATAGAAAACCCTATGGGTATGTGTAGAATCATCATGGAAAAAATAAGCCCTTAAGTGGTGATGAAAATTCAGAAAAATTAGAGTTAGGCAACTTGACGTTAAAATTTGAATAAGTTATCTATATTATTTCAAAAATATGTAAGAATAGAATCTATAGAAAATTGAATGTAGTTTCTAAACTACTAAGTTTATTTAAAAAAAAAAAAATCTATTTGGTGAAAATTTGAAATTTCAATGCAATAGTACTTAAATTTCAAGGAAAAAATAAGAAGTAGGTGTCTATCTGACCACCCTAACCATAATAAAATGATAATATTTTTTTATAATATTCTAGATATAAGTAGAGGACTCATGTCCCCAATGTGATGCATATCTTTTTGTAATTTTTTTCCAAGTAAATAATTAACTATGAAATTTTTTATTACAACTTTTAAAAAATATAAAAACTCATATGTCTGACCACCTTAACTTGGTCAAAACTTCATGAAATTCATTTTTTTAATCCTATAGTATGCGAAGCAGAGAATGTGATGCATGTTTTGAATTCAAAAATGTGATACCGTTTGAAAGATATAGATGTTTTTCAATTAGCCTATCAATCAGGACTTTAGTCATAATTTAAATAGAAAATGAATAATAATAATTTATTAAATTCAAAATAAAGAATAATTTATATTGTTGGAAATGTGAGAATATCCTTTAAAAACCCTTTTCGTTTCATCAGTTTAGGGTAAAAAAATTCGTCAGCCACATGGGCGAAGTCTAGAAAAATAAGGTAATTTGTTAAACACATTTTTTGTGTTGACTTCTTAGGATTGGCATGTCCTAGCCAAATTCCAAAGCAAACCCAAAGCTAATCCCTAGTTAGTAGGGTTTATGTCAGATATATCAGATATCCGATCCAAATCGAATATCCGATTATATATATATATATATATATATTACCATTTTTTTATAGATGAGTGTTATGAAAGGGGATATCTCCCATTTATAAAGATTGAACATTGATGGTGGAGGACCCCCATTGGGTATCCAAGCAGTTCTTACATTTTATATATAATTTTAAAATATGATTTTATATAGTTTTTATTTTATATAAAAAATGTAATATAGTTTTCAATATATAATTTAAAAAATGCAATAAATATTTTATAGTTTATTTTAATATATCTAGTTGAGAATATATAATATATAATTTATGGTAATCTCTTACAAAATTATGTATAATATATAATATATTATATTATTATGTATAATATTTAAATATTATTTATATATTTTAGTTAATGTATATATATATTAAGTTAATATATAAAATATTATATAACTAATTAATATTAATAATATATAAAATATTTAAATATTAT
>CM021100.1:827338031-827640345 GCA_007115665.2 Sequoiadendron giganteum | reverse complement strand
CTCTCTCTCTCCCCTTCTCCCCCTCTCCCTCCCACCTCCCCCCTCCTAATTCTCTCTCTCTGTCTCTCCCTTTCCCTCTCTCTCCCTCTCTCTCTTTTCCACCCTCCACCTCCTAATTACTCTTAGGTGTATGTGTGAAAAAATTAGATATCCAATTTGAATGACTTTAAAATGACCTTTTTTGGTTTTATATTAGCCGACCCAAATCGGATATTCAATTTGTTTTACTTTACAAATCGGATATCCAATTTGTTTTACTTTGGCTTGGGAATTGCTATGGAGCAATGTACTAACACCCAACCCAAAAAAAAGTCAACTCGAGATTTTTCACGTTTTTTGGTGAGTGCAAAATGCTAATTTTTTCTTATCACCACTTTTTGGCCCATCATGATCTTGCACATGCCCCTATCTAAGTGAAGAAAAGGATCTCAATTCATATCGTAGAGGAAAAGAAGATATAAATTTCTATTGCAGTGATAAAGGAGGTCATAATTCTTACCACAATGAAGGATACTAGAAAGATGAAGGAAGATTTGAGAGAAGACCATTTAGATGAACTTGTTTTAAGTGTGGAGGTGAAGGACATAGAGAATTTTAATTTTCCATCAAGGAAGTATTGGAAAGAAAACTGAGCGTACCAAAAAAGCAACTTATGTGGATGAATAACTTATTGAATCCTCTAATTCAATTGGGAAACCAGAGAAAGGTGAATCATTGGTGATGAGGAGAGCTTTGATGCATGAAGAAGTAATTGAGGAACCACCACAAAGAAAGAGTTTGTTTAGAACAAGATGTAAGTCTGGAGGAAAAGTGTGTAAAGTTATCATTGATAGTGGTAGCATTGATAATCTAGTTTTAGAGGAGATGGTAACCAAATTGCATTTGAAGAGATTGAAACATCCAAACCCCTATAGAATAGCATGGATTCAAGGTGAGAACAAGATATTAGTGAATGAGCAATGCTTGGTGAAATTTCATATTGGATCATATAGGGATGAAGTATTATGTGATATTATGCCTACAAGATAAGAAGACCATGACAATATGATAAGAAAGAAATTCATGATAGAAGAAGAAATGCGTATATTGTAACTTCAAATGTCAAGAGAATTGAGTTGTTACCTTTGGAGGAGGAGGACAAGAGTGAAGTTTGTAGCACTACCAAACTATGTTAGGTAGATGGGAGGAAATTTTTGGATGGACTAAGGCATGAGAAAATGTGTTTTGCATTGATTCCAAAGAAGGGTGGTAGTTCAAAAATAACAAAGGATGAAGATCCATTGCATATAGAAGTAGCACAATTGTTGACAGAGTATGAATATATCATATCAAAGAATGCACCAGATGAATTACCTCTGGTCTGAAGCATCAATCATCATATAGATCTTATATTGGGCGAAAGTTTTCCAAACATGACAGCACATAGAATGACACTGACAAAGAATGAAAAATTGAACTGAAAAATACAAGAGCTGTTGAAGAAAGGATTGATCCTGGAGAAAGTTTAAACCCATGTGTGGTACCTATTGTACTTGCACCAAATAAATATGGAGAGTGGAGAATGTTTACTAATTCAAGAGAAATCAATAGGATCGCTGTCAAGTATAGCTTTCCATTGCCAAGGATGGATGACATTATGGACTATTTGAGTGGAGAAAAGTATTTCACAAAGATTGATCTCAAGAGTGGATACCATCATATCATAATCAAAGAAGGAGATGAATGGAAGATTGCATTTAAGACTAATGAAGGATTGTATGAGTGGTTAGTGATGCCTTTTGGATTAACCAATACACCGAGCACTTTCATAAGATTGATGAATGAGGTATTGCAGAAATTCTTGGGTAAGTTTGTCATTATTTACTTGGATGATATTCTAATTTTTAGTAAGACTAGAGAAGAACATTTGTGGCACATCACACAAGTATTGCAAAGGTTGAGAGAAGAGAAGTTTCTTATTAATGTCAAGAATTTTAGCTTTATGAAAATAGAGTTGATATATATGGGTTTTGTTATTTTAGTTAAAGGATTGGAAATGGACCTTGAAAAGATTAGATCAATAGTTGATTGGCCTACAATGGTGAACATTGGAGAGGTGAGATCATTCCATGGATTAGCAAGTTTCTACCAAAATTTTATCAAAATATTTAGTAGCATTTGTACACCCATGACAAAGACAATGAGAGGAGATAAAAAATATTGTAAGTGGACATCTGGAGCACAAAGAAGTTTTGAATTGTTGAAGCAAAAGGTGTCAGAGAAACTAATGTTAGCATTACCAAATTTTGAAAAAGTATTTCAACTTGATTGTGATGCAAGTGGGAATGCAATAGAAGTAGTGTTGAGTCAAGTAGGAAGACCAATAGCTTATTTCAGTGATAATTTGAATGATGCCGGAAGAAGATATTCAGTTTATGATCAAGAATTCTATGCTAATTCAAGCCTTGAATAAGTGGAGACATTACTTGTTGCCTAAGGAATTTGTGTTGTACACTAACCATCAAGCTTTGCAATATATGAATAGTCAAGGGAGGTTGAATCAAAGACATATGAGATGGGTCAAGTTCTTACAGAGTTATACCTTTGTGTTGAAGCATAGGAGTTGCAAGTCAAACAAAGTTGCAAATGCATTGAGTAGGAAAACGAATTTGTTGACAAAGATGAGGAAATAAGTATTGGGTTTTGAGGAATTGAAGCACATGTATGAGGATGGTCTATATTTATCTAGAGCATGGAGAGCATGTAAGGAACCAATAGTGGCATACTAGAGCCAATGGTTGGATTATTTCATTCAAGAAGGCATGTTGTTCAAAGTAAAACAATTATGTATTCTGAGGAGTTCAATGAGGGAGAATTTGATTAAGGAGAAGCATAGTGGAGGACTAGAAAGACATTTTGGAGTGGATAAGATAATAGCTTTGGCAAGTGAACATTATTTTTGGCCATAGATATATAAGGATGTCAAGAAGTGTGCTTAGAGTTACATAATTTGTCAAGTTACAAAAGGGAGTAGTCAAAATAATGGATTGTACAAACCTTTGACAGTACTGGAGAGATCTTGGGAAGATATAAGCATGGATTTCATATTGGGATTTACAAGAACACAAAGAGGACATGATTCTATAATGGTAGTAGTGGACGAATTTTCTAAAATGACACATTTTATTCCTTGCAAGAAGACTAATGATGTTGTGCATATTGTTGATCTATTTTTCAAGGAGATTGTGAGATTGCATGGATTACCTAAGAGTATAGTTTTAGACAGAGACACAAAATTCTTTGGATACTTTTGGAGGACCTTGTGGAAGAAGATGAAGACAAACCTAAATTTTAATTCAACATATCGCCCACAGACAAATGGACAAACATAAGTGGTAAATAGAAATTTGGGTAACCTATTAAGATGTTTGGTTGGTGAGAAGACAAGAAATTGGGACATAGTTCTACCGCAAGCAGAGTTTGCATACAATGAGTACATGACAGACACCATTTGATATTGTGACAAGAGTGCATCCCAAAGGAGTTGTAGAGCTAAGAGATATCAGTGTGGAGAGAAAGAGGAGTGTAGAGGAAAAAGAGTGCAGATTTCATGGAGACATTGCATAATCAAGTTTAGAAGCATTTGGAGGACATGAACGGTAAGTATAAGGAGAAGGCAGATGAGAAAAGGAGATGCAAGGAGTTTTTTATTGGAGATGAAGTGATGGTATATCTCAGGAAGGAAAAATTTCTAGCAGGTACATACAATAAGCTAAAAATGAGGAATTTTGGACCATGTAAAATTCTCAAAAAGTTTGATTCCAGAAATACATATGAAGTAGAGTTACCAGAGACATTGGGTATATCACCTATTTTCAATATTACAGACACGTATGAGTACCATGAAGGAAAGTCAAGTGACATTAGCAATGACATAGATTTGAAGGAGCAGTTACCACACCAACCATCGAAGGAGATTGAATAGATTTTGGATACCAAAACTGAAAATAGCACTAAGAACAAGAAGTACAAGGAATATCTGGTAAAATGGAAAGACAAACCATTGGAAGATTCATCATGGATTTCTTAGGCTAAGGTGGACCGTTTTGGTTTTCCTCCAATCCTTGGAAAGTGAGGGACTCACTTTTCTTCCAACCCTGGGTGTCTGATGTATGAGCATCCCTGTTTGTAAAGAAAACATGTATAAACCAAAAGCATTTCTTTTCTTGCATTTCATTTAGTAGAAGCTTCAAAATTTCATTTTGCATTTCACCGCATTATCATTTCTTAGCTCATAGAGCAGGATATAGCATCTACATGAGGTCATCTATGACATATCCAAATTTTAGATCATTTGTATTTTCTTTCATAAAGTTACACTCTTAGAATTTCACTGTAATTCACAGTCAGAGCATTTGGGGCTGACCTGGTCCAGATTTCTTAGTGTGGACCTAATCCTGAATGTGTAGAGCTTAATGGAACATCATGTAAGCATTTTGGGTCCAATAGGATCTATCTTGGAGATTCATAATTTATTTCATCACAAAGAATTATCTTCTTATGTTTTGAGGATGAACTTCATGTGTGATCATTCATTAGGTTTTGTAAACCCCTATGGTCAACACATACCTTTTTTGGAGCTGGAGAATCATATTTAGGAGCATCGTGATTCATTGTAATCAATCATCATCAGTTAGAATTCTCATGATCAGAGTTTAGGAATTTTACATCACCCCATTAAGGGACTGTAATAAGGCCTTTGGCCAGTTGTAATGTTGAATGCCCTTGCGGTAGGCTTGTGAGCCCTAATTATTCTCCCATGAGGCATATGTTGCATGTAAGGTTTCCAATTCAATAAAGAATCATATTTACATAATACTTTCTTGAGTTATTTCCATTATGTTGACTCTAAGATGCATGCTTTGGACTATTCTTTCTAAACCCTCCATCTATGATTGCACCACGAACACCCTTTAATATCCTTTTATGTTTGAAAATTTACTTTGCATGCATATTTGTTAGTGCTACATACTTTGACATACATTATCATTTTAGGATTCACATGCACTTCAAAGTAGGGGAAAAATGTAGATAAAATTTGCATACTTGTATCTTTTCTCATTTAAGTTTTACATTTCCATGGCCTTGGGGTTGACCTAACAATCACAAACTTGACCTCTACTTTCCAAATTTAAAATTTAAAAATATTTGACTCGTATACATTCCACTAGTTATTATGAGTTGATCAAATACATGTTTGCATAATTTGGTTTGATGTGTTTGTTTTAAGACATTCATTTCACATATTCACACATGTGATAATCCTCTCACATCCTAGAAGTATTTAATAACAAAAATCTTTATCTTGGTGTACAAAAATGAGTAACATGTTTGTATACATTATTCTAGGGCTTTTGCATATTGTATATGATCTTTTACACACATTCATAGGGTTTGAAATGGGAGAACATGTCACCTAGAAACATAACTATATCCCTCCCAAGGTTTTTCTAAATATTATCTATCCCTAGATACCAAGAAAAGAGAAAATAGAGATCACTAAGTAGAGTCAAATCTATGCATAGAGGGTGAACATGCTACCATGTAATAGACCAAGACCTATAAAGTCAACATGTGATACAACATAGGTTCAACGTAAAATCCAAGACATTATATTGAGAGAAATAACATTTTCTAGATTAGTAACAAGCAAAATCCATATTTTTTATTTAAGACTTATATTATTCAGTAATAAAATAAATACCCTTTCTTATTAGATAGACTTCACAATATAATTTGGGTTTAATAAAATTTATTAAGGACTTCAACATGTTTCTAGTTTTATTTTGAGGAATGCAATTGTTATAATCTTTTGCCTCCTTTAAATTTTGTTGATTTTGGAAGGAATGCTTTCATAAAAGGGATAAAAGCTTAGTAAGATATATTGTTTCAAGGATGCATGCATATAAGAATTTATCAAGAAATGAAGAAGTTGGAATCACTTATTAATGCATATTTTTTGGTCAATATATGATAATTTTGTGATTGTTTATAACGAGAATAAAATGAATGATATTTCTATTATTAGTATAAGTTTAATGAATGTTATTTCTATCAAGGTAAAACATAGATTTTGAAAAAACCTAAACCTTTTTACAACATAACCTCAATAGATAGTAAAGACAAAGCTCATAAGATGTGAAACTTACAAAAGAGTTCAAAGGCCAACATGCCATCAATCAATATGAGAAATAGTAGAAAATTAATAGAAATATATTAAAAAAAAAAATGAGAACCAAAGTCTATTTAGGATTGAAACTAACTTCTTAAGACTAGATGTTGTATACCATTCTTTGGTTAAGAAGTTGACCTAGTCCTCGAATATCATCTTCCACGCCAATTATACGAGACCTTGACTCAAAGGCTTTAGCCTTAATCCCGATGATCAACCCATCACTAGCTTAATGAATGTTGTTATTAAACATAATGATAATTTGTTGAAATTTAATTGTGTAATCTTGAATTAATTTTATTGTTTCATATTTTATGAATAATAATTCATAATAATTTACTTCTCATAAAATCTAACTCTAACAACATGTTAAATCTCAATAAATCAATATATACTTTAATATATTTAAAAAATAACAATACTTTTTAGTAAATCAAACTTTTTATTTGTTTGTGATCTTTTACTAAGTCTATTGTTTTTCTTGTTAGAAATGATTTTTCAAATAATTTTAAAATAACCACTTTTTTCTTTTTCTTTCAAAAGGAGGACATTATAGAGTAGGGAGAGATGATGCTGAAGAAGGGGCATCATCACACACAAGCGCTTAACAGAAGACATTGCCCTTGTTTGTCCACTCTCCCCATGTACTTTGCCTTTTTTCTCCCATGCCCAAAGCTTTTAAATGCATACTCATGATTGATGAGATATGGACATGGACAGTAGAGCGTTCTCTTTATGGGGTTAAAGCCAAGAACATGCACCTTTTACTAAATTCACGACTTTCCTGTTTCATTAGTGGTGTATCCAATATTTTTCTTGCTAGTGAAAACAAACATCATCCTCAAAGTGAAATAAAATACTTATATGCTTGGGAATGTGAGAGTTGGTTTTGGTTGTTGTGTAACAATTGGTTAAGGTGGTGAAGAATTTGATGAGGAAGAATTAGAGAAGAAGACAAATGGAAAGGAGGGACTTTGGGGTTGGGGGTTAAGCCAAGCCTTCCACTACACACCACTTTGTTATATATACTCAAAAGAGAAGAAAACAGGCAGATGATGATGAGGTGAATGAATGCAGGAGCAATGCAGAGGAAAAAGGCCTGCTTTCTTGTCAACTGGTCTGTGACTGGAAAAAGAGGAAGAAAGCAATTCGATGGAGAAGACCCACATAAGAAATTTACAGAAGTGCACAAGAATACAATTTCATCGGCTGAGGAAGTTGCAGAGGAAAGGGACATGGCATGCTTTTTGGTGATGCTTGCATGCAGTGCCAATGCCAATGGATCTGTGGAGGATGGCATGACAGAGGAGTCTGTGTTTCAGTCCAAGCCTAAATTGATGATACCCAAGTATGAATCTGATGGAAGCTTTGACGATTCAGATGATGGTAAGACAAGGATCATCAATCAGAAGAAGATGAAGAACAGTGATGTTAAGCATAGCATCAGGCCTAGAACTAGTAGGACCAGGATTAGGCCTGATGAAGATGGTGAATCTGAAGCACTGTGGGGAGATTCTTATGGGGGAGAAACCAGTGGGAAATATAAGTGTAACAAATGCCACAAGGTGTTCGATTCTCATCAGGGTCTGGGAGGCCACAGAGCCAGTCACAGGAAGGTCAAAGGCTGCTTTGCATTCACCAGGACTAATAAGATCATTGATGAAAAATTCCAAGATGAAGAAGAGGGAATTACAGAGGAAGGGACTCTGAAAATCAGCCATTCTTCTTCAGAAATAGTAGGTATCAAGGTCAAATCCCACGAGTGTTCTGTTTGTCATAAGGTTTTTCAATCTGGGCAAGCTCTGGGTGGGCATAAGAGGTGTCATCGGATTGAAGAGAGGATGCCCACTGAAAGTAGCTTGATCTCAATGGATACCCAACAGGGCCAGAGTGTGAGAAATCATCTGCCTGACCTCAATCAATCACCCCCAGATGCAAAGGAGGATTTGGAAGCTGTTTACAGTATCACAGATGAGGTTTTTTCTTCTCGATATGTCGGAATCTAGCATAGAACATGCCCACATTGATTCTACAGCTGGCTTTAAGACGAAACAGAATTTTGCAGATCATAACCACATGCAATTACAAGGAGACAATGCGAATTGAATATAGGATCAAATGATCATTATATGGAAAGAAGTATTAGCCTCTTAAAGAAAAGCCTCTTAGGTTCATGATGTGAAGACATTTAACCAGGATTCAGGTATGTAAAGTGTGGCATCTATGGCTTCTCATTTACAGCATAAAACTGTCCGGGAAGCAGCAGAAACCACAGTAGCTTCTGCTGGATCACAACTCTATATGATTCTGATTCTCTCATGGGTTACCGATTTAAGGCTTCCGATGCATACTTTTTTGTCTTTTTTCCACGCCTCTCCTTGGAATACTCAATCCAAGGTATATAACTCTGATTTCTTGTACTGAAAAGTAAGATGATGAACTAGGATTTTGTTTGTTCTTTTGCTAAAAAAGATGATGAACTGTGCTATTAACAAAGTAAATGCAAGATGGGTTTCATCTGTCTTTCCCTGTAATTGGTTTGGATTCAGTTCATGTCTTCAGAATTTGTTTGCCACATACTGGGCCTCATTAAGCCTGTCACATCTACCCTCAGGGTCTGCCATGATAAAAGAATGTGGTACTGCTGAGAACAAAAATGGGGCACTGGGTAGGATGAATTTTATAGAAACAATTGGATTTGGTTAGCTTGTTTGATAGTAGTAGAGATAGTAAATCTATTGAGATTTTTTTTTTCAAGATGATCCTCTTATGACTGAGGATGTTATTCACAGATTAAGTTGTTGTGGATTCCTAATAATTTTAGTGTGTAATTTTGTCATTAGATAACCCTAAGTCTTTTTCTGATTCTTTCTGCATTGCATCCTGCAATTGATGTAGTTGCTTGCAAGAGTTTAATTAGGTGGATTTGAATTGATTTTCATTTGCTTCCCATCCTCACATCCATAAAGAGCACAAGTTACACAATTAATCATCAGATTCAGTGATTTACTGGACCTTTCAATTTGATAAGTTCCTAGAACTTTGTGTTTACATGCCATCTCTTCTGATAAGCTTTTGTTTAGACTTGCCTACTCCTTGTGTGCAATTTTAGTCTCCAATGTGCTCAGCATAAAATCAATGCACCTTTTCCTGCTTTTGCTATAATGGTAGTCACAAGGAAAGAAAGTCCATCAGATCTGAAAAACTTTCCTTTTACTCAGTTGGGACCCAGAAAATTATAAAATTACTTCTGCTGTCTAACTTTTGAAAGTATATGGTGAGAGTGGACAAGCCTTTATAGGATGATGTCCTTAAAAGGGCTTTCTGCATTTTTGATGCTAATACATTTCATTCATAGGTGCCATTGAAATACCAATGGAATGCAGATGTATTCTATCCAGTTTGTTAGGGAAGTTGCATATGAGTAGTTGCAGGGCTAGCAGATGCTTGACCTGTGGTGTAAGTCATTTTCACAGTAAATTTAGAAATTCTTTTTTAAGGAAATGGGTTGAACCTGTTTCAACATTAAACTTTACATGGAGGATTTTAACTGGATTTACTTTTCAATGATTAATTGATGATTTGATCTGTTGTACTCTACCAGGTATCCTACGTGGTAGTTATGGTTATCCTCCACCTGCTAATTTAAAGTGTCCTATATAATTGGCCATTAAAAAGAGCCACAAAACGACCAGTAAATATTAAATAGATAAATCACTGTGAGTAAATATTAATTAATTTAGATAATAAGATTGAAGATGATTTTGAATAGAAATTTGATTTAATGTAAAAATTAAATAAAATGAATATTCATATGGGTATTCAATTTTAATTTTGATGTAAAAATATTTTAATTTTGATCTAAGATTTGATCCGTATGTATAGAGGCAATCCTCATATTGTGGTCCTAATTTGATGTGTAGAAATGATCATGTAACTCATTGGAAGAATCTAGAAATTCATAGACTTATAAACCACATATACCTTTTTCTTTAGTGTTTGATGGTGCATAAAGACTAGTAGTGTTTACAAACAACTTAGGGGAATCTATTGGATCACAAGGTTCATGTTCTTCTAGATTAAACCTCTGGACATGCCAACTTTATGACTTTGAGTGAAGATTCAAAGAAAACAAATAAACATACAATAGACCTAGCATGAGTTGCTCTAATAATTCTACTATAATGTTTTCATAAGTGTTATATCAATAAAAACATATTTTTCTTGATAACTGTCAAACTTCTATCAAATTAATGAGAAAGTCTTTGAACACAACAACTAAGTTCATAAGTCAACAAAACATGTGCTAAGACAACTTGGAATTGTTAGTGAAATGGTAGATAATGAATAAACTTTATTTTTTAATTTTGAAAGAAAGGGATAAAATAAATGACTATATAATTGATCTAAACCAAGTTTACACATATAAATCTAATCCAAATTAATGTATAATAAATCTAAAAAAAAATGTTTAAAATTCAATAATAATAATATGAATCAAATTTATGTAATGTGTCATTTATAAACGAAATTGTATATATACATATAATAAAAAATAATTACTTTTATTTTGTAATTTATTATATGTAGATCTTTGCAAATAAATTCAACTTGATATTTGTTGTTTACTAAGTTAGATGTGAATGAACAAGGCTATGCATACCCCTTTATGTGTTGTAGATCTATGGATGATTATGTGGTATACACCCCACTTGACCAATATGGTTATGTAGCATATATGACCATGTTTGAGAAGTATGTATATCCTTATATGAGCATCAATATGTTTGTGTTTTTATGAATAACTATGTTTAAGCAAAAAAGTGGTTTATAAAATGTATATGGCCATATATACACGTTTGACTATTTTGTGAATTGTGTACAAGCTTGCAAAACCCTTAAATAGGTCTATCACTAACGTGTGACCAAGTTAAAGCATTGAAGGTGTATGCCACTTGTATATGACTATGTTTAAGCATTTTAGGATGTGTGAAAATGACATTGTACAAACATTTTATCTAGACTATAGCTTGTATTTAATCAAGTGTATGTATCAAATCAATTCTATGTCTTCTATAAGATCATTAAATTGTAAAATATAAGTGATCATGTGTACACCTTAAATTACACTATGAATTGTATGAGATCAAGTATAAAATCTTAAATTACACTATGAATTGTATGAGATCAAGTATAAACCTTAAATTTGTCTATGACTTGTGTATGACCATGTTTAAGCATTAGAATTGGGTTGAGAGTTTTTGGAGCTTGTACGTGAGTTTTATTAACCTTATCTAAACACAAGAGCTAGTTTATGGAGTGTATTTGACATTGTATAGACATATGAGTTGCTATATGAGTTGTGTTGGGTCTTATATAAATGTTAAAGCTAGTATATGAATTGCATATGATCTTGAATAAACATTAGATACATTTAATCAACACTACATTTTATTTTTATACATTTAATTTTATGATTTCCAACAAATAATTTGATAATAAATAGTTTTACGAGTAAGATATCACTCTATAGCATACATAATTTAATGTTTATTGTTGGTGGCACACATGCAAGGTAGACATGCACCCATTAATTGAGATACTTACAAAATTACGCCGCCCCTCTTCTCCCAAAAAGTGATAGTTGGAAATAATGAATTCCATGGTGAGTTAAAAGTTCCATGGTGAATTTGGTGAATTAGATCTGTTTTGGAATACTAAGTTGATCATATCATACCAGTACCATTCTAATAACAAATGACACAACATACAACACAAATCACTTCACATTAATAATTATCCCATATCTATACAATCTTTCAAACTAACTATATTTATACTATAATTAATTACTAAAAATTCTCAACTTTAATCAAAATTTATTTAAAATATTTCTATCTTTATAAATTACATCTAAACATCAACACTTATCACCTAGATAAAGCCAATTAAATAATTCTAATTTTTTCTTAAAAATAGATTAAATATTTTTTTATAAAAATGATAAAACCTAAAATTATTAGTAAGAGAAAGCCTGGTGCACTTTGTGTGCTTAGACTGCCAGCAAAGCAGGGCTAAAAATAGTTGGTCAGTGAGGTATCTACTCATGAGATATGTATGAGGTAACTTATTACATTTATTAATGCAAATTAATGCAGGAATAAACCCGACTAGAAGTCCGTCGGAAAGCAAAGAGAAATGCGGGAGACTTTCACGGGAATCTCGGCCGGGAAAAACTTCCAAGTTGTGATGACGTTGTTCAAAGAAAGCCATAAACAAAGGAAATATTTTAGAGTGAGGCTTAGTTAAGGGAAAGTGGCTATTTTTATAAACTGTAGTATTGTTATTATTCATCCATTTATATTATGGATAGTCGGTTAAAAAGTAGAGCATTCTTTACCTCTAAATAAATGTAAGTTATTATATTTAGTTGTATTAGTATTTGTGTAATAAGCTTAGTTGAGGTATATGTTATTAGAATATGGGTATAGGTTTGAGTAGTGGATTAATTGTATAATAATATGTTGAAATTTTAGAAATATTATGAGTATTTTGTAAGTGATGAGATGGGTATGATAGTTGTAAGTGTAAATTTAATGGAGAATAGTTGCTTCTTTATCAAAGATGCTTCTTATCTCAAAAAGAAAGGTCCACTTTCTAAAGTATTAATGTTATGTCCCCTTTTCACATAAGATTATAGGTTGTTCCATAGACTTATTTTTTATTTATTGTGGGCTTAGGGAAATGACTTTGTAATATTTAAATGTGTTGTAAAGTAACCACTTGAGTGTTTTAAAGTGGATGCTAGATTATACGACCCTTTTGTGTTATGTAATCAATCTTTATTTCTTTAAGTGGTGTTAGCCAAAAAAATGTGAGTGAGGTTCTTTTGGAGGGAAAATGAAAGAATTTGCATTCTCTTTTGGAAGGAAAGTGAGTGCTCAATTGTCTATTTAATCTAGGTCAAAGATCAAAAAGGACATGTTGGGTTTTATCAACTTTCTCCCTTAAATGGATTGGACAACCTATTTGTCTACCATTGGAGATTGGTGTACAAAAAGCCTCTTATTTCACTAACTCATTTGACTGCAAAATATGACGAAACTTTCCAATGAAAGATGTATCATCGAGTACCTATGTATTTAATGTGAAAATTTTCAATTTTTTTTAAATTTATGCCCTACATTCGTCGAAATTGCGATGCTCCGTGATTTTCGTCGCTATTTCAACATACACTTAAAGTCAACCATCCCCTTCCATCAATTTGTGGGCCGACATTTGGTTAGCCTCCTTAATTTGTGGGCTGACGGGTATATGGTTAGCGTTCGTTGGAGTTCCGACGAATGTTTTTTAATAAATAAAAGTGAGTTCGACAATTTATCTATACTTGCAACAGTTTTATCTATACTTGTGACAATTTGTGGAGGTTATAGGTCAATTTTTTTTGGTGCAAAATATCAGAATTATTAGATTTTGTTACCTGTCTATGATTAAAAATTATTGGAGTGTGAGTTTGATATTTTTTGAAGATCTAAATATTCAAGCTTGGTAAAGAAAAATCATGTCAGATAATATTAGTGCAGAACAAAATGAAGAGACACTTGCTAGATTGTGGGCTAGATGGAAAAGAAAGGGTGATGGGAAATGTTATTGTCCTTGCAATAATTTAAAGGGCTTAAAGACGAGAAGACTTTTAATCACAATAGTTGAGAAACATTGTAGGTAGCATGGTCACGTTGAAGGGGGGCATGACTATAGTCCATTGGTAAGTTGTTCATTATATCTTTATATTGATTGAATTTGTAAATGTTTATATCGTTTTAACATTTTATATATATATATAAAATCACTTGATTATGATCATGGTTTATTTGTGTTGATCATTATTATAAAGGTGGGGTTCCCTAGGTCACATGATATTGATTATCATGGCCCGAAGAATGTGGTTTTGCAAGCGGGGGAACATGGAGCTGTGAATATCAAAGATGAAGTTGGTGATCCTATGGAAGAAGATGATCATGCGCTAGAAAACATAGTTGAAGATGATGGTACAAATACATTGATCCATGACACATTTAGTGGCGCAGCTGATCATGATGATCGAGATGACTTTGATGATGTTCATGATTTACGTGTACTTGAGAAGACATACAAGCCCCTTTATGAAGGCTCCCAAACAACTCTTCTCTCTATTGTATTGTTGTTGGTGAATTTGAAGGTTATGAATGGTTTATCCAACATAGCAATCTCACAGATGTTAAGGTATGTCATATATGTCATCTTTTTTCATCTATTTTTGTTGTTAGTTCATCACTAGTAAATAACGGATGAAATATGTACCATTAATATTCGTTATATTAACAAATTATTTTTTTGTTGTAGATTGATAAATGAATTTTTGTTACCACCTTCAAATATTTGACCTCGCTCATACCAAGATTTATCTACCATTATGAAAGATATTGGAATGGAGTATCAAGAAATAGATGCGTGTCCCAATGATCATATTATATATCATAAACAACATGAATTTGCAACAGAATGCCCAAAATGTCATATCAGTAGATATCAAATAGATCAATTAGCAAAAAAGGTGCCTTGCAAGGTTCTTTGTGTTGATGTATGCAGCTTCGGTCTGCACTTCCCAAGATTTGATTTATATCAAACATTTGATTTGCTAAAGGGCCGACCCTTATAAGTTTGTCATTCTTGTCTTAACCTTGAGCCGACCTTAAGACATGTTAAATGTTTATTATGTAAAGGCCGACCTAAAGGAAGAGGCGCCTATGTTGTATATATACAAGGTCGTTTCTTTGGTATTGACACATTCATTCAAGCAAGTTCCCACTTTATACTCAAGAGCAGAATTCGCACCTTAGTAGCAGCAATCCGATTTTCAGAAAGAAGACGGTCATCTATACCTTGAAGGAGGGTGAATATATTATCTTGTATTAGCTATTGTTGGGCTGAGTTGTAAGCAGAATTCTGTCACTATGTTATCATATATATAAGAGAAATCATTTGCTGGGTTTTTCTCCCTCAAGAGGAGGGTTTTCCCAGGGTATCTTGTTGTGTTCATTATCTTATGTGTTGCATTTCTATTGAACTATTTATTATCTAATCTGATCTAAGAAACACTAACATGGTATCAGAGCGGGTGTGAAAAAGATCGTGATCAGATTCAGATCTGTTAGTTTGCAACTCTCATTATCTTTTCTTTTCAGTCTATCTTCTAAATTTCTCAAGATGGTGAACGGTCTGAAAATCGAGGATAGACTCGAAGGGATCTCGAACTACACTTCATGGAGGTTCAGGTTCATGCTAACTTTGGAAGAGAATGATTTGGCTGAGTTTGTGAAAACAAAAGTTCCCGAACCTGAGGGGGAAGAAGAGAAGCTGCAATGGAGAAAGAAAGACACTAGGGCAAAGAAAGTATTGGTTGATTCCGTCAAGGATCATATTGTACCAATTATCTTCAAGTTGGATACAGCAAGAGAGATGTTTACAACCTTGGAAGAGATGTACGAAATCAACAACACTAGTCGAGCCCTTGCACTGAAGCAACAACTTCATCATGCGAAAATGGCAAAAGGAGAATCTATTATTACATACTTCATGAGGATTTCAGAGATAAAAGATTAGCTCTCCACTATTGGTCACATGATTGATGATAAATAACTGACTATGCTTGCTCTCAATGGTCTTCCGCTTTCATGGGAGGCATTCATTCAAGGAATCAGTGCAAGATCTAAACTTCCCAAGTTTGATCGATTGAGGATTGACTGCATTCAAGAGGAGTCAAGACTAACAGCAAGAGGAATTGGTCAAAGCTCAAAGAATGAAGAATTACAAGTTCTTGCCTCTCATTCATCAAACAAAGGAAAAGGCTTTAAGAAAGGATTCTTCAAGAGGAATCGAGAAGATGGAAATGATGATGCTCCTACCTTCAAAAGGAAACGAGACATGTCCAAGATTCAATGTTTTTGTTGTGATAAGTATGGTCACTTTGCGAGGGTTTTCCCTCTTCGACCCAAGCTTCAAGCTGCCAGTGCAGATGCTGAAGAAGTCACTCCACAAAAGGACTCCAGTGATTATCTATTTTATTCAGCCTTGTCTAGCAATGTTTCTACTGACTCTAACACTTGGTTGATTGATAGTGGTTCTTCTAGGCACATCACCGGGTTTAGAGGTCACCTTTCAAACTTAATGGAAAGCAACTCCAGTGATCAAGTTGTTATTGGAGATGATGCTAGATATTCTGTAAAAGGGATTGGAAATTCCACTCTTCACTCGGATTCTGGAATTTCTTTGGAGTTGAATGATGTACTGTTCGTACCAAGGATAAAGAGGAACCTTGTCTCAATTTCAGCATTAGAAGACAAGGGTTATCAAGTTGCCTTCTCTAAAGGGAAAGTTCTTATATGGGCAAAGAACTCCAACTTCAAATCTACTCAAGTGATTGGGGTTAGACATGAATGTCTCTACAGGCTGTGCACTCATCCTCTTCAAGCACTTGCGCATAACAGTACCAGCATGTGTGATCTTTGGCATTGAAGATTGGCTCACATTCACTTTCGTGCTCTACCTATCATGGAGAAGATGGTCACCATCTTCCGAAATTCGATCAAGAACATGAAGGTACATGCAAGGGATGTGCCCTAGGCAAGAACACAAAAGGTACGTTTCATTCTAGTGAAAGTAGATTTAAATGTATTCTTGATCTCATTCATTCTGATTTGTGTGGTCCAATGTCTATTGCATCATCTAGTGGTTTCTTGTATTATATTATTTTCATTGATGATTACTCTAGAAAGACTTGGATTTATTTCTTGAGATCTAAAGAATTAGAAGAAGTATTAGATAGATTCAGAGAATTCAAAGCACAGATTGAAAACCTGTCTGGGAAGAGGATCAAAGTATTGAGATCTGATAATGGTGGAGAATACACTTCTGGCACATTTCGAGACTTTTGTATTGAAGCAGGGATTAAGAGGGAGTTCAGTGTTCCCTATAATCCACAACAAAATGGTATTGCTGAAAGGAAGAATAGGTCTATTGTGGAAGCAGTGAAAGCTATGATCCATGATCAAGACTTACAAATCTCTCTTTGGGCTGAAGCATCAAGAACAGCTGTCTATGTTCAAAACAGGAGTCCCCACAGGATCTTAGAGAATAAAACTCCTGAAGAAGCATTCTCAGGCGTGAAGCCTGAAGTTAGTCATTTGAGGATCTTCGGCTGTCCAGTCTATGTTCATATTCCAAAGGAAAAGAGAACAAAGCTAGAACCTTCTGGGAAGAAAGGAATTCTTGTAGGCTACAGTGAGACATCAAAAGCTTACAGGATATACATTCCAGGACAGAAATCTATTGAGATTAGTAGAGATGTCACATTTGAGGAAGATGTTGCTTACAGAAGGTCCAAAGGCACTCCTATGGAGATCGATGAAGAAGAACCTCCTCAAGATATGGAAGTTGACCATATTCCAGAGAATTTGAAGGAGGATACAGAACCTAAAGAAGATATTGATCCAGCTGAGCCTTTGGATCCTACTGATGGGCCTCTAGACATTGTGATTGGAAAGAAAAGACCTCTTTGGGCTCGCAGGACAATGCAGGAAGCAGAAAGGTTTGCAGCTCCAAGAGGAGCTTTCAGAGAAAGCAAGAGACCTCACAAGTTCTCTAGTTATGTTGCCTTGATGAGTCAGAGCCTTCAAATGTTGAAGAAGCTTCTAGTCATCAAGTATGGAAGGATGCCATGATTGAGGAATATCAGTCTATACTTAAGAGCGATGTTTGGGATATAGTTCCTAGACCCAAAGACAAATCTGTGGTGTCTTCTAAGTGGCTCTTCAAGATCAAGCATGCAGCTGATGGGAGCATTGAGAAACACAAGGCTAGATTTGTGGCTAGAGGGTTCTCACAAAAAGAGGGAGTTGACTATGAAGAAAATTTTGCTCCTGTGGCTCGTTACACGTCTGTTAGAACCATCATTGCTATTGCTGCATCTAGAGGATGGAAGATTCACCAAATGGATGTAAAGACAACTTTTCTGAATGGCATAATAGAAGAAGAGGTTTACATTGAGCAACCAGAAGGATTTGAGGTGCATGGGAAAGAGTCTCATGTCTGCAAGCTGAAGAAGGCCTTGTATGGTCTTAAACAAGCTCCTCGTGCTTGGTATGAAAGAATTGATCAGTATCTTTCAAGTCTGGGTTTCTCAAAGAATGATGCAGATTCTAATCTCTACTTCAAAAATAGTTAATGGTGAAGCATTAATTTTGGTTTTATATGTTGATGACTTGATCATTACTAGTGAAGAACATCTAATTCTAAAATGCAAGAAGGAATTAGCTTCAGAGTTTGAGATGAAGAATCTAGGTCTTATGCATTACTTTCTTGGCTTAGAAGTTTGGCAAAAGCCAGATGAGATGATTCTAAGTCAAGGCAAGTACACTGTTGACATTCTCAAAAGGTTTGGTATGATTGACTGCAAACCTATGTCTACACCCATGGAGACTAATTTAGATAAGTTGAAAGAAGCTGCAGCTAGTTCAGAACCAGTGGATTCTACGATGTATAGACAGTTGATTGGTTCATTGATGTATCTAGTCAACACTAGACCTGATATTTGCTATGCAGTGAGTGCACTTAGCCAGTTTATGTGTGAACCAAAGCAAATACATCTTGTAGCAGCAAAACATATCCTAAGATATTTATGTGGCACAATTGGATATGGGTTGAGATATTCTTCAAATGTGGATTTGGAGCTACATGGTTTTACTAATTCTGATTGGGCAGGATGTGTTTCAGATCAGAAGAGTACCTCTGGTTGTTGCTTCAGTGTGGGGATTGCTATGATCTCCTGGTGTAGCAGGAAACAGTCTTCAGTGGCCTTGAGTACAACTGAAGCAGAGTATATAGCAGCTTGTGTGGCAGCTCGTGAGGCAGTGTGGCTTCGTAAGCTTCTTGCAGGATTGTTTGGACAATCAATGGAGCCTACTATTATACACTGTGATAATCAAAGCTGTGTGAAGCTTTCTGTCAATCCTGTGTTTCATGACAGAACAAAACATGTTGAGATCAAGTACCACTATATTAGAGATATGGTGCAAAGGAAAGCTATACAGTTGAGGTATATCAGCACTGAAGAGCAAACGACAGACATTCTCACCAAGCCTCTCGCCAGGATTAAGTTTGTGTACTTCCGAGAGAAACTTGGTATGGTGGAGAATGGAGCCTTGACTGAGAAAGAGTCTCAGTAATCAGTGATCCTTGATTGATAATGCAATTCTCTGCTGAGAGAGAGTTGAGGTGCAAGCTCTTGATAATGCAATTCTCTGCTAAGAGAGAGTTGAGGTGTAAGCCCTTGATAATGCAATTCTCTATTGAGAGAGATTTGAGGTGAAAGCCCTTGTTTCCACCCTCTGGGAGAAGCTATGGTGGAAATCATGTGTGTGACTCCATGACAACATCACGTGAGGGAATCCGTGATGAGTTTATACCATCTATGGGAGTAGCCATAATGGTTAATATCACGTTGAGGTTGTTAGAGTAATAATTTTATTACGCTTAATTAATTACATCATACTGGTTAATTAATTAAGTCACTTATTCCTCTAGTTGCTTAAGCTAAACTTAGGCGCATTAATAATTATTTATTAATTATTAAGTGTGCACACTAGGGTTTCATTTAGGGTTTCCCTTTTAGGGTTTCTTGATCTCCTTCATAAGGATTGATCTCTTTGTAATAACTGAGATTCTAATAATGCATTTTACACTTTGAGGTTTGCAGAACATCTTCTTGGTTTTGCATGTCTTTTGCATGTGACAGGTATCCATTTGCATGCAGGTGATCTTGGATTCTAACATGGTATCAGAGCTCCAGACCTGCCGCTGCCTGTTCGTGATCTGAAGATATGGCTTCTCAGTGAGTTTCAAGTGCAAGGGTTTCCACAGGCATCTTTTCTAAAAGATCTGGGGGTAGCCAATTTTTTGGCATAGTATGGGCTCAAACGGACGTCACCATCGCGTTCGCAGCGCCCAAAAACCCTAGAAACGCCTGTCAAATCGTCCATTTTCGAGCAGTTGGTTTCTGAGGCAAAATTTTTTTGCTAGGGAAGCCGTACGGCCTCCCCAGCACGCTTCACGAGACACGAAAATCGAAAAAAAAATAAAGAAAAGCCCGATCTCGGGATTTGCGCCGGCGCTCATTGTGCAAACCGGCTCCGCCACCGGGCGGCCACCCGTCCGCCACCGCCGCCGGTGGCTGCCCCTTCTGCTCCGCCGGCTCCGCCAGGCCTTCAGCCCCCGCGGGCCCAAACAGCCACGCCAGGGTCATATGGGGGACCGGGAGCTCCGCGCCCGGCCCCTGGCCCAGTTCAGCCCCCGCCCACGGTCATATGGCGACCAAGGGCTTCGCCAAATTTTTTATGCAGGGGT
The DNA here is from genome assembly GCA_007115665.2 of Sequoiadendron giganteum. NCBI lineage: Eukaryota > Viridiplantae > Streptophyta > Pinopsida > Cupressales > Cupressaceae > Sequoiadendron > Sequoiadendron giganteum. Next base: position 827,619,695 of record CM021100.1, on the reverse strand, counting down.
GTTTTTTTGCGACGACGGCTTGCAGGCCGTCAAATTTATGCCCATGAACCGCTGACGTCAGCATGACGTCAGCGTCCGTACGGCCTCTCCTTGCCCCTCCTAACCCTAGTTTTCTCTAAAGAAGCAGTTTTTTTCTTTTTTGCATAACTTGGGCATACGGTATCGAAATTGGGCAAACGAGATATCGCCGGAAAGCTGGTTCCGAGCACTTTCATTTGGTGCAGTTTATTTTTCAGTATTTTCCTGTTTTACTGCATTTATTGCTGGTTGAAGTCAGATGTACTTTTTATGCTTCCGAGCTCATAACTTTTTGCCACGATCTCCGATTTTCGCTATCTTTGCGGCGTTGGAATGGTATTGAGGAGCTCTATGTTGCTGTCCATGCACTTTTTTCTGTATCTGTCCCAGGTTTTTCATTATTCCAGATTTGGCCCGATGGGTGTTTTGGAGATTACTTGGATATTTTGACAGTTGGGAGAGTGCTTCTTGCATCTTTGCACTTCATTTTCAGTGATACATCATTTAATAATCGACTGCTGCTTCATAGATTCCAGAGTTGTTCCCGTTTGGAGTTTTCGAGTGTTCCATGGCATCGGGTCTGCTGTTGCATGATTATGATTCCGATATGGTTTCTTGTAGACAGAAGTATCTTTCCTTGCTTGCCAGATTGCGGTTCCAGTGTTACTCTACAGTGTTCTTCCAGTGCTTCTTTGCAGCATGTCATATCATTGTAGGGGGGTTTTGTCCCACTGGGTTTTCCTCCTCTACCTCTTTCTTGCATTTGTAAATGGGTACCTGATCAGGCCTAGTTGTCGGGACCCATCTTTTCTTGCATGCATCTTATTCTAGTGTTTTAGCTTCTTCCTAAGTTCATCTTAAAGGGGGGTGTTAGAGTAATAATTTTATTACGCTTAATTAATTACATCATACTGGTTAATTAATTAAGTCACTTATTCCTCTAGTTGCTTAAGCTAAACTTAGGCGCATTAATAATTATTTATTAATTATTAAGTGTGCACACTAGGGTTTCATTTAGGGTTTCCCTTTTAGGGTTTCTTGATCTCCTTCATAAGGATTGATCTCTTTGTAATAACAGAGATTCTAATAATGCATTTTACACTTTGAGGTTTGTAGAACATCTTCTTGGTTTTGCATGTCTTTTGCATGTGACAGGTATCCATTTGCATGCAGGTGATCTTGGATTCTAACAGAGGTGATATTCTATTTTGTTTTCATTCTAATATGATGTGTCTTGTGCAGGTGGAAGTTCATCCCTAGCTGAGAGGGAGTGTTGATGTATGCAGCTTCGGTCTGCACTTCCCAAGATTTGATTTATATCAAACATTTGATTTGCTAAAGGGCCGACCCTTATAAGTTCGTCATTCTTGTCTTAACCTTGAGCCGACCTTAAGACATGTTAAATGTTTATTATGTAAAGGCCGACCTAAATGAAGAGGCGCCTATGTTGTATATATACAAGGTCGTTTCTTTGGTATTGACACATTCATTCAAGCAAGTTCGCACTTTATACTCAGGAGCAGAATTCACACCTTAGTAGAAACAGTCCAATTTTCAGAAAGAAGACAGTCATCTATACCTTGAAGGAGGGCGAATATATTATCTTGTATTAGCCATTGTTGGGCTGAGTTGTAAGCAAAATTCTGTCACTATGTTATCATATATATAAGAGAAATCATTTGCTGGGTTTTTCTCCCTCAAGAGGAGGGTTTTCCCAGGGTATCTTGTTGTGTTCATTATCTTATTTGTTGCATTTCTATTGAACTATTTATTATCTAATCTAATCTAAGAAACACTAACACTTTGTTATATTCCCATTATTCCGTGTATGCAACGATTATTTAGGTGTGAAAGCTTAGCACAATTTATGGATTACCATGCACATAATAGAAGTGGAGATGGCATTCTTCGAATGCCTGTGGATGGTTCTGCATTTAGGGACATGGAGGAAAAATGGCCACACTTTAAAGAAGAGCCTCGTAATCTTAGGCTTTCATTGGTAGTGGATGGTGTCAATCCATTTGGAGAGTTGAGATCTATTTACTTAGTGTGGCCTATTTTTGTTATCAACAATAACATTCCTCCATAGATGTCAATAAAGAGGGAGCACATAATGTTGGCAATGATTGTTCCAGGTATTTGTTTACATCAATTTTATTTAACATAGTAGCATCTCATTTGTCTTATTTGTTGCATAATGACTTATATTTTTTCATTTAATGGTCATGTACATTAATTTATATATATTGCAGTAAAATGGTTATAATAATTATGTAATGTTTATGTTCATTCAACTAGGTAAGTAACAGGTTAAAGATATGAATGTATATATCGAGCCTCTTATCAATGAGTTACTAAAGTTATGGAAAGGTGTCACTATGTATGACGTCTCTAGACCAATAGGACAAAGAAAATTTCAATTCCATGCAATGCTTGTATGGACAATTCATGATGCCCCAAGGCTAACACATTTTTGTGGTATGTTATAATGTTCGACTGCACTTTAACGATATTTAATTTTATGAAGTAGATATCATGCATGTTTTTTAAATAATCTATTCATTATATATAATTATAAAAATTGACATATTTAATCCAATTATATGTGATCTTGCAGGTCTTCAAACAAAGGGAAAATTTGCATGTCCAGTTTGTGATCCAAAGATGAAATCTCGTTGTTCAACAAGTTTAGGAAAGTAGGTGTTTGATGAGTATAGACACTTCCTCCACATAAATCATAAGTATCGAACTATTGAAAAACATCTTTTCAATGGGAAAGAAGAGACTACATCAAAACCATGAAGAATGACACCTTGCCTATGCAAGTTGGAATATAATTAAATTAATCGTCATGGTTATACATCGGATCAAATTGTTTATCTATCATATATGATATGTTTGGAATTTATATCTTTATATTGTGTTTTGTTTACTCATGCTATAATTGACAATGATTGTCGTTGTTAATTTGTTTAACTTATATGCTTCATGAAGGTCGTCAAGGCATTAATGGCCAGCTTCCACAAGGACTGAAAATTTATCCTAGACAATTTAGTAGGTTGCCCTACTATGAGAAGCTACAAATTGTGCATTTTTTTGATACAATGCATTTCATAAAGAATATAACATAAACGTTATGGAAAATATTGGATGGAGGGCATGACAAAGAAAAAATTGTCAAAATTTGTAGTGACATTCAGGAAGTCAATCATACAATGAAAAATGTCATTCAATTAAATAGCGATGGAGACCAAATTAATATAAGCACCCTTCCTTGGTTATTAACGGAGCAGCAAAGCAATGCTATAAAAGAAGTCATACGGAAAATTCGATTTCCCACAAGATTTGTTGCGAACATGAACAATATCATAACAAAGAAAGGTGAATTTGGGTTAGGGATGAAAACGCATGATTGGCATACCTTCATTAAGGTAATTATTCTAGTATATTTTATATATATTTGTATACTGCATGTAATTTTCAGTGTAATATGTTTACTAGTTTTGGAAAAATAATGAAAAGATCATTTTATAATTGTTGCAGTACGTTCTACCTCTATCTCTCCTAGACAACTTCAACAACAATGTCAAGCAAGTTATATATGATCTTGGAAAATACATGAGGTAAGTAGTGATATTTGTTCAACTCGTTGTATAGATCTTATATTTGCCATTTTTTTTACTTGTTATGTAATATACTGTATATTTTTGTTAAATATTGTTAATATATTTGTGCCTTGAATCACTTGTAGATGATTGTCATCTAAAGAAATCCATAAAGAAAATATAAATTATTGGAGGAGAAAAATTCCTTGTCTAATGTGTTAAATGCAAAAGTGTCTACCTTCGACATTTTTCAATGCACAAGAGCACTACCTCATACACCAAGTTGAGGAGATTGAATTGTGTGGACCTGTACACACAAGGTCAATGTGGATGGTTGAGAGGCACTTGAAATTTTTGAAGGCTTTGGTTAGACAAAGAGCACATCCTGAGGGTTCTATGGTGGAGGGATATATGGTATACTAGACCATGGTGTACATTACTGAATATCTTCCTAAGTTCGTAGCAAAGATCCATGTAGATCGCATTTGGGATCCCAACTCCATTAACAAATTCAAAGGGGAGTACCTAATGGGGAAAGGTAGATTGAGGAAAGTGAGGTAATTATAAGATGGTCATGGAGATTAATTATAATAAATTTTACATTTCCTTCAATTTCTTGAAAAGAAACAATAGATAACTAGTCCAAATGAAAGAATCTTCCACACACAAATAGAAAAGTACTGGTATTGTATTAAAATATTAAAAAGTGTTAATGATCAAATATTACAATTCAAACTAATTATATGTCGTTTGTGAATTTCAATTTTTTTTATACAGTTGGTCGAGAGTGGGATGCACTACATTTTTACATCACAAATAATCTTTATTGGATGATGGTATGGATTGAACTATGTCAACAATCCGGTTGCGCATTAACATGGGAAGGTGTGGCTTCATTGGTTAAATAAGCTCATCGTAATGGAGATTCCAATGTTACACCAAGGGAAATTGATTTAGCATATGGTTTAAGAGATAAACAGGTACGTATAAATATATTAATCACCCATATTATTTAATTATTTTAAACTATATTGATGTATATATGTTGAGTTTTTTTTTCTTTGCATACATTCGGCCAAGAATAAATATGTTTATTAATTGGTGATGCAATAATTTTTACATGTTTCAAATGTTGTAGGTGAAAAACCACAAGGCTATGTGGTGCAATGGTCATAAATTTCGAATCAAAATTTGGATGACACGAAGAAAACTTGTGATTCTGGATAACTACAGTCTTTCAAGTGGCTAATGTTTCATCTAGAAGTGACATACATCCAAAAGTCTCAAAAAATCAATACTCTGGGATTTTGGATGATATACTTGAGTGTGACTTTAAGTCCTTCAAATTAGTTATGCTTGTCGTCCAATGGTATAGGCTATGATTGAATGAAAATGATCCTGAGAGAATTGTTATTGAACATGATAATGGGTTTACCATGGTTAATACAAGGTTGATCGAGGGAGCTGGAAATGAACCCTATGTTCTTCCAATCCAATGTGAGCAGGTATTTTACTCATAGGTTCTAGGTAAACCGGGTTGGTCATTTGTTGTTAGATATGATCCAAGAGGAAGGCCGGTAAAGTATAATGTGGTGGAAGAAGAAGATACCGAAGAACTAGAAGATGATGTAGATGATGATCAGGATCAACAGTTAGTTGATGATGTTCCTGATGAAGATGTCGAAGAAGAGGAACTAGATCATGATGATGCAGGAGTTAATGTCCATGAAGATGATATCCGTGTGGATGATGACATTATCGAAACTGATATCAATGACGACGATGATGATACGACCAATCCTTATAATGTCGAATTTGGATTGGATGATACAGACAAAGATTTGGATGAAGAAGAAGATCAATGACATTGAAATGTATGAGTTATGCGTTTATATTATCTATTTGATATTGATTTCTTGATAGAATTATATTTGACTTATATGGTTACATAATTAATTCATGATGCTTTTAATTTTTTTGCCATTACATAATTAATTCATGATGTACTTTTTAATGTTGTTAATTCATGATGTTACAACTATTGTAGCTCTCTTAGAAATTTCCATATGATCAAATCCTAATTACACTATGAATATTTTTGATTAGATATTATTTGATCATATCTTTGGTTATTTCATTCCCAAAAAATTAGCATTTCCTCATGTTGACCTCGCATAGTGACATGTGAATGGGGCGAACATTGAAATTTTTTCAATTTGTGCTTGTATGGAGTGAAACTTGACATGCTTAGCCTAGATGCATGCTTTGATGATATGGGAGGGTTTCGAAACTCAAAAATGAGGTCATGCTATATAAAGGCATCTCGTCCTTCCTAATAATACAAGTTGCCTTATTCTTCGTCTCTTTCATATATTGTTCTTAGCATTTCTTTGGTTAATGGTTTCAAAAGATGAGGTTCTTTGAGCCTCATCTTGGATCTATTACACATCAGTTTGTACATTTTCATTAGCAATGAATATTTAGATGATCTTTAAAAATCTCATTGAATATAAAGATGATAATAGGAAGCTAAAAAAATGTATATTTTGTTCATGGAACCTAAACCACAAGATTTGTCACTCTAATGCTAACACCAAGTCAAATTAACCCCTAACACCTATTGGAAAAGTCAAAACATGCCTTTCTTTCAAATTCACAAGAACGTATAAACCTTTTGAAACCACACATGCATGTTATGAAAGTGTATGGTAATCCTACTTATAGCAGAAGTTCACATGATAAGCTAACCAATGGCACTATATTGGAGGATAAACCCATCTATGGAATTAATTTAAGAGGTAAGGGATGACTCTTAGTGGAATTTTGAGTCTTGGATTAATCCATAGTTCTAAAATTAGTTCTAGTGTTCTTCCCTTGGTGTTATATTTATCTCTACAATTTCCCATACTTAACCATTTCATCATCCATTTTCCCAAGCTATTTGTATCATAATATAAACTTGGTCCAATCTCACATTAGCCCCTTAGGTAATTATCCATTTCCTCCAAGTTGAATGAAACCTTTTGTACCAATGCATCTATGTTTTCCTACCCTAATGGATCAAGACTTGACATCACCTTAAAAATCTTCTTTATGTCATAGAATATCTCCGAAGTGCCTTTGGCATGCTTTAGATGTGTCAATATTAACTAGATTAACTAGATTGAATATATTAATTTTAAAAATGTCTCTTAACACATTCCATGACAAGAAAATGACTCATTTGGATTAAGGAGTACCTTCCTAAACCATTCCTTCATATTCAACAATCCCTTCTCACACCCACATCATAATTCATATCCATGTTAGTTGTAATGAGTGTTTTAAACCAACAATCAATGAATCATAGGATAAAAGAAAACTCACTATGCACAAGGATAAGAATCGAAGAGATTGAAAGAATCGATTCACTAGATATGCTCTATTTTTTATAGACATGTTTAGGCATGGAGAAATGTTTTTGTGATTTATATACATGTACATCTATATTTCAACCATTTTAGGCTTTTTATTGCAACATATTGATATCAATTTCATTTTATTATATTATATTAAAAATGTAAAGTAAGTATTTGTTTCCCCTTTTGGTTTTTCTTGTATTTTGACCTTTTATTAGGTTGGAAACATTTGGGTTATTTGTTAAGTGTTTACTTGGAGGTTTTCTTATGCAAACACTTCATTGTTATTGATTCTATAAGTGGACAAAATAGGGTAAGTATTTTTGTGTTTGTTTTGAATCACTTGCATGATTACTTAAACCTGCATAGGTCTTCAATCAAATGGAATTATTTTTAGTTTAATTTAAATTTATATAGGTTTATGAGCATAAGAAACTAATATATGATTGATATAAATAATGTGTAAATTATTTTTTGATTGTATCAAGGTTTGTATAATGTTTTCGGGTTTATTTTGAGATGTCTGAACTATATTAAGGTCAATGGTAGGAATATATAATACAAATTTACATTTTTCTTAGAAACTTTTATTCACTGGGTTGACTACCCAAGGGTCATTACACTATATTAAGGTTATAAAATTTGTGTTTTATTTGTAATATAATTTCACTATCTATAAATATTATTATATAGTGATGAATATATGTAGAGGTATATATACATGTATAAATGTGTACATGGTATACACATATACAATTAAAAATATATAAATCTTTATATAAATTTTCATTACCCATACTTGCTATTAAATTTATATAGGTATATATGTAGATGAGAGAACTCCATATTTATTAAATTTTCATTAGGTTTTTTAGAGTGTTTTTATATATTTTGAATTTTGGCCTCACACGCGCAGGAGCACCGAGAACCACTGCACCCAGCCCATGAGTGGAGAGTTGTGAGACTTCATTGGATGAGTCCTGCAAGGCCATTGAGTCGAGGAGAAAGAATAGGAACCATTTGGTAGGAGGAAATCCAAAGCAAGAGTTGAGGGCACTCATAAAGGGAAAATCAACCAAGGGACAATGACTGTAAGTGATTTTTCCCCCACATTTAGAAATCTTAGCATATTTTTTCTACTATAAGATTGAAAGGAATTCCTGTCACATAACAACACATGAAGTTCACTAGGGTTCAAATTTCTAAACTTCTATGAAATAAATTTACATATTGAAAGACCAAATACATAACTTTTAAACTCTCTGCATGCTCTTACTTCTCTTTAGACACGAACTTTATTAAATTTAAAATCTTGTCTCCACGACACTTGGGGTTTCTTTTGAGTTAACAAGACACATACCATGTAGGCATCAGTTAGTGCACCCTCTGGTAGTGAACACATGCCAGAACATGCACCAAGACATGTACCTGGGGATGCAAAGGCCACTAGTACTGGTGATGTTTTAGTAGCATTTCCTGGATCTTCCCATATTACTAGTACGAGAAAATTTCCCGTCACATTTGTGGGGACCGAGAATTTCGTTCCCTTAAAGATAGAGAAGGTCCCAGGTACTTTAAAATGTTTTAATTATTATTATATATAATCCAATTGAAATTTACTTATTGATCACTCTTTTTAGACTAATGATCCCATGATCATTTTGCAGGAAATGATTTTTTTTATAAACATCTAAGTGATATTACATTGGAGCTCTTCAGGCCCACCATACGTACACGGTGGAATTCCTAAAATCAAGATTTAAAAGATGAGCTCATTAACCATTTAGTTGTGATCTTCAGTGATAAAACATTCAATTGAACCAAGGTCTTTAAGAAAGATGGTACCTATCTAAAGTATGTGAGGGACCAATATAGGTCACATTTAGCGAAGAACAGAAAGTAAGAGTGTCCCCCATGATTCCAGAGAGGGAGTGGAAGGACCTGGTGTCAGATGGAAAGGAGAAGGCTAAAAAGAAAAAAAGGAAAGACACCACCGAGCCAAGGAAGGTATGTGATAGTATCAACAATGTAATTATATACTAATTAGTCTATCTTTTTACATAATCTAACATATTTCAAACTTTTCATAGGCTACCCGACACATTGAAGGCAACAAAGGAAAGACTAGAAAAACATGGGCAACACAAACTTGGCTTTGTTGGTTATATGAAATTAGCCGCATGAATTATAAGTGTCAATAAATGAACTATTGCATCTAAATAATAAATTGCAAATAATTTTTGTTTTATCACACCATAGAAGAAAAATTCATTATCTTATGCAAAAATGTAGGGCTTTGAATTCAACATAGTTCCCACAGAAGAGGACCTAAAGATTTTCTTCTAGCAAGGCTATGAAGCCTTGGCTGAACACCTAAGAGTCTTGACTGGGCAAACACAATCTTCCACTACATCAAACACGTAGGTAAATAAATTCAATAAATTTTATTTAAAATTGAATACTTGTGCAATCTATTCAATATTAATTTCCACCATAAAGTAATTATGTGCCTATTTTTTTTAAACAGACAAGCAATGATAATATTGCTAATGACATTGGAATGTAGCCTGGTGAGGGTGGAGCACAACCTACAGATGAATTTCATGGTGTGCATCCCGATACTGGATGTATTCATGTGCTATACAAAACACAGTGTGGATTAATACAATTAAACATCTTTAATTGCATTTGGTGTATTAATTAATGCAACCTTTCGTGTTTCAACTTTAGAGTGTCTAGAGCATGATCAACACGTTGAGCATGATCAGGCTAGACAAGATTGAGAACATGATGTGGCCCCATCAGGTAAAGAGGACCATTCTAATGTTCTTTTAAACATATTTAATTGCAATTGGTGTATTAATTAATTTAACCTTTCATGTTTCAACTCCAGAGGATTTAGAGGGTGTTCAACATGTTGAGCATGAGGCTATAAGACAAGATCAAGAACATGATGTGGCCCCATCAGGTAAAGAGAACCACTCTAATGTTCTTTTAATTAATGAAATACTTGTAACAATAATAATAAAACATATCAATTTAACATTTCTTTGTTATTGCAGCATACCCCCCCTTGCAGCAGCCTCCACGTCATGAGTACACGACTAGGCATACATTAAGATCACAAGCAGAGGGTAGAACAACTGAAGGGGGGGCAAATGATTTAGAAAATGATACTCCACTTCTTCTTTTTTTAGCTACAAAAATGAAACAAAAAAAAAAGTGATTGTAATCATATTATGACAACCATATTTTTGATAATATGTTAATGAATATTAACAACTGATATTTTTGACAACCATATTTTTGATAATATGTAAAAATTGAAAGAATGAATGTTATATGTTATTAATGGATGAATGAATGAATGAATGAATGCTATATGTTATTAATGGACGAATTAATGATTAATGTTATATGATCGGGTATGGGGAATTGAGAGTGATGTGAGGGGGGCGGGGGGGGGCAAATCAGATTCCACCATTACATGGTTGGCCCTATTAAGTAGATAATATTAAACTATTCTCACAACAAAGAGAAGCTCAATAAGGTAATGCACTTTCAAGCTTATGCGATTTTCATTAGTTCTCTTTGCTTCAATATGTTACCCTTTGTACTTATTTAATCTTTAAAACATCTCATATGTTACTCTCTCTCTCTCTCTCTCACACACACACACACTCACTTTCTCACTCTCTCACACACACAACTGACCAAAAATAGAATGTACATTTGGAAATCATTAGTTGTGGATTTAATTTCTATTTGAACTCAATTGTAATAAGGTGGGCTTCATACATTGTGGGAAAAATACTTGTTTTGATTCATGAGCTTGGTGTGCAGTTCAATGATGGCATCAACATACTTGTATGTTATCTTTACAATAAATTTTTCCTGTAAAATGTTAAGAACATATTTTACTTTATTCCACTATCAGAGAAGAAGGTGACTATTAGATTTTTTCCCATGGAGATCTTCACATATTTGAAATTTTACCATAAGTCTTCCATTTTTTCATTCACACTTGTCTCAACTATTAAAATCGATTTTGTGATTAATCCTTTCAAATTAGTAGACAATTGTTTACTTTTTGATTGGTTAATGAGGGTTTTTGTAGGGATTCCACAACCTTAAGACACAAATTTGGGTCCCTAGTTTCCATGTGTGGGTTTTCAATGCTATGCCCATATGCTTTGGGACTTGCATTATTGCAGGTCATGTGAGACGTATCCAACAATTTCTATGACAGTTTTTTCCCAAGTCTTCATTGCAGGGTCTTCTACCATTGTTCTTATAAGCTATTTACTCAAGTTATATGTATCCAAGACCCATTGTTCACCCATTTGGTTCTTATAAGCTACCACCAACTCCAATCATTCACAAGGGTACTTGAAACCCCAAACTCAAACTGAGAAGTTCCATAGGCTTTTCAAGCCAAAATTCACTCAACTTTTAGCATAATCACCTCTTGTCACAAGACACCAAGACTCACCAACAACTCCAAATTATTATCCAATATTTTAGAGGCATCTAACAAGATTAAGATTCTTGAAGAATCATAACTACATCACCAATTTGATCAACAACAACTCACAAAGTCAATTTCACTATTTCACTTGATAGCAAGAATGACTCCTAACACACCAAATCACCAAAGTAACTTTTAAACACACATCAGGCCCAAAACCATTTTCAACATCCATAATATGACTGTATCAAAGCAAGAACAATGTTAAGAAACTCATAATCAATCAATTCCTTCAATCTTCACATTCAAGGCATCAAATGCTAGTAATAGTCCTTTAGGGCAAAAATGGGTGTAACTCCTGACCCATCTTCAATCTCCACACAATCCATACATTTTAAGGAACCCATTTTTCCATATATTAACATAATTCAAAAACAAATAGACTTGTTTTGGAAAATATATAAGAATCAATAACCTATCCACAACCCAAGTGCACCAAATAGTTCCAATTCACAAAGCAACTACCTTTGAATCAATATGAATTCATCAAACAACCCTGGGAAGCATTGAGTTAGGTTAAAAAACCATTAAATCAATCACTCTTAGGGATTAATCAGTCCAACCAAGCACCAAACTATCAAACCCTTGATTGTAGGCTGAATAATGCACAAATAGATGAGGGTTTATTGAAAAAGTATGTTCCACACCTCCAGATGCTCTGCCCCTGCTTCAAAAACCTTGGGATATGTCTTCACAAGCTCTAGGAACTCTATCCATGCCTTCTTGAATGCATTTTCTACCGTTTTCAACTTGGAGCCATCAACTTACATGAGGAAAATTCAGAAACTTTTGAGAAACAATCATCCAACGTTGGTTTCTTCTCTTCCCCTATCTTGCGAACAACTATTAACTTATTAAAATTCCCTCAAAATGATTTCAAATGAAAGATAATTCCTTACTACACCAAATACTATGAAGAATTAAGTCTACAACTATTGTACAAGCCTAAATATAGAAAGAAAAAATACATAAATTGCAGAAACAAGGTACTACTTTTATTAAATATTATTCAAGATTGCAATGGATCACCATTTTATCTCCTTCCCCAAGTCTTCAATAGAAATTTACATCATTTAGAACAAAACCCATACATATAATTGTGTTAGGGAGGGAAGATGTTTGAACGAATAATTATATATATTTTAAAACTGCAGGGTTTCGTCAATACAACATTAAAGGTTTGAGAGAAAATATTTTGCCAGTTGAAGAGCATGGTGTTTGCTTCAGAAACACATATGATAGGGAAGAAACTTCAAGCTTTTTTCAAGGATCAAGTAGGAAAAGTTGTGCTGAAACATAACAAACTTTCATGGATCTGGGGGAGGATGATGACATATTGAAGGTTGTGGAAAATTTATACATATCAAGATCTTACAATGATTGTTTAATTATTTTGGTGGAAATGATGGGATATTATTTAGGATACTTAAGTAGTTTGTTATGTGTACCTACTCATTTTCCTATTCAACTATAGAACATTGATATTGATCAAATTGTATTCAGTCATTACCAATCAACTGTCACACTAGAGGCTTCAGTTTTAAAATTTTCAAGTACAAGCTGCAAAGTAGCTCTTGCTTATAAGAAACCACTTTTTCAAGGAGCTTGTATGCCTTAAATCTCATTAGAAAATCAGATAAACTATATTTGTGATCATGGTGTTCTAGTAAAATTGATTTCTCATTATTAGTATGCAAATTTTTCTTTTTTGTTGTCATTTAGTTAGTTTATTTGCATTGGAGCTCTTATATTTCCAAGCTTTAGGTGGCTCGTTGTATGGAAGCCAAAATAAATTTGCAGGAGCTGAAAGATCAGCTAATCTCAATATCAAATGAGCTACTTGATAATGCTGCTGACTTAGTCCTCAAAAATCTAAAAAGCTTCATCTAGAACAGTTAGTGAAGAGAGTTAACTTTGAATTTTTTAATGATTTATAATGCTATAGTATCATTAATTGTGGATGATATCTAATGTTCCTATACGTCCTTGAATATGTAGATATCACTTGAGCAAGAAATTTTGCTATCTAGAGTAGCAACTTCAGTGCCCTCCTTTAGATGATAAGAAGCATGAATTTTATTCTTCAACTTTTGGAGAACCTGCAAGTTGCTCTTTTGGAGCACCTTCGACCATTTTTTCTGCAACTACACATAATCATCAGGTCAATGGTGAGGGAGGAAGGACACATGCGACTATTGTGAGTTCACCTTTTCTAAGAAAAAATCACAATACTTCTAGCTCTAGTCATGAAATCTTTGAATTAGAGATCAGGAATCACAACCAGTCATTTGGGGGAGCTATAGGTTCATGTAGATTACCTACTTCTTGTGCTTCATATGAGATTTTTGATAATCAAAGAACCCAATTACAACATATTGGGAGAGAACATTGCATACCCAAGTTCACTGAAGTGAACTACACGGAAGGGTCTTGTGATAAGAAGTGGATCAGAAAAGAATTTCCCTAGACCCGAGAGATAGAGGTATTTGTAGTTTATAATATATATCATGGAAAGTTTACTGGGTAATGATAAGATTTTTGACATTGTGATAACTTGTTTCAGGTAAACAATATAATTTTGTTTGGAAATCATTCTTTTTGACCCAATCAAAGAGAAGTGATCAACGTAACAATGAGTGGACCTGATGTATTTGTTTTGATGCCTACTGGTGGTGGAAAAATCCTTACTTATCAGGTAGCTTAAATATTTGCAATATATTTTCTTTGAAAGCACCATTGACTATAAAGTAATGAAATTCAACTTTTTTGATGTAAAGCTTACATCATAGGTTTGAAGAAAAAGATTCGATGGAAAGTTAATATCATTAGAAAAGATAAGGAAAATTAAATTTATTAGAAGATTTGATCTTCAGAGATTCATACACAAGAATTATGGAAATTCTTTTTTACTAGATCTTATAATGTTGTTGTATGATCTCTGAGTACAAACTTTTGTTTGTGAGTAAAGTAAATATGGTTGAGGGTTTATCATCTATTTGTTATTAAAACTAGTTTTGCTTTCATGTTGCAAAGTTGTAGCCAAGTATTTGCACCCATTTTTGTCTATTTGAACTTTGATTGTAGAATTTGAATGGGTTGATGCGAACAATTGATTCCAACTGAAAAACTCCATAAACCATTTGTATATATTAAATTATTTAGTGCATGTGAAGTTGGCATATTTTGTTTTGGGACCACTAAACATAAATAACAAATAAAAACATTCTAGTTATTTCTCACCTTGATTTAACTTGTGTAGCTAGCTTCAAGAAGTCAAATACTTTAAGAAAAGAAAAAGGAAAAATATCTGAGATTTTTCAGAGGTTTCTGAAAGTAGATCTACCTAAGTATTGCAGAAAGGAAAGACAATAAAGCAGAGATTCATATATAGCGGGTTGTGAAGTATGCAGTTCTAAAAATTAGCCATATACTTTGAAAGGATCATGACTGTTCCCTTGTCAAAACAAGAAGCAAGCAACATCAGACATGTTGGATCTCCTTGGAGTTTGTCATCATTATTGCTAGAAATGTTGACATTTTGGGATTCTTGTGTAGAACACAACCCTTGTTATGCTTGTGGATCTCTTTTCCTATACCTGGGATGGAGTAATAACACCTTGCTGGACACCTTTTTATTTTCAATACTTAGTACTTGAAGTTCCTCCTCTTTAGTGTGGCAACAAGAGAGAATTCAGTGGTAGTAGGTCCACCTGCAAGACTTTTGTCTGCAATGGAAGGGTTAGGATTTGAGAAGAACTTTTTCCAACAAGAGGGTTCTTGTCTGGATATTGAATTTGGTGCACAGTAGGCTTTGAAAATTGTCATAACCATGTTAGGGAGGGAAGATGTTTGAACGAATAATTTAAAAAAAAAAAACTGCAGGGTTTCGTCGCAATTTCGACGAACATAGACCGATGAACCACAAAAAAATGCGACGAGGTTGTTGCACACACGATGTAGTTTTTGTCATAATGGCAAAGACGGTTTGCTCCAATGTTTGTCAGAAAATAAACAGGGTTTTGTCACAATTTCGATGAACATATCCCGACAAACCACACAAATTTGTGACGAGGTTGATGTACACACGACGTAGTTTTCGTCGTAATGGCAACAACGGTTTTCTCCAGCGTTCATCAGAAAATGGATGAAGTTATGTTGATTTTGTGACGGACACCACCAACATTTTGCATGGCGCTGACTGACAATGCTGGGTCGTGGTTTCAACGTTAAAAAATGGGTCATTAAAGCGACGAAATTGAAATCAGTGTTGTGTCGGTAAGTCAATAATATTTTGTTGATATCTCACCAAACATTCATCGAAATTTGTAGTCAAATACAGTAGTGTTTCTATAGCTAGTTAGTGGATGAAAACCCTAGTCCATTATGCAATTCCACTCATGGATTATGTTCGAGCTTGAATATTATGTTGTTTGGGTGGCTCCTTTAGTTCATAGGGTTTATTTTTTGGTGCCTCCTTTAGCGCCATTTACTATATTTCCTAATAATAATAAATGTTGTGGTTGTTTGATGTAGAGGGTACTCCCCTCTCTCAATCAAACACAAAAATAAAACTCACAAGCAATGCTCTGCCTCAATTTAACACAATACAAAATTGCAACAAAATACAATGGATTTTATTAGTTACATCAAAATACTACATATGGTCTTCAAACAACCTTTCTCCAGCATACAAAATTATCCTCTCTAAATTCCACGACCTCTATTCATCATTTTAATCTGTCAGCCCTAAATGCAATAGTGGCACAACCATTTTTTTAAATTTTCTACAAACTTTATGAATTCACTGTCTTCTTTTACTCAGTTGTGTGTCATTCACCATTTCTCATATTCCATGCAACCTACACTTCTTGTTGTTTTATGCATGCCTTTGCATTTAAAACATCTTTATGAAATCTACCTTCATATTAAAATGCATAGAAAAACCAAACAAGATTTATTATTCAGCCCCTATCTTTCTTGGTTTTCCTACACAATACTTCACTCTATCACCAACTACACATTATCATCGATTTGGTATTTTCATAGTCCTCTTTGTTGTGACTGTTGACCTTCAATTTTCTTTTTCTTTTTATATTTTTCATTTAAAATATGTGTGGAATTTTCCTTCTCCATATTTGGTAATAAAAACCATTTAAAGCCT
The DNA here is from genome assembly GCA_007115665.2 of Sequoiadendron giganteum. NCBI lineage: Eukaryota > Viridiplantae > Streptophyta > Pinopsida > Cupressales > Cupressaceae > Sequoiadendron > Sequoiadendron giganteum. The sequence continues at coordinate 827,602,985 of CM021100.1, read as the reverse complement.
GCTCAAATACTTTTCTAAATGGCTAAATATTTCATTTATTCAACCACACCAATTGATGAAGTCGGGTGTCGTAGGCGAAAAAATGAAAGTTCTTAGATTTGTATGAAAATTGGCCAGTATGCTCAGGATGATGTCCTCAGGTCCTCTACAAAAGGATTTTTCTCTAGCCCTCATAAATTTTGAAAATTTAAACTATCTGTAAATCGGCAACACACTTTCGACATTAAAAACACAAATTTACAGTGTTAATTTCTCTCAAATGGTGAAAGATATAACTTTGATTAATTTTTCACATTTGACATGGTACCTCCAAGAATGTCCCTATAAAATAATTTTACTTGATTCCTTACGGATTTTCTAGAAATAATTTTTAAAACTTCCCATGGAGCCTTAAAACGGTGTTTTGGTGAAAACTTCAAAATGATAGTGTGATTGCACAACATAATTTCTTATGGTGAGAGATGCCAAAACAAATCTGAAATAAACAAAATCTAAAATAAACAACTACAAATATTTTTGGCTGCTGTAGATAACTTGTTCACCTGGGATGCTCCTACATCAGACATGTTGAGTAGAAAGACTGTGAGCATAGACTCACAATGGCAGAGTTGAGTAGTTGAGCTACTCTTCCAGGTTGCAACCAACTTGGAGTGAACTCCATCGCTAAAGAATGTGTACCAAAACTATTTCTTCCTCTTCTTCCACACCTCTTTGGAACACACGCCATCATCCTCTGACAACACAACATTCTCTTCTCCCCCTCATCGACTCATGTCCACCAAAGCTCGACCTCCTCCACCAAATTACTTCCCCTCTTACCTCCTTCTTTGTGGGATCCAACCCACCACCAACTGACCACCTCCATCAAACATCACCTGTAGTATCCTTTACAATTTCCACCTCATGGTTCTTTGTTGTCCCAACATCTTTTTCTTCCTCTTTCTCTACAACAACTATCTTTGACATCCACTCTTCTTCAATCACCTAAATTTGAGCCAACAAATCTTCTTCACCTTCGCCATTTGTTGTGACCTCTTCGCTGCTCACTTCCTTCTTTTCTTCCTTTTCCTCCATGCCTTCCTCTTGGCATGTCTTCTCTACAACTTCTTCGGTAAGGGTTGCTCTCTCATCTTCCTCTTTCCATCTTGGGCTGCTATCCTCGCTCTTGTTCTTGCTCCTCTTTACCACTTTCCTCTTACCTTTGCCAATATTCTTCTCCAACTTCTCTATCCTTGTCTTGATATTTTCCACTTCCTCAGGGATCATCTATCCTATCTTCTCAAACTTCTCATTCTCCACTTTTTCCCAATATTGCTCCCAAAAAAAATTCCGCATGGGTCTCTCACAACCCATCCTATCTTGTTTTTTGCAACCTCCAAATCACATGCTCTACAAAAAAAATCTCTTCGTGATTTTAGCTCACAACCTCTTAGGACTTCACACACCTCCAACGATTCTCTCGAACTATTCACAATCACCTTCCTCTACGCACAGGTCCTGGTGTGAACTGCTTCACATTCAGTGGTCTATCCACATGCTTAGAACCCCTTGCTTTGGTACCAATTGATAAAGAGGGTACTCCCCTCTCTCAATCAAACATAAAAACCAAACTCGCGAGAAATGCTCTACCTTAATTTAACACAATACAAAATTGCAAAAAATTACAATGGATTTTATTAATTACAACATACTACATATGGTCTTCAAACAACCTTTCTCCAACATACAAAATCATCCTCTCTAAATTCCACGACCTCTATTCATAATTTTAATCTATCAACACTCAAATGCAATAGTGGCACAACCATTTTTTAAAATTTTCTACAAACTTTATGAATTCATTGTCTTCTTTTACTTAGCTGTGCGCCATTCACCATTTCTCATATTCCACACAACCTACACTTGTTGTTGTTTTATGCATTCCTTTACATTTAAAACATCTCTATGAAACCTGCCTTCATATTAAAATGCATAGAAAAACCAAATGAGATTTATTATTCAACCCCTATCTCTCCTGGTTTGCTACATAGTACTTCACTCTATCACCAACTACATATTACCATTGATTTGGTATTTTCATAGTCTTCTCTCTTTGTTGTGACCATTGACCTTCAATTTCCTTTTCCTTTTTATATTTTTCATTTAAAATATGTGTGGCCTTTTCTTTCTCCATATTTTATTTCATTTATTTGGTAATAAAAACCATTATAATCCTCCTCAAATAATTGTTTAAATGGCTAAATATTTTATTTATTCAATTACACCAATTGACGGAGTTGGGTGTCGCAAGTGAAAAAATGAAAATTCTCCAATTTGCATGAAAAGTGACGAGTATGCTCAAGATGATGTCATCAGGTCCTCTAGAAAATGATTTCTCTCTAGCCCTCACAAATTTTGAAAATTTAAACTTTTCGTAAACCAACAAAACACTTTCGACATTAAAAACACAAATTTACAACATTATTTTCTCTCAAACGGTGAAAGATATAACTTTGATTATTTTTGCACATTCAACATGGTACCTCCAAGAATGTCCCTATAAAAGTATTTTACTTGATTCCTTATTGATTTTTTAGAAATAATTTTCAAATTTTCCCATGAAGCCTTAAAACAATGTTTTGGAGAAAACTTCAAATTGACAGTTTGATTGCACAACACAATTTCTTATGCTAAGAGATGCCAAAAAAATCCGAAACAAACAACTACAAATATTTTTGGTTTACACGGATAACTCGTTCACCCGAGATGATCCTGCATCATTGTTCTTGAAAGTCTGGTATAAACTAAATTGATTGTAAGTTGAAATTGCATTGAATATATATGAATAATTAGTTATTGTCATCATTGTGTTAACCATTTACTTTCAAAAGGGTTGCAATCCATTTTTTTATTTTCTTTTGAAAATAATATATATTGCATTAGATATGATTTGAAGTAAATTCAAATATTTGTGTTGAAAGGAATTGAATCAAATAAATAACATATAAATATTCATATCAAGTATAATACAGTGGTATTAGAGCCTTGATCTTGCAAACTTGGGGAAAACAAGGGTTGATACAATATGATGAATAGTAGATAGTAGTCTATTAGATGAGACATAAGATGACAAAAAGGAGGCACAATTTTGATAGAGGAAGAAAAGGCTTGGTCAATGTTTGAAGCAGTGGTCAATTTGGATGTGGGATAGAAGTAAATGGCTTAATCAGTCAAAAACATGATGGCAATGATGATGAAAGTCATTCAAGGGTGGAAAGCTCTTGGAACACCATTATCACCTACCAAAAGAGGAAGTGCATCAAGGGTTAATTAGATATTCACCCAATCCCTTCCAACCCAAGTTCCTTCAAAGAAAAGAAGATCCATCGAAAGAAGAGGGAACTAAGATAATAGACAATTTTTTATCCCTTCATGTTGAATATAAAGCTCTTGAGAAATAAATTTGGGATGATCTATCATTTATTTCATTCTACAACATCAAACTCCAAACTGATTCTCAAACCAAGAACAAATCAATTCAAAATTAGGCTAACAAGAATTGCAACAATGCTTGGGAAAGGTTCATGTACCTATATATGATGGGACACATAAGTGTTTAGCCTATGCATGGATACAAAATATCAATACGTAGTTGTCTCTACATCTAATGTATGAAGAAGAAGCCATAAGTTTTCTCCTCTTCACCTAGAAGGGATAGCCCATGAATGGTGGTACCATGGTATGGTGACACAAAGGCATTATCTCATCACTAATTTTGAAGAACTTAGCTAGAGATTGGTTGAAATGTTTGATAGGGTTGATCTAGAAATCCACTTTTATGAATTAACATAGTTAAAACACTACAAACCAATGGAGCACTACATAGGATAATTTCATATGATAGTTTTCAAAGTTCTTGATGCATCAAAGAAGAATATCTCCATTCTATTTGTAAAAGGATTGGTAGAGCCACTGAAGGGTCTAGTTAAGTCATTAAAGCCTTCCATTCTTCAAGAGGCAATCAAAAGAGCCCTTGCCTTGGAATCTCCATTGCTCTAGAATAGGTCTTATTCCAAAGTTCCTCCTATTTAAACCAAAGTAAGTTCCATAAGGGAGAGTCAAGCACACAAAATATTATGCCACCAATAAAAATAAATTAAAACCATATTGAACTAACAAGAAAGAAACTCTATTCCGTTGCAAAGACCTTGGGAGAAAAGTCACAAGTTCCTAAGAAAAGGTCAAGTACATTATATTGAAGTCATTTTCAATGAGGAAGCATAATAGAATAGGTTTGAGAAGGAGAATATGCAGATGAAGGAACTCTAGTGACTTTATTTGGAACTTAAAGGTACAACCTATTCATAATTCACAGAGTAAGATCATCATCTTAATCAATAGTGGGGTAACCCATAATTTATAGACAAAATCCCCATGGCTAGAAGGGATTAGTTGCTAAATATATTGGGGGATTCAATATGATTGTTATTGATGGGTTTAACATACCATGTGCACAAAAAATTCAACAATTAAAAATGGCTCTTGGATATCTTTCAAGCTTTGAAGATTTCTATCTAGTTGAATTGGGAGATACAGACACGGTACTTGGAGTATAATGACTACAATCTCTTGGATAATTTTCAATCTATGGAATTAAGTTTATAAAATAAGGAAATTAATTAACTTAAGGGAATCTGAAATGGAGCACCTTGATTAATCATTTCTAAAAGGAAGGAAAGAGATTTTAGAAGAGGAAAAGTAGCTTGGGTGGCCAACTATTTGATCACACCTAAAAATTCATCCATGAGCATAAATGATTCTTATTATATTGATTTACAAGTTGTGTTGGACATTCATAGTAAAGGTTTTTAGGATATTCCCATAGGAAAACCACTTAATTTAGGGTTCTAGCATATTATTGTGCTTGAAATGGGTGCAAAGTTGGTGACAACCACTCCTTACCATCACCTCGATATCCATAAGGAAGAGATCGAGAATGAAATAAATGAGCTTTTGGGTACAGGCCACATCAAACCAAGTTATAGTCTATTTTCCTCTTCAATAGGGTTATTGAAGAAAAGGATGGTACAATGAAAATGTGTGTTGACTATTAATCCTTAAATAAGAAATTAATCAAGAATAGATATCCAATTCCCATGATTAAAAAATTGATAGATGAATTCCACATATTTGTACAATTCTCAAAGATTTATTTGTGCTTAGGATACCATCAAATATGAATGAGGGATGAATATGTTCATAAGACTACTTTTAGGTGTTATTATGGACACTTCAAGGTTTTAGCCATTCCTCAAGACTTGAATAATGCAACAACTTTCCAATCATGCATGAACAAGGTGTTTAGAAAGTAATTAATAAATTTTATCTTAGTTTTATTTAATGATATCTTGATATGCCATAAGACTTGGGAGAATAAACTTAAGCACTTGGATGAAGTCTTAAGCATATTGGAGCAACACTCATTTTTTTCCAAAAAACTAAGTGTGAGTTTGGGCTCAAGGAGATTTTGTATTTGGGTCATGTCATAGGTGAACAAGGAGTCCAAGTGAACCAAAATAAGATCCAATCCATTCAAGATTGTCCGCCCCCAAGAATGTATCAAAATTAATAGGATTCTTATGATTATGAAACTACTTTCAAAGGTTCATAAAAGGATTCTCCCAACTTGTAGCATCACTCACAAATATGACTAGGAAGGGAGCACTTAAGTGGAAAAATATAATAGAGAATACTTTAAATAGATTGAAAGAGGTAATGTTATGTCTTGTGTTTGTTGTTTTGTTGTTCTAAAAATTTCACTTCCTTTTGTATTAGAATTTGATGCCTTTGGTGAAGGCATTGAAGCCGTTTTGATGCAAGAACAAAATCCAATTTCTTTAGAAAGTAGAAAACTAATAAAATAATATTTTTTTTTCTATTTATGATAAGGAGATGCTAGCAATCATGCATTCCTTAAGACAATACTTGGTGTGTGGGAAGTTTGTGGTCAAGAAAAATCGCAACAGTCTCAAGTACATTCTTAATAAAAAATACTTGAATTATAGTAACATAAATGGGTAAACAAGTTACACGCATAGATATTGAATATGTGAAGAGTAAGCATAGTTTAGTTGTTAATGCATTTTCTTGAGTGCTTAATTTATGTTCTACTTTTGATATCTTTTCTAATTGGGTCACTAACATCATATCTAAATATGGTAAGAATGATATTTATACTAGCCTTTTGGATGAAAGGATATATAGGATGGCAAGTTCAAAGTGGTGGGATATCTAATATACATAAAAAAATGACATATTTGGTCCCATAATCAAAGATGAATGAAAATATTTTAAGTTCCATACATGAAAATTCATTGGTTGGACATCTATCATATTTCAAAACATACAAATGGATTAGAGAGAGATTCTTCTAAATAGGAATGAAAGTATATGTTCTCAAGAACATTAAGAAATGTTTATATTACCAATAGAAGAAGGCTAAACAAGTCTATCTTGTAGGTCTACTTGATCCCTTACCCATCCTTGAGTAGAAGTGGGAAAGTGTATCCATGGACTCTACCACTAGGTTACCCAAGCTAAATGTTAAATACTACCTTTCTTTAGTCGATTTATTTTTCAAGGAACTATTAAAATTAAATGGTTTTCCCAAGAAAAAAATTAATGATAGGGACAATAGGTTTTTAAGTCACTTATGGGAATAATTGTTTCATTTGGTAGGAACACAAATTATACCTAGGATGAGTTACCACCCCTAAAATGGATGGGAAAATTGAAATTTTCAACAAATGGATTGAAGGGTACCTAATAAATTATGTTTTTAGACAACAAATAGTGTGGTTCAGTTTGTTACATTTGGGATAGTTTTTCTATAAAACCTCCCATAATATGTTCATAGGTATGCAAAATTTTATGGCTTTGTATGGATATAATTCTTTAAACTTTTGTGGATCTTTCAACCATAGAAAATAGGATACCAAGAGCAACATGGATATGGTCAAATAGAGTCAAGAGATATTGAATTACCTTAAGTACCATCTTCAACACGTTCAAAAATAGTAGAATATCTATGTAGATTAGTGACATATTGAAATAGTATTTGAAGTTGGAAACATGGTCAAACTTGAGGCTACAACCTTATAAACAGTCCTCATTGAAGAATAAAGGAGTAGTAAAGTTGCATCCAAGATTTTGTGGCCCCTATAAAATCATAAGAAAGGTGGGAGAGGTAGCCTTTATGTTAGAGTTTTCATATAGTAATAGAATTCATAACGTCTTCCATGTTTCTCTCCTTAAAAGTTTATTGGGACAATATGTTGCACCTTCCAAAGAATTACCACCTTTGGATGATAAAAGAACCTACTCATTATAATACTAGAAGCTATCTTGGATACTCAAAAAATAAAGTTAAGGAATATAATTACTATCAAGTATTTGATGCGATGAAGGACTTGCTAGTGGAAAATGCTACATGGAAAGGAGCCAAAATTTTGAAGCATCAAAATTTGAACTTATTAAGGGAAATAAATTTTAGAGAGGAATAATTGTCATTTCCCCTTTTCCCATAAAATTTTAGGTTGTTCATTAAGTCTATTTTCCATTTCCCATGAGCTTGGGGAAATAAATTAACGAAATAATTTTGTAGCATTTAAGTGTGTTATAAAGTAATCACTCATGTGATTTTAAAGTGGGTACTAGATTATAGGTCCTTGTGTTATGTAATCAAGCTTTATTTCCTTAAGTGGTGTTGGCAAAATAATTGTGAGAGGGATTATTTTGGAGTGAAAAGGAAATAATTTGAAGTTGTCTTTGGAAAAAATGTGAGTGCTCAAGTGCTTATTTAATCTAAGACAAATATTAGAGAGGGTGTGCTAGTTTTTATCAACTTATTCCCACAAATAGGTTAGATTAGAGAGGGTGTGCTAGTTTTCATCAACTTATTCCCACAAATAGGTTAGATAACATTCATTTATCACCAAAGATTGGAGGATGAGAAACCCCTAATTAACACAACTAGTAGTGGACGAAAACCCCTAGTCTAACATTGTGTAATTCCACACAAGGATTATGTTTGAGCTTCAATGATATACTATTTGGGTGGATCCATAGTACCCAGGGTTTGTAATTATGTGGTGGCTCCTTTAGCATAATTGTTTTGATTTGATATATTTCTTGATAATAATAATACCATGATTGTTCCTTGAAGTCTAGTATAAAATGAATTGATTGTAAGTTGACATTACATTGAATATATGGGAGTAATCAATTATTGTGGCCACTATGTTAATTATTCACTTTCAAAATAGTTGTAATCTATTTTTTCATGTTCTGTTGAAAATAATATCTATTGCATTAGATCTATTTTGAAGAAAATTCATATGTTTATGTTGAATGAAATTGAATCAAATAAATATCATATAAATATTCCTTTTGGAGATATTACAATTATGATAATTTACTCGAATAAGAGGATTAAGTACAAGAAGCATGCAAAGAAAAAATATGTTTGAAATAATTTTATTATAGAGATAAAATTTCAAAAGAAAATAAACTTCTCTTAGAGTTAGCTTAAGTTAATTCATATATATTTAATTTGGACTAATTAATTAGAATGTTGATATATGAATATTGTGTTAGTTTTTTGTAAGGGGAAAAACAGGTTTTGATGGGACCCAAAACCCATTACAAACAAGTTTTTAAGGGACCCAAAACCCTGTCATAACAAGGAATGTTGCAAAATAAATAATCCACAGACCATTAATAGCCAATTAGAAGCAACCACCAAAAGAATAACAATACAATCTTAGGCTGCAAAATTTTTTTTTTGAAGAGACCTTGAACCCTATACAACTAGGTTTTTATAGGGATCTTGAACCCTTAATAGATCATAAACACAACATGTGTTAGCCATGCCACAATTAACCATCTTCTCAGAACAACTAGAGTTGAGCCAAAGAAAATGACCGACATAAAGGTGTATAACACCAAAATATCCCTGATATTCAACAATTCCAATACATCCAAACTCCCCACCTTAATAGGGGAATTTGAGAACACCTCAAAACCCTCGAGAGAATCAACCTTCTTGTAGCACCATCCTACCAGAAATGCCAATCCAAACGCCAAACTCAACCTCTATAAGAGAGAGCTCCCATATAAAGGAGAGGATGAGAAGAGAACCCTTACTACCAAATCCACAACTCTCTAGCACACACAAGCTCCACCTCAATAGGAACAAGTAGGGGCAAAGAGCTCTTCCAACCAAGCGAATAATAACCAACTCCACCTTAATAGGAGAGGGCCCCACCTCAATAGAAGCAGTCTCCTCCTCAATAGAAGACACCAACTATATAACCCAATAGAAAGAAACTCTAGTAGAAAGGGTACACCCAACATCCTTTGGAAGCAGGATCACCATATACTTGAAGGAAGATATAGAAACACCCCAACCACTAGTAGAAAAAATAAACACAACTAAGCCTTCAGAAAAAACATTTGGAGAAGCTCAACCAACAAAAAGACAACAACCCCATTTTGCAAAAAATATTCTGAGTCTAAAAGGGGTTGAACACAACACAAGAATTACAAATTTGGGTCTTAAGGAAAGAGCAAGGGTACGACCCAAACAACATCAAAAAACAAGTCGAATAAGGGACGGTCGTTGTTCCCTTAGGAAAAAAAAGGAGCAGCTGGTTCATCAACAAAGACTTTAAGAACAACCCAACTAAGATAAATATAACAAGGGAATCACACAATCCCTTCAAAAAAATCATAGTTATGACAAAACACAACCCGACCAATAATTAAAAATCTTGGAAGAACCCAAGCACCACAATCTCCAAGGGAAGATCAAACCCCATGTTGAAAAAGAACATAATAGACCAAAGGGGGTCCAAGATAATGATGAAAAGCAACTACAACAAAAAAATTGAGTAGAGAACAAGAGGGATACCTTCTTCCACCAGAAGAACATACACAACAATAACTTGGAGGGAAATACACTACTCTATGTCATTCTTAATAGTTAAAAAACATTAAGCACTGCTCTCTTAAGACCCTCCCCCAACAACCAAGGGAATTGCTTGAATACAACTCTCAGGAAAAAAGGCACACACCCGCCTCTAACATGAAATCCCAAAGAGCCAGCAACAGTCAAAAAATGAGGAAAAACAATCCCAAAACTAGTTCCATATTGGAAGAGTGTAACACACCAAGAGAGCCCAAAACTAGCTCCATCTAAAGAGAACACAACACACAAAGATAGCACAACAAACTTTAAGTCCATTGCTACCTTAGAAACACCTTTCTCCACTAAAAATCCAACTGCAATAGGCCAAGAAACGGCATGGAATAGAAGAGAGGATGGAATAAAACCCCCTCTTCTTATCGAAGGCATCCACAAAGGATCCAACACTCTAGAAGAGAAAAACATGAGCCAAGAAACATGCTAGTAGAACCCCAACAACCAAAAATCAACGATGTCCTCAACTAAAACAAAACCACCGTTGCCAGAATCTCTAGGGGATTTCATAATCCTTGACCTACTCCTCTTCCCATGCTCCATGCTCTTCATGCCAAGCCAAGAAAAAACATCATGAAAGAATTCATCCACCAAACACGAAGCAACAACTGGAAGCCATTGCAAACATCCAGAAGGGACCCAAACAACAACCACAACACAACACAAGAACCATTGCAACGACCCTCGAGCATCTTGCACAAAGGGAATAGGTGCCCAAGCCACAGGGAGGTAGTGATCAACATCATCCTCATCCTCATCTGATCCTCCATCACCATCTTTGTCAGAGGAATTCAAACTTCCCTCACTGCTCTGCTTCCCACCTATGCACTCCATCTTTTTTTTTTCTCTTAAAAATTGTGTGATATTAAGGGTATGATCCTTTGGTTGTTTCCTCTACATGCAAGAATCCCCAACATTTCACCAAAGGTTCTCCCCTTAGCACCAAGATCAAACATTCTCAATTGTTAACACGGTAGGGAAAGACCCCACGAGGTTTGAAATGAATATTGTGTTAATTATTGAAATGTGATAAATGTGAATAATAATAATTGTACTTGGGTTTGTAATTGATGAGTGCACAAATATTGTTGTAGAGGTGTATTTGATATGCCTCAAGATCATGAATAATAAATGCTAGACTAGTAATCACCTCTGAATCATAATATTTGGTTGAAGCTATGTAGGAAAAATCTAGGGATCAAGGACAAATATGTGGATTAGGGACTAATTTAAGATTGTGTACTTTTCTCGCACCTACAATTTGTCCTATGTGATCTACATATCACTTTTCTTCACTTTGTACAATGTATCTTGACTTCCTCTATTCTTCCTAATATATGTAGACTAGTGGTATTTGTAAATACCTTTGTAGGGTTGCTTGTATGTAACAAGGGGACAATGTCCTCCCATGTCAACCTACATAAATGTTATGAAAAACTGAGAACAACAATATTTATTCATGTATATGCTCTTGTGAATGCTCATGTAGAACTATATTTCTTTTAGTGCACCAATTTAAGTGTGTAATGCAAATGATATGTGAATAAAGCTTTGAAATATTGAATGTTCAAAATGAATGCGTTGATTTCCTTTATTTACAAGGACATAGAATCAAATAACACAAGTTTATGTTTAGTTGGCTCTAGGTAGGAAGGGTAAAGGTGAAAAGTTGGTCAAATTTGAATTAATTTTTTGAAATTAGAATAGGATGAGTTTGGAAAGGATGACCCTATGAATTCAAACTAGCCTCATGACAATTAATGTGTGCCTAGAAGTATATGTTTGCATAGGCATAATGAGTAACAATATAAGTAATTTATATTGGGATGTGTGATCATATGTATGAGGAATAAGGTTAAGTGTATATGAACATGTATAAAAGGGAGGTGGATAACATAGGGAAAGGGAATTGATATTGCACAAAATCACACCATTTTTTAATATATCTACATATCAAGGAACTCTCAAAATAGACACAAAACTAAATGAAATGACATGGGTGTGCAAATTTCACCATTATATTTTTATCCTACTTTGAGGTGCATGTGAATCATAGAATGATCATGCATCTAAAGATATGTTGCACTCCAAACACACATAAAGTAAGTATTTTAGGTACTCAAAGGATGTCACCATGGAATTAATATAAAGTAAACATTGCAAGTACATGATCATGTAGGCTTGAATTTTATATACTCTCCTTAAGAATAAAATATGAGATTCTACAATAATTTATAACTATTTGTAGATCTAAACATGAAAATGTTAGATAAATTATGCACTTCCTTGAAAATTGGTTGTAATATAGTACTTGAAAATTAAATGTGATATAAGCATGCAAGGATATAAGAATATAATAATTTATAGTAGTGACTATAAATAATACATTGTACTAAGCATGTGATAGGTTGGAGATGGTGTTGATAAATCAAAATGTTTCCACCAAAATGGGTAAAGGATGGCAGTGTAGTTCTCAATAGATAGAAACACGTGTAAGTAAAATGAAAGCCTTAATAAAGGGGAAGCTCAATGCTCCCATATAGAGAGATATGTATGTAAGGAATTCTATGCAAAAGGGAAGTGTGATGGATCTAAATTGGGAATAATTTATGTTACCAAGTGTGATATAGAGGGAAGAACAATCCTACCAAATGGAAAGGATTGATAACCCCTAGAGTAATAAAGATAATATTTCAATACCCCCAATGTGATAAAGTACCTCAAGTGAATGAAACAATGCAAAATTTAAGTGCAAAATATCATATCAAATAAGAGACCCCATATGGACAAGATGATACTATAAATATTAGAAATGTATGTAAGGGGAAGGCTCAATACCCACTATTGTGACCATATAGATAAAGTGAGCATAAAAATGTAAGATGTAAGTGTGAAGTATTATGCCAAATAAGATTCCCTCATAATCAAGATAATGCAATAAGATGCAAAAATGTGTAAAGGGGAAGACTCAATGCCCTCATATATAAAGATATGGAAATGATATCACAAAGGTAAAGTAGGGATGCAAGATGCCCCTTAATGCATCTCAAAACATGTGTTATCATGTAAAATCATAGTGAAAGCATAATAATCAAATAAGATAGGAATAAATGTCTTAATATACAATCATGTGATAAGAAAAATTGTGAATCATGTGAATAGATAAGTATGAGAGCATATGTAAAACAAGACATGATTGTGAAGGAATGCATGAAATCATATCTTTATATGTGAAGAATTTGTCTCATGGTCCAAGAAATATGACATAGTAAATGCACATGGAGCATGGAATGAATGATTAAATTAATAATAATTTAGAACAAGTGTGGCCCCAAGATATTCTAATGTGTACACATAAGCATGAAGGAACAAATAAGTAATATGTGATGATGTGACTATTATAACATATGTATAAATACATTTTCCCCTAAATGGATATAATAACATAGTGAAGCTGATAAAGTGGTATGGGGTGTGAGGAAGATAATGAGCAATGACTAATCACTATCTTATGTAGATAAATGTGTGAAAGTTAAGACAAGGAAAGTGTAAGTGGTATGAGGGAAGACATGATTCCCCTAATGTGAAAGGAATGCTAATGAAATCATAATATGTGAGGGTATGTCTTGACACCCTTAATGTAGAGATATAACATAAAGAAATAATATGTGGAAAGAGGGGAAGCATGATTCCTCTAATGTAAATATGTGGCAATAAACATGGAATATGTAAGAGACAAATGCATGATGGCCCCAAATATAAAGATATACAATAAAATTGAAATATAACTAGTAGATAATATGCACCATTGAATTTTGTGTACTCAAAAGAAGTGTGCAAAAATCAAGGAGATTAAATACAAAAAGAAAATGTAACTAAAAACTAAGTATGATCATGCAAATATAAATTTGTAATTTAAAAACTAAGCATTATTAAGTAAACATGACATGTAAATATAAAACTTAGTAGACAATTCATACCTAAAAGATACTTATTTGTATGTTTGGTTGATTTTTTGGAATGCATATGGATCAAATTATGCCCCCACTCATGCCCCCAAGAATAATAAGTGTAAAGACTCCTCTACTAGGCCATTAGAATACTACAAAAATACTCTCAAAAAGTGCATATCAATTTTTATTTAGAATCAAGAATGAACACTTATTATCTTTAATAGAAAGGAAGTTAGGGGGTGGTCCAAATATACCTTTGGTGACATTTTTAAGCAAAAAAAGGTGATTGGGGATAAGCTAGACAACATCCAAAATTTAATGGCCAATGGTAATCTTTTGCAATAATTTCATGAAGAAGAGGGAACTTGGAGAGGGAAGTGGAAAGATAATTTAAGCAAAGAAGAAATATATTGGAAACAGAGGTCTAGAGTTCAATGGCTGAAGGAGGGTGATAGGAATTTAAAGCTTTTTTTCACAGGACAACTAGCAAACACAAGAAAAGAAACACCATTAAATGCTTATTGAATGAAGCTAATCAAGAGGTTACTGATGAAGATAAAATTGGTGAAATAGCTAAACATTATTTTAGACATATATAATTGGATAATGGCAATAGTCACTACACTGATGTCCAGGACAAAATTTTGTGTCACCTCCCAGCTGCTGTTAGTGTGGAGGACAATAAGAAACTCTTAGCCCCTATTTATGAGGATGAAATTAAGATGAAAATGTTTGTAATGGGTGCCTATAAGGCCCCTGGGCTAGACGGTTTTCCTCCAGATTTCTTTCAGGAATACTGAGATGTTGTTAGCTATGATGTGACTATGCTAGTCAAAGACTTTTTCAGAACCAATAAACTATTGAAAAAGTTGAATAATACCTACATTGTTTTAGTCCCCAAAATCCAAGACCCGAAGTGTATGGCTGACTTTAGGCCTATAAGTCTATGTAACACTGTGTACAAGATTTTCTCAAAAGTTCTGGTCAATCGACTGAAGCCACTTTCGGACAAGATCATCAACAAATGCCAAAATGGATTCATCCTAGGAAGACAAATCCTTGATGTTTCTATTACTACCCACAAAATTATCCACTCAATGGAAAAAAGTAGGAACCAAGGTATGGCTTTCAAGTTGGACATTTCTAAGGCATATGATAGAGTTAGATGAAAATTTCTTTACAAGGTTCTATCTAAATTTGGCTTTAATGATAAGCTAATTGGGATTTTCCGGTAATGTGTTGAGTCGGTTCACTATTCCATCCTGGTCAATGAGATTCCTTGGGGATTCTTTAATGCTGGTAAAGGCATCAGGCAAGGTGATCCTTGAAAGGAAAACAAAGGTGCGTAATCGCTTTCCTAACGCTAATACATTAGAGGAGAAGTGCAGAAGACCAGTTTTAAAGATTCTTAAAACAAATGAGATGAACACATATAGAGTAAAAGGGATAACAGAAATAAGCAATCACGGATAATACCAGATTTACGTGGGAAAACCCTTTCGGGAAAAAACCCACCACACCAAGAGAAGACAATGTGTATTACAGTAAAATAAATTACATACAAAGATCACAGTCCTCACTCTCTAATAGTTAGCTCACAACAATAGAATTGAGTAATTTCATACACTCACTATTACAATACTCTTACAGTATACAATGAATACAATCTTCTGTCTTACTTGTCTCTCTTCACCGTCACCCTTCGATTGAATTATATCAATTGTAATCGACTGTACAAGTCTTACATCACATTTAACATTCCAACCAATTGCAAGTCTTAATGATGAATTGTCCACTCAATCAAGCAATTCGATCTTTTGACCGATATTCTCTGCATTGGGCCACCCAAGCATTAAATTCCCTTGCCTTAATCGAATCCTATCACCAATCAAAACACGTCTAGCATTTACTGCCTTCACTACTCCAAATATTGACCAATTAGGTATTGAATTATTGGCACACGTCACCTTCACATTCGCTCATCGCTTTGACCATGAGTCAAAAATGCCACCTGAGCTCCAAGCTTCTCTTATTGTGCCACCACCAAGCCCTATGAGACCTCCTGCGGTATGGCGGTTCCACTGCCCAACCACAGGTCCCTTATAACACCATCGCGGTACCGAGGTAGTGGCTTGTCTGCCAACCCGCCACTTAGCACCGCGTCACTGCCGATCTCAACATGATCTTCCACGGTATGGCGGTGCCACTACTGAACCGCAAGGCTAAGAAAATCCTCCCGTGGTTTGGCGGTAACTGCCTATGCCGACCGTTGAGCTCCACCATGCTATCAGGCCCTGACCGCAAGACCTCCGTGGCAAGGAGGTAACCATTAGCTTTGACTGCCATGACTTACCACACCACCGTGACATGGCCAAAAGGCCATCACAGTAGGGCGATAAGAGTTCTTCGTAGACCACCAGTCGTTAACCGTGGCCACCACAGCTTCACTGAGCGACACCCACAGTAAGGTGGTAACCGTCATCCTGACCGCTGCCCTTCACTGCTCAGTCGTGCCATTGCCGAACCATACCCATGGTATGGCAGTGAACCTTTGCTTAATTGTCACCCATCAAGTGTGCTACCGCCAGCCTAGCAAGGAGACCCCGCGGTATGGCGGTGACACCGCCCAACCATGGAAAAATCGACAGAGGCCCGTGGTAAAGCGGTAAACCGCCAGACCGTGCCTCTATGAAAGACTCTTAGCGGTAGAGGGGTAAAGGCTAAGAATAGATGATAATTTCACCAAGTCTTTTCAGAGGTTCAAGCCAGAAGTTGAGGCACCTATTCCCAACAATCCTCTATCACCCTATCTTTTCATTATGGTTGTTGTAGTCCTTAGTAGGAATTTTTTGTATCTATCACATATGGGTAGGATTTAGGGAATCAAAGCTGCCTCTACTCTTCCCCCCTCAGTTCTGCAATAATTTATGGATGACACTTTTATTTTTGGAAATTATTCAGTGGTTGAAGCTAGAGAATGGAAAGGCCTCCTTCATGATTATGCCAATGCCTCTGGGTAATGTATCAATTATCAAAAAAGTAGTATCTATTTCTTTAACACCACGGTGGATTTGTAAGCTAAAATTATGACTATCCTAGGCTGTCAAAGTGCTTCTCTCTTGGGAGCCTACCTTGGCCTCCCCCTTATTGTGAAGGAGATTACTCCTATCTTTTGGAATAATATTCTAGAGAGGATGAAAAAGAAGCTTGTGGGTTGGAAGAGTAAGCTCCTTAGTAGTGTTGGTGAATTACAATTGCTCCCAACCTCTCTCCAAGGGATCTCGATCTTATTCATCTCTCTTTAAAATTATGGGCTCCATGGTGGAGAAACTGGAAAGAATCCAAAGGAACTTCCTTTGGATTGGTGTTGAGGATAAAAAATATTGGATCTTGTCAATTGGGACATTGTTTTCCATCCAAAAAGCCAAGGTGGTCTAGGGATTAGAAAGTCAACCAATTTAAAAAAATCCCTAATTACCAAAATAGGCTGGAATCTTGTGGTTGGCAAAGCTGACTGGTGCAACATTATGAGGGCTAAGTATCTGAACCAAGGATACTTCTCCAGGGCCCTTGAATTGACTGGTATCCCCTCTGGATCAAAGATATGGAACAATATCCTCAAGTGCAAATCACTTATCAAGGAAGGTCTTAAATGGAAAATTGGCAATGGGAGATGAATAATATTCTAGAAGGACCGATGGATTGGGGACAAACCCCTTACTGACAATAATTTCAATTTACTAAAGGAGTGGGCTATGCCTTTCTTTGGCACTTATATTGCAGACTACATCACCTCCATAGGTGAATAGAAAAACCTTGATCAAATTTTCTTAGACAGACCTGACCTTCTCCCCAAGGTTGTTGAGCTTCAATCATTAATAAATAAAGTGAGACTTCGCCTTTTTCCTAAGGAGGAAAAGTTTTTTTGGATGAAAAATCACATAGGGGCCTTTTCAGTTAAGTCTGCTTACCATATGTTATTAAAATTCAATGGTGAAGAGAACTATTGGAGGAAGGTTTGGAACCCAAAACTCATCCCAAAGATCAACTTCTTTTGGCAGGCTTCTATTCATGGAAAAATCCCAACTCTAGACAACCTTGTTAAAAAGGGTTTTCAATTCCCCAATAGGTGTACCCTTTGTAAATAGGAAGATGAGACAATCTCCCATCTTTTCATCCACCACAAATTTTCTTCCCAAGTTTGGAAAAATGTCCTCTAAAAGTTCAACATCCAATGGGTGTTTCGTAGGGATATTCAACAATTTGTTATTAATTGGGGGTGCCCCTCAAACCATCCTCTTATCAAACAACTTTGGCAATAAATTCCTCCACATATTTTTTGGTGTCTGTGGAAAGAGAGGAATAACAAGATCTTTAGGGGCAAGGAGAGTAGTGTTGACAGTGTGCTGATAACTCTTAATAAAATTCTATTGGACAACATATCTATTTGTAGATGGAAGACTCCTAGTAGTCCCCCAACCAATTGGGACAGTGCAATTTCTATAATATGGAAGCTTCCTAGGGACTTCTACAAGTTTGACAATTCTAAGAAGGTGGCCAAATACAACACAAAATGGAAAGCTCCTCGACCACCCTGGTACAAGCTAAATTTTGATGGGGTGGACAGAGCTAGGAAAGCGGTTGGGGGTGGTGTCATTAGGGACCATAATGGCTGTCTAATAGTAGCCTACATAGGGAATTTAAAAGAACATGCAAGAAATTAGGTTAAGGTATGGCACTGCTCTGGGGTCTTAAGATTGCGTTGTCGATTAGTGTCCGAACCTTGCAAATCGAAGGTAACTCTCAATTGATAATCGAAGCCATGAAAGGAACAATGTCAGTTGGATGGTTGGTTCAAGGGATAATTGATGACATTAGACCTCTCCTTAGTGGGTTGGAGGAGTTCACTCTACAACATGTTTTTAGGGAAGGAAATGTGGTTGTTGATAGTATGGAAGCTATGGGACTCGATCATGATGACCTACGTCACTGGAGGAAGGAATACTCCTTGCCTCTAAATATGTTGTCCCTCTTGAGGAAGGATTCTCACCCAACTCTCCATGGAAGCTAATAAAATTTATTTTTTAGCCCTGTTTTGGAGTTCACTAACTTTAGTTAGCTGTCTTGGCAGGGTTTCAAATTTCAAAAATTGGCCATTGGTGTATGGGAAGACATATGAGAAGGAAATGCCAATTAGAATGTAATTTTATTGCTTGGAAACCTCTGTGACCTATTATGATGGGATTATAGGTTGGAAGGCTCATTATTTTTTGAACCCCTTCGATAATTGTGACACCTCCATTGGCCTTGTAGTTTTTTTACAATTTTATGAGATGTTTGGAATTATTAACGTCCCCATTCTTTACCGAGCGACAAAATGCTCACATGGGGAACTACCAGTTTTGAGCTGGAAATAGGGGGTGACACTAAATGTAATAATTACATGGATTTCTAGTTATTATCTTACTTTTATTATGTAGTCGTTGGTTCTAAATTAGGGTTTCATCACAATTGCTCTACAATTCTTATGCTCACTTACCATTTGCTTAACAACTACTCTGCAACTGCTTTTTCTTCCCACCATTTTCTTGTTGGAGTCATGGGTGGAGATCGTGTTTGTGTTGATCTTGATAAATTTGATGAATGGAAGAATGACGACACCATCTGACATATCTGCAAAGAGGGAGGAATTACCCAGTTCATGGAATGTATGTTGAGGTTTGATGAAATTCTCTCTAAGCAATTTGTCACCTCTTGGATGGCAAGAAGGGTGAAAATGGGGAGTATTTACTTTGAAGTGAATGATGAGGTAATTGTTAAGGCCACTAGTCTTACAATGGATAAACGAAAATGGAAGAAAATGAGAAAATTTTCCGACCAAGCCAACCTTAACCAATTCTTTCATGGAGAAGAACAACCCATCAAACTCTGTGGTAGCTATGACCGCGAGCAACTTCTAGAACCCTGGGAAAAAGTGTGCATGTTGTGATGAAATATTTTACACTTTAAGGGAGATTCAATGTGTATTACTATTACCATCTTCCTTTTCTCAATCATCTCAGGAATCATATCAATATTCAATTCTGTTTTTTCTTTTGCACTCTCTAGAAAATACTGTGAAAGATGTGGTTGAAGCAAAGAATTTGAGTAAGAATTTTACCATTCTGCACTAAGGGCTTATGTTTAGACTCTATCATTTTCACCTTTCCCTCTGCCCTCCTCAACCCATTATTTTTGAAGAAACCCTTGCCTTTTCTACTCTGTCGTCGACCAGTAACATGGAAACCCCAGGCCCCAACAAGAAAAAATGCATTAAAAACCAAGCCTTAAAAACCCCACCCCAATACACATCCCCTAATACTAGGTCTATTGAAAAGAGGAAGGATAAGATACAAAATGCCCCACCCCTCAAAATTAAAGCTAAAGCTTCAAAGAAAACCAAATTCAGGCTGCAACAAATTGACTTGGATATTGAAATTATCAAGACTAGTACTCCTTGTAGGTCTAATAGACTGGCAACCAAGCCTGAAAAAGAGAAGAGTCTCAAGGAGGAATCCGAGTTTGATAATGGAGGGTAAAGTGAGAATAAGAGCAAGGATGGGAAGAAAGTGGAGAAAGAAGCCCTTTCTGCTTCTGCAAGCATCTCCTCCCATGTCTTTGAAAGTTTAAAAATGAATCCTTTGGATCCTACTCGTGATATGGTTAAGGGGAGTAAGATTAGGGCCATGACCATTGCTAAGGGTAAGGCCCCTATGGAGGAAGGAAGAAACAAATAGGACACTTTCTAGGAGGAGGTTGGAAAACTTAAAAAGAAAATGGAGAAATTGGAAAAATAGCTTCATGATGTCACCCACTTTGCCCTGAAGATTATGCACAGATCTGCTACCACTTTGTTCCTGCTACAAAAGGATACTTTCACTAAGGACGATGATGAAGACACCAACTACAAGGAAATTTTCAAGTTCCTTATTGAGGATTGGGCCACTATGATGTTGTCGAAGCCATGCAGGGGAAAGAAAGATTAGGGATGTTTTCCTTCGTCCTGTTTTGCATTTTGGTCAGGAATGGCCTTACTAGCCATCGTGTCTTTTTAATTTATATGCTGATACTTTTATGGTTTATGTGTTTAACTCTGATTGGTACGGCCCCTAGTGGTCTTTGGTTAAGACTTTTTTAAACTTGGTTTTCATGTTGATTACTATCAATAGTATAGTGAATAGTTTAGTGATTTACATGATTATTTATGTTGAAGTTAAGTGTAGGCTGGTTAGTTTTTTCAAGATGTATATTGGTATTATGGCTACTCTACTTGTGTTTATGTTGCTATTTTGATATGGAAAGGTTAGGGTGTCAGGTTTGGTGTTTTGTTTTTTGCTATTAATGTGCTAAAGATGTTAGTCTACTACTAATCGCCAGCAGAGCTTCATATTAAAGGGACAACACCCTTGTTTTGCTTCTTTTTATATCAAAAACATAAGTGCACACATTTATTAAATAAAAAACACATCCCATGCATACAAGTAATTATTTTGAATAATAAAACATCATAGAACTCGTATACATAAAATATGACATTTTACATAATCTTTCTATATTCTCTTCTTCATCTAACAAGTTAGATATATCATTTACTTAACAACCAAGATCTATGTCTCAACAAGACAATTTATTAATTCAAAATTAATTATGAAAACATAATAATTTATCAGTCACATGAGATTAACCACTAATGATTACATTTCATTCCCTCTTGTGAAATCATCAAAACCTAATTCATCTTAAGGTGATATAACCTAAATTTCACTACATTTAATATCCTAGCTCCATGGAAATTCTTCTTCCACAATCCTACCTACATATTTCTATCCATAGAATCAAGATATCCTATAGTTATTCACTTTAGTTTGATTATTAGATTTTAACCATCATTTGATTAAATCACATGGGACATTCTTTCATTGTGTTTTTTACCATTGAATTTACTTGAAA
This sequence comes from Sequoiadendron giganteum, assembly GCA_007115665.2. Classification (NCBI taxonomy): domain Eukaryota; kingdom Viridiplantae; phylum Streptophyta; class Pinopsida; order Cupressales; family Cupressaceae; genus Sequoiadendron; species Sequoiadendron giganteum. The sequence goes on along the minus strand of CM021100.1, from coordinate 827,581,025 downwards.
TTGGTTAAAAACCTTAAAATACTATTTATAGATTAAATGAAAAATTATATCAAAATTATGTTCCAATTGACAAATATAGCACCATTTTTTGATTGATCCTATGTATTCAAATGTTGAAATACTTAAACATAAATTACCCACTATTCTATATAGACATACTAAAAAAAAATAGAAAATACATTTTTTTCCAAAGATTCATAATTTTTTTTTGTTTTGGACCAAATTTGGTGGGGCATGAAACTAACATATAATATTAAAGTTCTACGACATGAAATTTTTTCATGGCCACTTATTTAACCCAAGGGCATGACCTTCAACATTATTAAACGTTTTTTAAAATGATTGCTCATATTAGTGCACCTTGACTTCTTGAGTGGGGCCTACCCACCTAAAGTTTGAATTATGTTTTCTTGAAAATATGAATAAAAAAATTATACACTTTTCAATGTTGCATTTATTTTAAAATAATTCACCAATATGTGATGAAAATTTACAATATTTTTACCAGCTATGTCTAACAATATTTGACACCCTTCAATTTCTTCACAACATTTTTTCTAGATCTCTAATTGACCAAAATTCATATATATATGTTTCTACATAAATATATGGGAATTTTAATTTAAATGATTCAATTACAAGCATTTAATAATTCTATTGACATGGTACTATATCCTAAAATAATCCTCTGCCATTTTTGACTAATGCTTCATTTCTAATTTGGTGAAATACAATAACTTAGCTTCAATTTCACTATCAAGGGTTTAAAATTTACATATTTTTAAGTCTTATTGATCTAGGATTTTATGTAGAAACTTAGGAAAAAAACTTATAAAAACTAGTAAGGTGTCCCTTGGAGCTACTACCCCTCCTCCTACTCTCAAGGATCTTCTCATTACAACCGTAGAAAAAATAAATGGTTTGGTCTTGTTTGGAAAAAAGTCCTCCCCACTATCTCCTAATGATAAAACCTAGTTCATCAATAGTTTGCATGTCCATGGGGTCTCCCCTATTAAAAGGAACCCCCTCTCTACCATTTATACTAAAAAGAGAAAGAAAAAGAATTTCCTTGTTGATTTAGAAGATAGTCCCATCAACATTTTAGATGTTGAAGGTGAGAAGAACTCCTTGTTACTATCGAAGAATAATCCTTCACTATCATTGGGTGGGTGAAGATATGTCAGGTTGGCCAATCAGTCGGCTATGGGGCCTTCTTCAGTGTCCAAAGAAAAAAAATACTTCCCCCTCCTCATACTTGGAAGTTGAAGATTTTGAGGATGAGGAGTTCATCCCTTAGACTGAGGAGTCTAAGGACGATTTCCTTTATGAAGAAAGGGTGGAGTTAATGTAGACTAAGGCCTTAGAAGAATAATTAGAGGAAATAGAGGAGGAGTTGGGCTATGGCAAGGAGAAGGAGGAGTTGTATGGAGATGGGGAAGGTGAGGTGGATAAGGATGATGATGATAAAGAGGTTCTTGAAATTGAGGAGAAAGAAATTGATGGTGATGAAGGTAATGAAGTGGAGGATGATGATAACTAGGTGGTTGAAAAATATTTTCCTGTTGTTGGACTCTCCACATTGATAACAAGGAGGTCGACAAAGTTGCTCAAATGAGTAGTGAGAAGGGGTTTCCTTCTCATTTTAAATCTCAGTTGGAGAACTTACACCATGAGGCCAAGAATTGAAATCCATGATTAAAAAAATAATAGAGAAGGCTACCTATAGTCTCACCTCAGTCACCCAAGGTATTATTTTGAAGGCGGTCATGTGGACGGTGTTGGGAAAGTAAAAATTAATAAGCAAAAAAAGAAACTTGGTGCAACTGAAGACCCTCAGGAAAATAAAGATAATGATAAAATAAATAAGGCCTGCATTGATGATGACCGAGAGACATTGCTAGATGCTCTGCAAAAAAACTAGGAATTGATTAATTAAATATTTTTTCTTCCTTGGTGTTATTTCTTTGATTGCAGGTGTTATTTTTTGGTGGTTATTGGTTCTTTTTTTGCTATTTTTTCTTTGACAGGCCTACATTCCCTTTAGCTTCTTATGGCTTACATTCCTTTGGTTTAATTTCAGTTTATTGATTTCTTAAAACTATTGGGTCAAGGCCTTTTGCTAATTTAATAAAAAACAATTTACTCATACATTTACAACTCAAAAACCCTAACAATTATCCTTTGTTGGAATGAAGTTCAATAAAAAAATTCATAATTACTATTACGACTAGGTATTTCCACAAGGAATGGTAATATTGATGGATATGTTAAAAACAAACATATATAGAAAAAAGGATGATATTCACTATTCAAATGATTCTTAAAAATATCTAGAAACTTATAGGTAAATATTCCATGGCCACCCTTCTCGACATAGGTAGGTTTCAAAATCATCTTTATTACTAAAACTCTAAATTAAACACCAACATTTAGTCAAATGACTCAACAATTAACCAACAAAATGAAGACTAATAGAATGTTGTTGTCATGTTCGATAGCTTATCCAAGAAGTTTCAATTTTATAATGCATGCAGGAGTCAATGAATTGATGAACATTATACCTCCATTACTTTCATTAATACCTATTGTATACACCTAAAATTGGTCTGGAGCATCTGATTAATTAAATACAAATTATTTGATTAATTATCCTAATTTCCTCTACTTTTGAATAAATAGAAATATTTATTTATATAGTTCACATTCATATTCATCTTAATTAAATAAACAAAATTAAATACTTTGTTCGATTTAATTATCACATCCCTATTTTATTCTATCGCATCGATTCTAAATTAATTAAATAAATATCAAAACACTTTATTGATTAATTGCCATATTCCTCTGATTAATTTAATAAACAACTATCCTATAGTTCGTTTTATTAAATTATTTATCTCCCATTTCCTAATTTAAATAAATCAAAATATTTGAATTGTTGCACAAGGAATATTCCAATCTATATTCTCTAAAAAATGAATTAGATATCCTATGTCTAAACCATGTCTAATTTATGTCAAAATATGTCAAATTAATTGATTGAAACTTCACGGGAAGTTTTAGAGACAAATTTGGAATTTGATCTCTCAATCCTCCTCCATCAATCCTTCCTCTTCTCTTGCCTGGTGTTTTCATGGGTAGAGACAATCTCCATCTTTCTCTCAATCTCCTCCATCTCTCACCATTCAATCCTCCAGATTGAATCCAAGACTCTCAAAGCTTTCCCTGTGCATTTCTACAGCCAGGAAATCTATAAATAAAGCCTCATTGAACCAAGAAAAGGATCCAGATAATCAAGCTTTTGCACTCTTACTCTGCAGGAATCCAAACTTCAAGCATCAATCATTCACACATCAAGCATCAAGCAATCAAGCTTTCAACAATGGCTGCCTCCTGTAGCTGCAATTATTTGTTTCACATCAATATCATGCTAGTTTAATTGTTTTATCATCTAGCATTGCATTATCATTATCTCGTTCTTCAGATAGTCATTTTAACAGTCTTATTTGGAGCAATTTAGATTTAATAAATCTTTGAGGATATAGAACAATATGACGCTTTCATTTGATTACTGCTTTGATTTAGTTCAATTTGAGTTATCTTTGATATAATGTCTTATTAAGAAGTGTTTTGATCTTATTCACATATTCACCACTTACACCTATTACTACAATATCCACATTATCCACTTCAAAATGATGCTACCTACCAACTAGATCAATTACATAACAATATTATCCATACTTTTGCAAGGTGTGTGCCCTTGGTCTCCTTGTGTTGTGCAATGCAACGCTTGGGTTCGTGACATGGCTTAATCGCCTCCCATGGATTCATTAACTCTCATAGTTGTATCGAGCATTAATAGGTCAATCTTTTGGTGCAATGAAAACTGTGTGTCCAACAATTGGTATTAGAGCTCGGGTCACAGGTTTGAATCCCTCGCTTGCATTGGGGTTGTTGTTGCAAGGTGTGCACCCTTGGTCTCCTTGTGTTGTGCAACACAATGCTTGGGTTCGTGACAAGGCTTAACCACCTCTTGTAGATTCATTAACTCTCACAGTTGTATCGAGCATTAACAGGTCGATCTTTTTGTGCAATGACAACCGTGTGTCCGACACATACTACTATGATGAAGCCAATGTTAAGGTGGTAAACCTTAGGTAAGATGATAAGACTTGAAGTAAGCTTAAATTTGAACTTAAGTATCATTTAAAATCACCATTTAGAACCTTCAAATAATATTTTTAAACTTCTATAACCTAATAAGGTTCCTCCTCTAGCCCATCCTTAATGCAATATGAAATTTAAAGAAAGTATAAGCAATGAAACTTTCGTTATTTATTAAAAACCAATTTACAAATGAGTTTATCAATATCTTATTATGAATCTTGTGTTATTGATTTGTCAAATTATAATTTTGAACACTCAAAAACTTAGCATAGTCATTAAATCACATCATCAAAAACAAGATACTTTGATTGAAATTTGTAATTTGAAATAAAAAATGAATAAATTAATGTATCTCTAAATTCATTTTGAATTTAAACTAAATTTGATAACCAACCATCAACAAATTCATTAAATATTTATAGAATTAGAATGATCACCATATAAAATTGTACATCTCCTTTAAACAATTTTTTGTCATTTATAATCACTTTAATAAAAAAGAATCAAACAAATAAGAAAAACAGTTAAATATAAACCCTAAAATTATCTAATTGAAACATAAGAAAAAGCAACTTCCACTAAAAAATAAAAAATAAAAAATATAATAAAAACTACCTTGTAACATATGCTAATTGACATAAATTGAAACTTGGAGGGTTGTATACTTTTTAATCAACTAATTCTTTAATTGCAATGAAAAACTTGTATTCTTTATGTGCCAACTAAAACTGCCCATACTTAAAATTTTCTTAGCAAAATAATTTCACGATTACTTCTAAATCAAGCAATCAATACTAAAACTCAATAATTATATTGAAATAATTAACTAATAGTATTTCCATATTTAAATCTTTCACAATTGTTAATTCAAAAGTGGAAAAAGGCCTTTGACTGCTTTAAAATGGAATAGGTGTTAATGAGGGACATCATATAAAATTTAAATATAAGGTGAGAAGAGTAGTTGGTAGATATATATATTTTTAATTTAAGTGTCTAACGTTGACAATGGAAAGTACCCACGTACATGACTAAGGTTATTGTTAGTAGTTAGCCTTTAGGTGAAGTCCCATGAAACTTAGTAGTGAGCCATAATAATATTTAAAATAGTACAATTTCCTATTGAGTAGAAATTTGACGCCAAGGATATTTTGTTTTATGCTTACATTTTCTATATGAATTTGACATAAATTTATTTGACATTCTCTGATTTAATTTTAAAATAAGATTTGTCAAAAGTTTGACAATGTTTAAGATAATAATAATTTTTTCAAGATTTGTCATATGCTTATATGATATTATTTAATGATATTTTTAAAATGATGTCAACTCAACATATATGATTTGGTTAATATTATGACATATAATGATGTAGAGGGGTCACATTCAACTGAGTAAACACCATAATTTTTTATGTCATGATTTAGAAACTTCTATCGACTCTTTGTTTAAAAAATCATTTAATCAACTCTCTTAGGTACATTAATGGACAACCACATGTGAAGGTGGAATTTAGCAAGAGAGTTAGGAAAATTTGAGTTGAAAAGAGGCACAATCAACATGTAAATATGAGTTTTAGTGCTCATAAGCATTGCGGGAAGGATTTGGAACATTCCTATTGGTGAGATTTTTATTTTGGATAATTTTTGAGAGGGAAAAATAGTTGAGTGGCATGTAGAAGAATAGACAAGAGAGAGGTTACTTAATAGAGGAAAGGAATAGCAAAGAGGCATGTGGAATAGCCAAGGGGGTAGATAATTCCAAGGAGTAAAATTCAATGAAGAACAATAAGAACCAAGCAACCACAAACATGGAAAAGAGGTTTCCATTTTGACACATGAGGGAGTAGCCAAAAGAAGAAGTCATGCAATAAAGACAAAAATGATCCCTCTTTAAAAAAATTATGCATGTGGGGAGAAGTGAACATGCATGAGATCTTTGAAAAGTTTTATTTTCCCTTACGTGAGAGGGAAATGAAATAAAGCACTCACTAACTAGAGGAGGTTCCTTCTATTATTTTTTTCTTATTTTTCTCTTTCTCTTTTTTTTTTTAGGTTATTTTCAACATAGTCCCAAAGACTAGATCAACATGTGCTAGAGTGTATAAATGTAGCATAGTAGTTAGAGAGGTACTTTGAGAGAAAGTTGAATATTTCAAAAAGAGAGAACGAGGTATAATAGAGCAACTAGAGGGGATCTCGACAAAGAAAAGACAAGGGGATTAATGAGGAAGTGAAAATGCATTCAACGAAGTGGGTTGTCTACTGAAAGCGCTTAGTTTATTTGTATCCCATAGGATGGACAAGTGACAATTGGATAAGGAGAGGGCATAGAGAAAAAAGAGATTTAGAATTTGAAAATAGGGAAAGTTGTCATATATTCTAAGAAACTAGGAGATTTTTAAATTTTTATGTATACTACTTGTGAACATGTATCAAAACCATGCAATATCTATTTCTTAGCATTAGCATAATGATATTAAAAATATAATTTTTATTATTATTAAAATTCATCGTTGTGTTTTCATGATTTTTGTGTATGTTGAGGGAATCTTCATGTGCTTACATTATGGAAGAGTGTTTGTATGTTCATTATGCTTGTAGACATACATGGACACAATTTTTTGCAATTGGGTTGAGTGTGTAGGTTTTTTTGAGTCACATGCAACAACTATAAAGTGGGTTATGCCATCTCACACCTGCCTATAGTAGCTAGGGAAGATTAAAATGCTAAATCACTTGCAAAAAATTCTAGGTATACTAGCTATGAATTTAGTACTAGAAAATAGTTGCTATCCTTGATTAAACATGTGAATTTTGGGTTGTAAGGTCATTTTAGAGGGTTTCCCTTTTGTGTGGTATTAGAGTGGGATACAAATCATGGCTCTCTCAATATTATTGCTATTCTTATAATTGGTTGATTTTTATAACTTCACAACTTGCTGATTTCAATGAATTAATATTCATGGTAAATTCACTTATGTAAGTGTAGACAACTAAAATTGACCATATTTGATCAATTTACCCCTAATTTGATCAATTTCCTATCCTCTATATTAATTTAATAATATCCTATTATTTAATTAATATTAAATTATCTCAACCTTTATCCTAATCCATTTTTTCTATTATCCATAAATCTTAGCCTAAAGTAAAAAATTATCTTTAATTATTTACCTCATCCCTTATCCCTTTCCTCAAAAAATTAAACAAATAATCCATTTATTTAATTCCCCTCTACATGTCCCATCCTCCAACATATTTTTATTAAATCTCAATCTAATCCTAATCTCCCCCTAAGTGGTTGCAAACACTTAATCCATGATTAAGTGGGTCAACCCTCATCATCACATCATGCACATGACCCTTTGTACATGTCACATGGTTCTTGTCCCCTCAAGGTACCATCATCTTTAGATCACACCTCATGGTGCCATTGGCACCATCCCATGATGTGAGATGTCTCAAACATCCTCCACCCTTGATCCCATGAACTAATCCTAGCCCTTCATCCAATTTCATCCAAGTCATATATATCCATGACTTAGCCATTTTATCCCAATCTATCTCATCTTATCATTAGACCAATGTTATGCTATGAAATTTGGGAGCACACATCCAACCATACATGAGCACAACTACCATTCCATGGTACAAAAAAGGTTAATTTTCTGAAATTATTTATGCTTTCATTATATTTTTTTAACTCTTATGTTTAAATTGGGTGTTGCTTCTATTTTGGGTAGAGTAGGTTAATGTTACTTTAGTTTTCTCTATTTAGGCTCAAAATTAAATATACACATTTCTAGCACACCTAATGGGACCCACTTCACATGTGTTTTCAATTTGTCACATGTGTAGGTTACGATTGGGTGACCTCATTCTGGTTGGGTGGATTGGTTTTGTGCTTGGGAAACCTCATTATCAAGGTGCTAAAGTCAAATTTCATCATTCTCTCTCATCTTCCTTGGCACTCTTTCATGAATATAATTGGTGTTTGTCAGGGATTTTTTAGTGGAAAATCTTCACCAATTGGTGAAAAGTTCATATTGGCCAATTCAAATTGATGAATACATTGCAACCAATGGGGTGGCCAAATCACCCAGATTTTACGAATTAATAATCCAATACATTTCAATTCACCATCAATTTATTTTATGAGGCATATGTAATTAATAATTTTTCCATAAAAAACTACATGTTTCCAATGTTCTAATTAATATTTTTTCTTGGAATCTCAAAAGCATATATTAAATCACCCATATATTCGCCAATAGTATTAAAATGATATTGTGTATTAGGACATGTTTCACCAACAACTTTAAATTTTCACTATGTATGTGAGAACCAATTTCACCAATAAAATTTATAAATAATTGTGTATACGGACCCATTTCACCAATAACATTAAAAAATAATTATGTTTGAGGACACATTTCACCAATTACATTAAAAAATAATTATGTGTGAGGACCCATTTTGTCAATATTGTGATAAATCCATGTTAATCATAGGTCCATAATCACCTTGAAAATTAAAATGTATGTGTTTTGTTGAGGTTTGATTTGGCCAACATTTAAATGTATCATTGTATAATCACATGAGATTTTCTAAATTTTTACTATTTAAAAATCTCACAAAATTTTCCAAATATAGATTGATTTTCTAAATGGTTACTATATAGTAACCAACAAACCAAAAAATGACAACAATATTAGCTCACATGCCAACATTAACCTTAGTAACCATAGATCAACCAGTACTAATCAAAAGTAGTAAGATTCTAGAAGCATACTTAGATCTACATAAACCATTGATTAAGTCCACAGTGTCCCAGGTGGTATTCCACCATAACATAACCATTAAAACAAAGTAGTCTGAGAGATTATAGAAAAATGAAAAAAAACTCATCAAAAAACAACAGAGCAACACCAAGAGGCATTATTTTCATTTATTCAACAGGTGTCCATACTCTCCCATGACAACAATGTAATCTCTCCAATCAGGTCCCTTTGTCTCATCCAAAATCTTTAGGGCATTTAGTTTCCCCTGTTTCCTCAACTTCTTAGTGATTTTGAATTCTCTAAAATTCGTACCCAACACCACTTGCCTCATTAATCTATTTGTAACCCTCATGAGAATAACCAGAGTCTTCTCCATGTCTTCAAACTAAACCTACAGGAGAGTTAGTCTTCTCTTTAAAAATTCAATTCTTGAGTCCTTCCCCGTACCCAAATCCTCAACTTCCTGCACATTTTCTTCCTCTTTATTTTCATCCTCAGATTGTTCAACTTGTTCTTTCTCTTCCTCATCCTTATCCTTCTTCGAGCCTTCTTCAACCATCTCATAAGTTGTATTCTCAAAATATAAATCCTCTGAGTCATCTTCCTCCTAGGATTCAAAATCTTCATACTCCAGATCCTCCTCTTCACTCACAAATATTTTTTGTTTCCCTTTTTTATCGTTTGAGGTAGCTTTTGCTAGCCAGGCGACCATCTTCCTCCACACCCACCTCTCCCATGCCCCTACAGGGACTCTTTCTCCTCCTCATTTTGGGTCCCCTCAGTGATATTTATGACATCCCTAAGGTTTAATTCATATTTGGGTTTCTTTGCCTTGGGAAGTTCAAGCAGCAAAGGTGAATGTTTCCTTTTTGAGGTGTGGCTCTAATAAGCTCAATTTCAAAGGTTCTTTTTTCCTCACACTTCTGTGACATAGGGGTAGAAGGGATGGAAACATTGGCCACCAGAGACTGAATTTTAGTAGTGATAAGCACTCTCCTAGCAGCAACACCATGAGGTAGACTAGGAATAGGATCCTCAACTGGGATTTCAACAACGCCAGGGTTTTCATCTATAAGTTGTTCCTCATTCAGCTCTTCAATATGGCCAGGGTTTTCATTTCTTCCCACCAAAGGATTGCCATGGGGGTTCAACGCCAGAGCATACTTGTATAGGCTAAGAATAAGGCCTTGGTGGAGGGGAAGGTTGTCTCCTTTCTCTATATAGAGTTTTAGAGAGGACAACAAATAAAAAGGAAAATTGACTCTCTCACCATGTTGAATATAGTTTAGCAAGGGAAAATGGTATGCATGTACCGAAATATACCTTCCCTTCAAAGTTAAGTATCTCATAATAAAAATACTAACTAAAGAAAAGGGAGGAGGAAGTTCCAATCTTGCATACCTATTATGAAACCTTTTGAGCTTCTCACCTTCGTGCAAAAAGTTGTCAATAAACATCTGGTAGTCTGCCCCACTTTTTTTAGCAACTTTGGTACCTTGATTTTGCAGCCCTGTAGCTTCAGCGATGAATCTAGTCATAACTTCAAACTTCACAAATCTGATGGCAACATTTCCATTCCACTAGGAGTTAGTAAATTTAGTCATGAGGTTCTTGTTGTATCCCTTTAGGGATTGGAAGAACAAAACCATACCCGCATTAGCAAAAATTCTCCATAAATCCACGTTTTGTTGCAGGGCTTGACAATTTGGCGGCTTTGTTCTCTTCCTAGGACCTCCCATTTTTCTCTTCTGCAAATTCTTCAGCTGCTTCGCACTTTTCTTCATAATCTCACACACCTTCTTATTTATTTTCTAGATGCAGAAATCATTCTTACGCCAAAAAACACAAAGAGCAAATGAAAAATTATGAATCAAGAATTTTCTTTTAGTTACATCCCAAAAAATGTTCCCCGAAGAAAAATACCCATCACTATTCTTACAAGTATTAAAATTCACATCAATTTCCCTTCCTTTCACCATATTAGAAATGTGGGAATAACTGACACAAGGAAAATCCACATGCATAGACATGATGGCCCTTAACAAAATGAAAATCTTCATGTGATATTTGGTAACCTTCATGATGAAAAAATAATTAATAATTCTATCAGCCAAGATCCTCTGATACAACACCATACAACCCATTTCATCATTACACAGAAAGCCCAAAAGCACCACTTGGCACTCTCTTATCCGACCTAACAGGGATTTTTAATTTTTGCATATTGTACTCATGTTCAAATTTTTCCTTTAGGATTAAGTCTCTTAAAGACCCCAACATATTCCTATAGGTCCATCAGGTCCAACCCCTACAAGTCAGTGCCACGTTGGCAACACAATTGGTCGCTTTATTTACTTCTCTATAAATATGTTGCACTCTATAATTTTCCAAGGATTTTTTAATGAATTGACATTTATCAATTATGTTTTTTAATTCCCATGGTGGCACAACCTCTTCATTTAGGATATCCACAATAAGCTTAGATTCCCCTTCTATTATGAATTTTTGATAACCCAACTCCTTTAGAATATTGAAGCTCCCCAAAGCTACCATAGCTTCCAATTTATTATTGGAGCAGACTCCCATATTCACCCCATAGCTCACAATATACTCACTTTTATGGTTCCTTAACAAACCCCCAACACTTTCTTGTCCTAGGTTGCCTTTTAAGAACCCATCAAAGTTGCACTTAACCCAATCCTTCTGTGGAGGGTTCCACACTGTATCCAATCTAGTTAGAATCTTTGACCAATTAAGTTTGGTTAAATCCTTATTGATTCCCTAGTTTTCCTTAATCCTTATTTCTTTGTAATTAGACTAGTTTTTGGAGAAACCATACCTACCAGCCTCTATGTTTTCGTTGATCTAGTTTTTAATGATCAAACTAACCTCCCAATTGCTTATCTCCTCATCCCTGAATATACACTTATTCCTTTCCTTCCATAAACTCTAGGTAACAAAAGGAGGAACTTGGTTCCAAAGATCAACAATAACATTATGTGAAAAAAGGGAAATTTGACCAGCTTTGTATAAACACTTTCAAAGAATTGGGCAACACCCAATCGAAAGACAAAAATGAGAGAAAACAAGACCACTTCCCTCACAAATTTACAATGAAATAAGATGTGAATAATTAACTCCTCTTCCTGTTTACAAAGCGAGCATCGATTGAACAATTGGAAACCTCTCCTAACTAGGTTATCAATTATCATAATTTTACCATGACTCGGCGTCCACTAGAAGCAAATAATTTTTAGAATCAAGTTATTTTACCACACCTTATCCCATAAATGGTCATAAACAACACTTTGCACCTTAATCAGTTCTTCATAGGCCATTTTGATTGAGAAATAGCTAGAAGAGCTCCCTTTCTAAATCCACTCATCTTCCCTTTCTCTGTCAGACCACTTAGCCTCCCCTATCAAACCATGAAGTCTAGTTAGGATAGGATCCCAATTCACCTGTCTGTGACCTCTCAAGTTGTCCCTTCTTAGTAACATTTTGAACTCCTTCCATTTAGGTTCCTCCAACTCCCAGTTAATATAGCCAGAAACATTTTTACCACAAATCCTATTAAGGCTTTGTTTAAGAGGTTTCAGGTCTTCTAAGGAGGACAAAGTAGACAAATCTATCCAAGGGTCCTTCCAAAATTTAGTATTATTCCCATTCCCAATTCTCTTTCTAACCCCCAACTTCAACACATTTCTCAATTTAACAAGATGATTCCATGGAGTAGAGCCACTTGGCAGATCAGAAACTGAAAAAAATAGCCAAGGTTCTTGTTCATCATGTATTTAGCTTGGAATTTTTTACGTAGTGTTTAGTGCCTTCAAGGATATTCCAACCAATTTTAGCCGTTAGGGATTTTTTAAGCATAGATATTATTCTTAATCCCAACCCCCTCTCCTTTTAGGAGTACACAATTTTTCCCAGCAAACCAAAGACAGTCTATTTTTTTCTTCAGTTCCTAACCATAAGAATTTTCTCTAAACCTATTCTATATTTTCCCCTATATAGGCTATATAGGTAGGGATTTTGAAGAGGGATAAGTAGTATATAGGAATATTCTGAAGGGAAGCATTAAGGATTTGAATCTTTCCCGCCAAACTTAGAAGCTTCCCCTTCCATCCTGCAAGTTTGTTTTGAGTCCTTTCAATCAACTGATTCTGGTAAGTATTTTCCACCTTCTTGGAGATCAAAGATAGGCCCAGATAAGCATCAGATAATTCAAATTCCTGACAACCCAAGATTTTTATCTCTCTCCTTGATTTTTTGGTCAGTATTAAAGAAGTAAATTTTTCTTTTCATAGTTGATACAATGACCAGAAACAAAAATATAGTCATTGAGCACTTGTTTCCAGAGGCCTACTTCCCTCACCGAGGCTTCCCCAAACAACAGAGTATCATCAAAAAAATGTTGGTGGGATTCAAGCATAAGAGATGAAGCAACTTTAACACCTTTGAGAGCTTTTGAGTCCACCAATTTTTGAATATTCCTGCCAAGGACTTTAGCAACAATGATAAAAAGATAGGGAGAGAGGGGGTCACCTTGCCTAAGCCCAAAACCACAAGAGAAGAAGCCTTGGTGGAATCCATTAACCGGAACATAACACATGGGGGGTGTAACACAAGCAAAGATCAATTTTAGGAATTTTCCATCTATCCCAAAATTTCTAAGGAAAAAAAAGAGGAAAGGCCAAGAAATTATATCATATGTGTTATAAATATCAATTTTGAAGGTCATCCCTAACTTTTTAGAGTGATCCATAGAATGAATGATTTCATGGGTGGAGATAAAAACATACAAAATATTTCTTCTTTGGAAAAATCCTTTCTGGTTTGGGGCAATCATTTTACCTAGCACTGGTTTGAGTCTAAGTACCAAAATTTTAGAGAAAATTTTATAGACCATATTGTAGAGACTAATAGGTCTGTAATCCTTCATAGCTAAGGCATCAAATTTTTTGGGAATAAGAGCTATAAAATTAGCATTTAATTAGTTCAATAGTCTACCCAATCTAAAGAAATCCCTAGCAACATTGAATATATCATTTTTAACAATATCCCAGAAGGTCTAGAAAAAAATGGGGGGGAACCCATCAGGGCCAGGGGCTTTATAAGCTCCAAAGGAAAACACAACCTTTTTAACTTCATCCATAGAAATAGAATTAGTCATAATTTTTAAGTCTATATCAAAAATAGCTTTAGGGATCACATCAATAAAGTCAACATATACTTGATGATCTATGCCAGGGGCCTTGTGTTGATTAGAGAAGAAGTTAACAACTTCCCTTGCAATTTATTTTTCATTGGTCACCATAGAGCCATCCTCCTTCACAAGTGATTTGATTATGTTTCTACTTTAGTGGTCCTATCCTCTTCCTTTAGCCATTGAACCCTGGACTTTTATTTCCAATAGATTTCCTCCTTTTTGTTTATCCTAGTATACCATTGAGATCTAAGATCTCTTTCCTTAGCAAAAATATCCTCATCCACCCTACTAGCCTCTGTTATATCCTGAACCTCTTTTATGGTTTTTCCCAAAGAATTCTTTATCTCGAAGATATTTCCAAAAGTCACCTTATTCCATCCTTTAACTTTTCTCTTTATTCTACTTAATTTATTAGCCAGGCAATACATCGGTGTACCAGTTGCAAGTTCCTCCCACTAGGATTAACCAAAGCAATGAAAGCTAGGTGGAGACACCTTATAGCTTCAAATATGAACATGAAAGGACCTTTATTTTTATCCACATTTCTTTTTAGCACCAAGGAATTATGATCCGAACGAAACCTAGGAAGGGTAGAGAGATAAATGAATTGAGAGATATCGCAATTTACAGAGATCAAGAATCTATCTAATTTGACTTGGATTAGGTGATTTCCATTTCTTTTGTTTGACCAAGTAAACTTAGTTCCTTTGAGGGGGATATCAATAAGACCTTCCAAATTTAAGAACTTTGCCAACTCCATCATACTACTAGAATAATCATCCTTCCCTCCAAATTTTTTTGAAGGAAGGAGACGAGAGTTAAAATCTCCTCCCAACATCCAGTGGTCATCATTCCTTAGAGAAATAGCATCACTTAACTATTCCCAAAGAATAAATCTGGCCCTACTCATATTCAGAGCATAGATGTTTATAAGGTTCCATTTCTCCTGGGAGACAATATCCTCCAGAGTAATCATCAACCTATTATTACAAGAAGAACACAATGTACCTTTTAATTTCAAAGGATTACAAAGGGTAGCAATACCTCTTGAAGCACCATTTGCGTCATTGAAAAAATAATTCACGCTAGACCATATATTCAAGATGGCTTTATCAAAGGTCTCCTTCTTCATCTTCATTTCTTGAAGGAGGAGGACAACCACTTTATTGTCAAGAATACATGATTTTACCAAAAACTGTTTGTATGGGCTATTAAGGCCCCTTATATTCCAGGAGAGGTACTTCATTAGTAAAGCAGTTAGCAACTCCACCTCCAACCCATAGAAGCAGTTAAAACTACTTCTTCTTGGATTTTGACCCTACGATCGAATCCAAGATTCTTTACTTTCTAGTTGTCACATCCCTTGTAGTGTCTTTGGTTTTGGAATCCTTTTGGGAAGGCCTTCCCACCTTATTTCCTCCTCCCACATCTGGTTTCTTTTTATTTTTAGGTTTAGAAGGAGCTTGGGATCATCCCTCCTCCTCCTCCTTGTCACTTGAACCATTAGGGAATCCAAGAAGAGTCATTGAGTTGCTTAGGTTTCTAGCACCAATTTGAGATAAGGAGTGTATATCCTCTAGAGACAGGTTATTCTTGACTAGAACATACTCTCCTTTTTCAAGGTCATCCTCTGCATCTTGAGTCTGAGCCTTTACACCAAAATCCAACACAATATCCTCCTTCAGGGGGTCCTTAGATGGGATATTCTCCTTATTTGCAACATCCCCTCCCTCCATAACCAAATCAACCTTTGTTGGGAAGCCCCAAGTTGGGAAGGTGGAAGCAGGGGCAACCATAGATAATTTTAAACATTCTGAATCATTGACTTCAATAACAGGAGTAGGAACAAACTTACTAAACAGGTCTGGGTTATCCTTGAGAAGAGGAACACACACCTCCTACATGGGAATAGTAGGAGGCTGCACTGTAGATGTCAAATTAGTACCAAGGTGAACCTTCTCTAGAAATTTATCCTTAGCCTTTGGGACCTCACCCTACTTTAACCCACAAGAATCACTGAGATGACCAAAATTCTTGCACAATTGGGAAAAGAGGTAGGCATTTTCATATTCTAAGGGTTGAGTCTTGTTTCCAAAATTGGACTTAAGAGGGATTGAGGAAAGAAGGACCATGTTCACAACCACATTAACACAGATACATGCGTACACAAGTCTAGATATCTCCTAATTAATCTTATCAATAGCCAAGAGACTCTCAAAGGAGTTGGAAATGCATTGAAAGGTTCCCTGCTCCAAAAATTTTAGAGGGAGACTCAAGAGGCAAACCCAGGTTGGAGCCAAGGCTCCCAAATCAGCTGATGGGTCAAAACCCGGCTTCCATTTACAAAGAGATAGAAATTTTTTGAATCCAGAGTCAAATGCCCAGGGGCCACCAGTCAGAACCTTTAGCATATCTTCATACACCACAAAGGAAAAAAAACAACCTCTAGGCATAAAATTTATGGTGACATTGCCTTTGAGGTTCCAAGTGGAAGCAACCCACTGATGAACCAGTTCAATATTTGGCCTGTATGCCAAAAACTTTTCAAGAAGAGACATTTTGAGGTTGTCCATCACCTTTAGCATCAAAGCATTTGGGATATCAAATTCCTAGCTAGTAACAGAGTAGGAAGTAGAATCCAAAGGCCTTTTACTCGAATCTAGTGAGTTAGACCCCACTAGTTTGTCCACGTAGGTTGTTGGGGCTTCCTCAGAGAAGAAATAGTTGAGCCCCAAAGTCGTTGAAATGGTTGACTTCCTAGAGATTCCCTCTATCTTTTCCCTAGGGGAAAGGATTGAAATACGAGGAGGAGATGTTAGACTAGGAACAATGCCAAAAAAGAGGACAACATCCTTGGAATGGGGAACCTTTCTGCCTCCCTCCCGACCGACCCATTAGGTTGTCAAATCACAACAGTGGCCGAAAATTCAAAAAAATAGCATGAGTGGGAAACTTCAAAGCAGAGCAGAGTCGTTCTTCTTAGCATGCTCCATTGCTCATTTGATGGAAGTACAATTTATTCTAAGTGATAGTGTTTGACTTGAATTTTTTTTAACAAATCATAATTGAAATTGGAACTTGAACTGAATGTTTCAATTAAAGTTGCCTTCAAGTTTATTAGTGGTTTGATGGAATCCAAATAGTTTGCCTCATCTAGGTTTTGAGGAAAATGGTCTAAATCAATATTCCTTGTGTGCTCCGTGTTATTTTTGAAAGAATCCTTTCCAATGAATTGCTTTGTTGTGTCAAAAGCCAAGGGAAAACCAAGCTTTGTCAAGTTGTCTACCTTTTTATCTAGTTTCTTCTTCTTTTTTGCAACCTGATGAAAAAATTCCTCTGTTTCACATAGTCTCAAACACTTTTCAATGATAGATGACACATTTACTAAGGCATCAATCCAGTTGTGAATTCCTTTAGATTTCAATTCATGGTCACTAACTTTGTAGACTAATTGAAAAATTTGATTTGCAATTTTCTCTCTTGAATTCACATTTCTATTGTCAACTATGTATTTTTTGAGCTTCCTATTACATACTATCAAATAATCAATGAATTGAAAAAATCACAAAAATGATCAATCCTCTACATTACTTCCTCCCAAATATTTTGTTTCATACCCCTCATTGTTTCTCTATAAAATGTAGTTAACTTATTCTAACAATACTTTGTTTCATTTCGTGCTTCCCTCAGTTGTGTCGCTTGTTGCAATGTGTCGACCTTGGTCTCCTTGACATGGGCCAGTGTAGCACTTGGGATTTGTGACATGGTTTAACCACCTCCTATGGATCTTGGATCTTGTATAAATCTAGCAGTTGTATCGATCATTAACATGTCGATCTTTTGGTGCAATGACAACCGTCTTTGCAACAATTGGTATTAGTTTTGAGGTCACAATTTTTGAACCCCTCACTTGTGCTTGGGTGATTGCTGAAAGGTGTTGCCCTTGGTCTCCTTGGTGTGGGCCAACGTGGCACTCAGGATTCATGACATGGTTTAACTGCCTCCTATGGATCTTCGATCTTGTATAAATCCAATGGTTGTATCAGGCATTAACAGGTTGATATTTTTGGTGCAACAAAAATTGTCCTTACAACATCACCAATGTTTCATTGGTTTGTATTTTCTCCTCCAGATTTTGTTCCCAATGTTTTGCATTTTTTGTTTTTTTTTTTAGATTGAATTTTATTTTATTTGTTGAGTCACTGTCTTCCACCAAGTTTTGTTTTAATTTTTTTGAAGTGACTTTTTCATTAACATATTTCTTGATGCTCTCATATAACATTTTCTTGAGTTCCACCTCTATTTGTTCATCCTCTTTTCTTTTAGATGTAGAGGTAATTTTTTAATTATTTTTCTAATTCATTACTCTTTTTATATGTTGATGTAGACATGTAAAATTGACCTAACACTTGTCGAACAATATCAAACAACATTGAAAAACATCAAACAACATCTAACAACCTCAAACGATATGGAACATCATCTCTGATCATCTAAGAATGACTTAGAATCATCCCATAACGCCACAAAATGACTCAAAATTATCCCATAACATCTCAAAATGACTCAGAATCATCTTGTAACACCTCAAAATGAATTAGAATCATCCCGTAACATCTCAAAAAATGACTCAAAATCATCCTATAATGCCTTGGAATGACTCAGAATCATCTTGTAATGCCTTAGAATGACTCAAAATCATCTCGTAATGCTTTGGAATGACTCGAAATCATCCCGTAATGCCTCAAAATCATCCCGTAACACCTGAGAAATGACTCAAAATCATCCCGTAAAGCCTCAAAATGACTCAGAATCATCTCGTAACATCTTAGAATGACTTGAAATCATCCCATAACATCTTAGAATGACTTGAAATCATCCTGTAACATCTCGAAATGACTTAGAATAATCTCATAACACCTTAGAATGACACAAAATCATCCCATAACACTTCAGAATGACTCAAAATCATCTCGTAACACCTTGGAATGACTCAGAATCATCTCATAACATCTCATATTAACTCAAAACATCTTGGAATCACCCCGAAATGGCTCAGGAATCATCCAGTAATGTCTCAGATCATCTCGCATCATCTCGTAATCACCCCGAAACATCTCAAAATTATCTTGTAATGTCTCAGATCATCTCAGAATTATACCACAATGTTCCCACATCATACCACATCAAAACAACATCAAAAACCCTAATTTCTCTATTAATTAAATAAAACAACATTATTTAATTAATTCACCTTTTCATCACTTTAAACAAATTAAATAAATTTCATTTATTTAATAAGGTCTTGAAAACCCTAATTTCTCTATTAATTGAATAAAACAACATTATTTGATTAATTCACATTTCATCATTTCAACCAATTAAATAAATCACATTTATTTAATAAAGTGCTAATCCCACTTTATTTCGTCTTGATTGATTAAATAACACTATTATTTAATTACGTCACTAAATCATTTTGTTCCCCTAAGTGGATTAATTTATTAAATAATAATTTAAATACAACACTTTCCCTCCAAAATTTGAATAATTAAATCAAACTATTCAAATCAATTATCAAAAATCAAATCAAACTAATGCAACTTTGTTTGAAAAAGCCAAACTTGATTTGCACATTCAAACCCCAAAAATGAATGAATTAATTAAATCAATAAATTCATATTCCTCACCCACTTTTTGATTGAGCAAATTATGATTGTTGACTAAGTAATCTAATTTTTTAAATAATCAATCTATTCTATTAACTAAATAATCTATTTTGTTAACTAAAACATCACATTCCTAACTAGGCCATCACAATCCTGACTGATCAATCTAAATATGTTAACTCATCAATCACATCCCTAACTGGCCAATCTATTTCTCAATCAAAAATTATGCAATCAACTTTGCACAATTCTCTCATGTCTAAATCCTCTCAACATACTCTGACCATTGATCTAGATATTCTTCAAAATGATATTAATTGTCCATTTCAAATCTCATTTTCTATATAACAAACCCCTTTACTCAAAAATAAGGATCGGAGAATCAACATACATTGAGCAACGAAGTTCTTTCAAGATCACCCTTGAGAGAGCTTCACCATTATCTTCGATCAACCAAACACAACAAGCATTCATCCACACTTTGCACA
Organism: Sequoiadendron giganteum; assembly: GCA_007115665.2. Lineage (NCBI taxonomy): Eukaryota > Viridiplantae > Streptophyta > Pinopsida > Cupressales > Cupressaceae > Sequoiadendron > Sequoiadendron giganteum. The sequence goes on along the minus strand of CM021100.1, from coordinate 827,560,706 downwards.
TGAATTTTGGAGGCTTCGTTGTGATAAGAACAATCCAACATCAAGCAAACACACTCTGCCAAGGGATGGTAAAATCTATCTTTTGTTTTCATTTGGTAATCAGTAGGTTCATCATCATGCTTACAATAGAATAATTCAAATTTTGTATGCGTAGGAGTTTTTAGATTTTAGATTTAAGTATTTTGGTTGTAGATTAGATTTCTTTGTCTGATCGCTTTCATGTCCTTCTTGGATCTGAATCTAATGTCCTTCTTCCCCCTCACAAATTTTGGCATGCCCGGTGGGACCCTTGTCCTCTCCTCTAACAATCATTTGAGTCACTTTTGAAGCTACAGGTCTTGGAAATGCTTCTGACAGAGTTTTCATGTGCTTGTCCAGAAGACGTGAGCATCTGTCTAGTAAGTCTGAGTGCATGTCTGTCAAGAAAACTGTGCATTTTTCAAAATAATGACACATTTTTCAAAAGAACTGTGCACCTGTCATGGGAATTGCGCATTTTTCTAAAACTGGTGCATTTATATTTTCATAAGTTAGTATTTGTTTGCCAAGGTTTTTTAGCATTTTTTTCTAAAACTGTGTAGTTGTTTGAAACTTGTGCATTTGTATTTTATGTTTTGAGCAGTTGTTGTGACGGAAAAATGCACAAATCATGCACTCTTGTAATAGGTTAAATTTTACTAACTATTGTTTTTTTTGGATGTGTAAGCAGGAATTGATAGATCTGATGCAGGATTCCAATGACTTTAACATGTTTGTTGTAGAGAAGACGATCGGTCCCAGTTTTTGAGTTACATTTAATTAACTTAGGAACTTTATTTTGGTGCTCTAAAAATGAACAACAACAAACTCACATTTTGATTTTGGTGTTGTTAAAATAAATAAAATTTTAAGCTTTTTTTTAACGTATGAACTTTCATTTGGTGCTCTAAAAATGAACAACATTAAACTCACAGTTAACTTTGGTGTTGTTAAAATGAACAAATTTTAATCTTTTTTAATTTAGGAATTTTTTTTTGGTGCTCGTAAAAAGAACAAAGGCACTTCAATTTTGGGCTCTAAAAATGAACACATTGAGTGTTTTCATAAGTAGGAACCTTTAATTTTGGTGCATAAAAAAGAGCGAAGAACATTTTTTATTTTTTTGACGCATGCATGTTACACATTTGTTGACCAAGATAAGAGAAGGATTTCCTTTCTTAGAAACATCTCTATTGGAGCTCATAAAAATGAACAAATGCTTCTTTATGATATTTCACCATTTCTATCCTAATTGCTTGATGTATTGAAAATTTCATATTGGTGCAAGTTAAAAAGAACTTTGTTTTATTTACTCACAAATTTTTGGGGATAACATCGCTCGAGGTGTTTAAAATGAATCAAATTGCTATGAATTGTTCACTATGCATTCATTGATTGGAAAAGATAAATTGTTTTATCTTCTCCCCTCACACCTTTTGACAATATTGGGTGAGCAAAAGAACATTTTTTAGCATTTCACTTTACTTTTAAAGTATACCTTAAAGAGGGGGCTTGCCTTGTAATACATCCCGCACTGGAGAACTCATTGCAAGGTCTCGAAGCACATTTATTGGTGGGTTATATTAAAGGTTGTGAACTCATAAGAAAGTATCTTCAAGTCATGTTGACAACAGATTGCACCTAATCCCATACCTTAAGTGGAACGGGAACGACTAAAGAGCCTTAAGTGACCAGCGGGTGAGTGTTATATTTTTGTGTTCACAATTATCACTAAGAACCAAATTATTTTAGAAGCCACCCTATTATCTAAAAACATTCTCTGAAAGTGGTGCATCAGAATTTACTTTTGAGAAGTTACTTGCCATGTCCGACTATAGGCTCGTGACATAATTTGTATGTAAAATCATCTCTTCGCAGCATGGGGTAGGCCTACCTAAGAGAATGGTGTCTATCCCATGGGGTTGTAATTGCTAGTTTATGTTAAACTTAGCCCATTACATTCAAAATAATTTGACATCAAATTTTATGTTTTATTTAAAGAAAAAGAGCACATTCAAAACAAACACTGAACAAGATGGTTAAACCACAAACCCTTTGATCTAGTGCACACTTGTGAGATAAGCCTTATGTTTGTACCCCTTTGAAAGGATCTTTCCTTAAAGGTTTCCAAACATTCTGGCTTTGATTTCAGGGTACATTAATTAAAGTAAACATTTGGGAACTATGGCTTAGATGTTGTGATTTCAAAACCTAATTTATAGACATGAAGGTCACATAATTCCATGCTTGTTGAGTCAGTCCAAGTGTTGTCTTATCACTTGCCATACTTCCAAACATAGAGAAAAAGTTGAAAAAGAGTTTTCACAAGATCATTGTTCGAACCAAAACAATTGAAAAGTCAGAAGGTCAGATAGTCCCACATCCATTATTTCCACCCTACCTATTTGAAATCAAAATCAAACAAACCACTAAGGTCATCACTCCACCCAGATTTCCATGGTATTAATAGTTACTTGGGAGTCACAGATAGTACAAGTAGACCTTCCCACAACATATCCTTTGGATAAGGAAGTGGAATATAAACCTTAGTTCTTCAAAAATTTGATTCCCAAAGAAGTAGTGTCATCCAAAATAAAACTCAAACCATAGGGTCTTGAGCTTCACAACAACCATCCCATAACACCACCAAACTTTATGACAATTTGGTGACCAACTACCCTAGTTCAACAACCAGATCTTGTAGCACTGATCCTTCAACCTAGTTTCACATACATCGAAGGTGAACAAATGGACATCATTAGAAGCTTAAGAACCTTCATTTTCAAAAGAACGAAACACCTTGCCACTTTCTCATCGCATCAATTGTCCTAGATAAAGAGGAAGATAAATCTTACATAACAACAAAGAGACCCATATTACCACCACCCATGTGGAAATAATTATCCCATTCATGATCTCACATAAGGTCAAGATCCCTAAGGTAAAGACCACATGTCACCATTTTAGACTTAGACATCTAAGTCTGAAAGCTCTCAAGAAACACCTTTAGGTACTTCACAAAACTAGAACTAGGTTGTGTAAGAGAGAGGGACCAACCACTGCAAGGCTCCAGGTCACAAAAGGCCAAGAGTGAAAAGGCTGCCCTAACTTACCTTTGTTTAAAGGATGGTTAGGATAGAAGGGATGAGAATGATGAAGTCTATGTGTCTCTTGAACACTCTACAATCCTGAGAGTTGAAGGGAGACTAGATGAGTCACTTTTTAGGGTCAACTTTGTGTCTCAGGTAGCTCTCTATCAGAGGATAGAAGCACGATTCTCGGATGATGACGCAACACACTAGTGTCTCATAGGCGTGCTGGTGTCTGTACGACCAAAAAACTAGAGAGACGAGGTTAAACTCTAAAATGTAGACTAATGGCCTAGTTTAGAAGTTTCTTGAACAACAAAATGAGATTAAGAATAATGAGATGTAAATACAAATGTGATAAAAAAAATATATTACCACGAGGGTGATGAAGAGGATTTCACACAATAATATCCTCGCTAGCTTGCTCTGAGATCTCTCCACCTACACACAGAAAAAGGGGAAAATGTTGGGGCTGTTTAGGGGCCTACCTCAGTCAGACCCCCATTTTGGTGTTTCCACCTCCACAGACAACCTAGTTTACAATGATAGAAATAGAGATAAAGAAAGGAAATACAAGCTACGCAAACAAAAGACACTACAATACAGTATGTGCTTACTCAACCAAAGATGATAGAGTAGATGAAAGGATCTTACCACCTCTATCCAAAGTGCTCAAGGCTTGCAGAGGAGAAAATGAGAGGAACTCAAGCCTTTGCTGCAATGGTGTTCATCCTACGCTCGCCCTATCAGAGTGATGGAGTGGTAGATTTCTGTAATGGACTTTAAAGTGCTACTACAAAGCTTGAATGGATGAGAAAATGGGGAGAGTGCTCAAACAATCTTGCCAAAACTTACTCCAAGCTTCTGCTAAAGAGAGCTAAGGATGAACGAGTGAAGATTATGAAGAAAAGGATGAAAAATGACCATATTCGGGTTGGCCCACCGAAGAGGAGTGTTATGCTTCGACTTCCAATCGAAAGTGTAACATCTCTGTAGACTCCAACCATAGGAATCTTCCAAGGATGTAAGCACGAATGTATGCACACCCTGTGGGCATCATTGACAAAAATTCCTCCATTGACACACAAAATACGTGCCAAGTGTGATGTGGTCAGTAGGTTTAAGTGGAATTAAGCCTCCGCCTTAGGTTTTCTAAAGTGTAAGGGGGTAAAAGGGAATTTTCATTAGGGGTGAAAATCCACGCTTATACATTTTTCCCCCACTTTAGCGAGCACGAGTACTAATGAGTGATTTGGTAAAGTAGATTAGTAAGGAAGTAACAGGGTAAGAGATGTATACTTGAACCAATGAGAAAGCAGAGCATGGTCTAGGAAACTCAAAAGTGCAAGAAAGGACCTCATAGTTCCACAAAGCTACAAAGTTGAAGTACAAAAGTGCCTCACAGGCTCATGGTCCTGCAAGGGGGGTATCCTTCAAGAAATCTCACATGAAGGAAACCAAGAAAAGCACCTTACATATCTATGGACTTGCAAGGAAGGTATCCCCCAAAAAATATCACATGAGGGAGATCGAGTAAAGGGGACTCCGTAGAGTCGGAGAGGGCAAAAAGTCTACCCCTAGATAGAAAACATTAGGAAGTGGCCACGTAGGCCAGTGAACGGACACTAACACAAACCATCGCTAAGTTGTAAGACTTTCAAAGGGATCCCTCGGGAACCCTTCAAAAGGAAGGGGGGTCCACTCAAGGGATGCGCTGTTTGGAAAGTGAATTCTAGTCGGGTTGCTCCCAAGCTAGATGTAAGGATGTAAAGTAGGCCTAGTCAGGCTTCCCCTTGAATAGACATGAAGAAATAAGATTGGTCTAGTTGGGTTTCCCTTGAGCTAGACGCAAGAATGTGAAACAGGTCTAGTCGGGCTGCCCCCGGGCTAGACACCATATAATTTTACTAAAAGATTTCAAAGGGGTCCCTTGGGAACCCGACATGAAAAGGAGGGGTCCACTCAAGGGGCACACTATTCAAAAGAGACCATCTTCCTTCTGGAATTGATTCATCACCAAGGAATCCATTTGAAAGATGTTCACTTCATCAAGGAATTCAAAAGGAATGAGATGTGCTCATGTGAGGGGAAGACTAAGACCATTCCCACTTCTGAGGAAGGTTTCCAAGTCCTTTCTTTACAAACCCATAATGAAGGAAACATGTTCCGCTAGGGTTTCAAGTTGAGAATGGAATTCTAACAAAGAAGTGTGTGGAGGGTCTTCGAGAAAAGATTCATTTGGCAACAAATGCGTTTTCTAAAGACTGATTAGTGTAGAAGAGGCATTGTCACACGTGAAAGGGACAACTCAAGCAAAGAAGAGAGAAATATAAATGGAAAGGTAAAAGGAAATAGTTCACACACAAAGGGCACAAGGGGACCTAGTTTCGTGGGGTCAGATCTTCCTTTATTTATATATATTAGGTAGCCATGGTAAGAGGCGAAAGCTAATCAATCCCCAACCAAATCAAGAAGAATGCACATAAGCTAAAATTAAAAATTAGGTCAACATGGAAGGAGGCCTAAATGCTCTCAACACTTTGCATTGTTTCTAATTTACCAAAAGTCAATCACAAACATGGAAGAATAGAGATACATATAGAAGAAGGTTTACAACACAAACACCACGCCTGTATCCAAGCACCAACAGGGGTGACGAGGTTCATCCAGGCACATATAGAACGATTATGAGGGAACACATCACAACACATATACATATCTAATGTAAAGATCCAGAAAAGGGTCTCCCTTAACACTGGTCAACCAGGAGGTTGTCAACTTCCCACTCTAGATCATTGTAGAGGGAAGGATGACAAGCCTATAGTGGTGTAATGTTAAGGGGAGGAGCTTTTGATTCTCCTACAACAAGGTCCAAGGAAAAGGGACTTGTGAGGTCTCCGTCGCTCAACTCTTGTGGGTCCAAGGTGAACGACCTCACAAAGATCACTGACAAGGTCAAAAAATCATCCACCGAGTTAAACATACACTTAATGGGAGTTCCATGCTTCACCTTGATGGATGGAGGAGTTTGCACCCGAGGTTCACCACTAGGCTCACGGAGAGACTCAGGAGTAGTGATAAACTCAGGGGAGGTCGGGACTGGTTCCGTTACTAGGAGAGAACAAGTCAACTTGGGGCAACCTTTTGGAGAAGGTGGGATCTTATTACCTCCTCCATTGCTGGAGGGACCACGCTCTACCCTATTCTTCATCGAAGGAGGTGAACTCCCTACGAATGAAACAAGGAGGGTCAAGGGAGAAGATGAAAGAATGGATACCATTGAAGTTTTCACCATATCCATAGGCTTCAGGAAATTTGAGACATCCGGGATGGAAGTCAACAAGGGCAGCTCCAGCGTAGGAGCAATGAACAACTACACCTTTCCAGGTGCGTGTGCACTCACAACAAGAGCCGAAAGAGATTCAAAGATGGCAGAAGGGAAAGAGGAGGACACAACAAGAGGTGCAATATTATCCTCATCCTTCTTCTATGAGGAAGATTTCTCAGCTAGGAGGGCCTTTCACCGATGCTTGCGCTCATGCGCAAGGTGGTTTCTATGACTTTTCGAACCGGAAGCCGGGATCTACGAAGGGATAAAAGGATTTTGTTTAGCCATGGGAGTTTCTTAAACAACTATTTCCAGTGGAATGAAAGACTCTTGAATTGGAGAAGAAGGGGTAGGTTCGGAAATAGCAAGAGGAGTCGACTCCAACTCCTCAGCGGTTGGTCTCTTCCTGTTCATTGTTTTAGGAGTAGGAATAGTAGGAGGCCACAAAGGTCAAGATAGAGAGGAATATTCAAGGGGGGATTTTTTTCTACCATACCAAATACGCCTAGGCTCCTTGGGTAAGATAGGGAGCTCGAATGCAGGACACTTGGCCTCTCACCAAGTGAGCACCATGGGATTCTCTCGCAAACATGAGATAGAAGCAGATGGTACCACGACAGGGTAAGAGGAAGCATCAGGCTAAACAATGGAAGAGGAAGGAGGGTCTTGAGACCTCTTCTCTTCTTATCTTCTACATGCCTTGGTGGCATCACAATCAGCCTTTAGGTAGGCTCTATGCGAAACAACATAAGGTGACAAAGGGTATCTCACTTTCGGCCTAATGTGCCCTTTCTTATAGTTTTGATACATGCGGTGTATGAGGTCCTTCCTAGGTGGGAGATGACCAAGGGATGTGGCCCAAAAGTAATCTAAGGTATAGCTAGCACATGCAAACAGTGGTCTATAACTAGTGTCATGGATAACATGTAGTGAACCTCCATGAACAAACTTCATACACTTGTGTATAACCGAGGGAATTGCGTTCATAGCTACTAGCCAAGGGATACCTAGCTTCACTTTGAAGAGTTCAAACCCTAGGATAATGTCAAACTTAAGGCTCACATACTTAGGCCTGACGAGGACTGATAGGACAATACTCCCTATGGGAGGTATGAAAATTCCATTGTGTGTGCAGACGGTACTCTCAGGTACATCATACCCATCCTTATGTAGTAATTTAATCAACATGATATCCTCAGTTATGAAACTCACTTGAGATGTCAGATCAATGAGAACACCTACTATAGTATTCCCATTTATCCTTGCAGGAATGTAAAGAGGAGATGGATCTCTATTGAAGCCCATCAGTAGGTCCTATGGAGTGAAGGTTATGCTTGTACCACTGCTCACAATCTGCACAAAGGTAATAGGTTGATTTAAGAAAGAGGCCATCGCGCACACCAATAGTACTTCTACAGAGCCTCCTAAGGTTTATGAACTAAGGTAGTGACCCAATTAAGTTTTTGTTATGAAATACTTTGGAACCTTCCAACTACACATACTAGGGGTCGCAGGTCAGTTGCGAGATGAGAGCTTCACAACACTCACACCTACAACACTCCTAGGATATGAGGAAAGGAGCTTTCAGTATCACAAAATGGAACCAAAATGGTTCACATCGGGTTCACCAAAAATGTAAGAGAGGGGGACCAACCACTACAAGGCCCCAGGTAACGAAAGGCCAAGAGAAAAAAGGCTGCCCTAACTTACCTTAGTTTAAAGGATGGTTAGGATAGAATTGATGAGAATGATGAAGACTATGTGTCCTTCGACCACTCTGCAATCCCAAGAGATGAAGGGAGACTAGACGAGTCACTTTTTAGAGTCAACTCTATGTCTCAGGTAGCTCTCTATCAGAGGACAAAAGCACGATTTTGGGATGATAGCATGGTGTGTTGGCATCTCATAGGCACGCTAGAATTCGTATGGCTAGAAAAATAGAGAGAAGAGGTTAAAATATAAAATGTAGACTAACGACCTAGTTTAGAAGTTTCTTGAACAACAGAATGAGATTAAGAAGAACAAGATGTAAATACGAATGTGATAAAAGAAATATATTACTGCGAGGGTGACAAAGATGATTTCGCACAAAAATCTCCTCACCAACTTTCTCTGAGATCTCTCCACCTACACATAGAAAAAAGGGGGAAATGTTGGGGTTGTTTAGGGGCTTGCCTTAGTGGGACCCCCATTTTGGTGTTTCCACCTCCACGAACAACCAAGTTTGCAATGATAGAAATAGAGATAAATAAAGGAAATACAAGATACGTAAATAAAAGACACTACAACATAATACGTGCTTACTCAACCAAAGACGATAGAGGAGATGAGAGAATATTACCACCTCCTTCCAAAGTGCTCAAGGCTTGTGGAGGAGAAAATGAGAGGAACTCAAGCCTCTGCTGCAATGGTGTTCATCCTACGCTCACCCTATCAGAGTGATGGAGTGGTAGATTGCTACAATGGAGTGTAAAGTGCTGCTACAAAGCTTGAATGGATGAGAAAATGGAGAGAGTGCTCAAATAATATTGCCAAAACATCCTCCAAACTTCTGTTGAAGAGAGCTAAGGATGAAAGAGTGAAGATTATGAAGAAAAGGATGAAAAATGGCCATATTCGGGTTGGCCAGCCAAAGAGGAGAGTTACACTTCGATTCCAATCAAAAGTGTAATGTCTCTGCAGACTCCAGCTATAGGAATCTTCTAGGGACATAATCGCGCCACATGGGCGTCCTTGATAAAAACCCCCCCACCCACACACAAAAAAGGTGCCAAGTGTGATGTAGTCAATGGGCTTAAGTGGAATTAAGCCTCCACCTTAGGTTTTCTAAAGTGTAAGGGGGTGAAAGGGAATTTGCTTTAGGGGGTGAAAATTCATGCTTATATAGGTTGGTATATAACTTCTATAAATGAGCTTTGAGAAATAATCTAAACTTGTATTCCTTCTACTATTGTCAGAATACGGGTCTGTTACAATAGTTCCATTATCTTACATAATCTGTAGGGAAACATTAGATCTTTTAGAAATTGAGTCAACTAGAGAGTACACCACTTTCCCATAGGAGACCCAAGTTGTTTATGATAACCACAAGATCGTAGCATAGGAAAAAGATGGAAGCCAACAAGAATACCACCAGTATTCCACAAACAAACACAAAGAATGATGGAAGTAGCCCATGGGGCTATAGGTCAAGTGACCTTGAAACTCCCTAGAAGAGACCAATATATAGAGACACTTTCACTGAGGAAGAAATAAGCCACAAACAAAAGGAGGTTATGGAACAAGGTAACCAGGACCCAAACCAAGTGATTATAGAGGAGGTAAATGATGAAGAAGAGATAAACGAGGAAGAACTATTTGAACATTCTAACAAACCCAAAGTTCTCAAACTAATGGACAAGTTGTTAAGAAAGGACCCAAACTCCTATTTCTTCAAGTTAGCACAAAGTGGTGCTAAGTTACTCATGGATTTGAATGTAGAAGCTCTAAAAGACCCCAATATTATTCCCTTAGGGGAAAAATTGATTGTGAGACAAATAACCCAACCTTCGGAGAGACTGAATATGCCACCCATGTTCTCACAAAATAATGATCAACCCAAAGAGAACCCCTTGTTTAGAAAACAAACTCAAGTTGAACAAGCAGTAGTAGAACAAATGTACCAAGGGGGCCCATCTCAATATATACCTCAGAACACATCCAATGTTGACCCTTATTAGAACAATCAGTATCTTCAATAGGGTGGAACAAAGGGTCCCCCTCCAACCAATCAATACCTTCAATAGGGTGGAACATAGGGTCACCCTTAGAACAATCAATATCTTCAACAAGGTGGAACATAGGGTCCTCTTCTGAACCAACAATACTATCAACAAGGTGTCCTGATAATGCATCATTAGGGTAACCTTCATTTTAGTCCTACCCAATAGGGTGTTCCACAAAGCACCCTCAATCAATCATCCCAACAACAAGGTGTCCTGCGAATGCATCATTAGGGTAAACTTCATTTTAGTCCTACCTAACAGGGTGTATGACAGAGCACCCTCAATTAGTCATCCCAACAACAAGGTGTCCTACAAACACATCATCAGGGTAGCCTTCATAATAGTTCTACCCAATAGGGTGTGCCATAGAGCACCCTCAATCATTCATCCCAACAACAAGGTGTCCCGCCAATGCATCATCAAGGTAACCTTCATTTTAGTCCTATCCAATAAGTGTTTCCACAGAGCACCCTTCTTCAGTCACCCCAACAACAAGGTGTCCCGCCAACGCATCATCAGGGAAGCCTTTCGTATGTTTCACCCCAACAACAAGGAGTTAACCTTCCTTATACACAATAAGGAATTAAACCTCCTTACATCCCATATGGCTATCAAGGTCCTGTACCTTCACAATACCTAGTCTATAACCAAAACTTGATGGGACAACAAGGTTATTACATGCAGGGTTTGCAAACACATGTACCAAAAATGGAGATGAAACTAAAGCTAGATGCTATCACCCAAAAAATATAAGATATGTAGATATTAAAACAAAAGAAGACCTACACCATGCAAGAAATTTGTCCATTCCCATTTGATCATTCCATTATGACACTACCCTTTGAGATACCCAGATTTGAAAGAAAGTACAAAGGAGTAGGAGACCTAGTAGAACATGTATGAGACTTCTTGGTATAATTTATGGAGGTGCAAAAAAATTATGCCTATCTCATGAGGCTCTTTCCATGCAACCTTACAGGTCATGCTATGGAGTGGTTCACCCGTCTACAACCCAGAATCAAAACTTTTGATTAATTGTCTAGAAAATTCATATTCCATTTCACATTTAACATAGAACAAGATGTTACCATCACTATTCTATCCATGATCAAATAGAACCCCAGAGATTCCTTCAATTCCTACCTAAAATTATGGAGACACAAAGTGAGTCGGTGCAAATGGCCCATTCCAAACAAGGAATTGGTGGATATTTTCATCACGAATGTATTGCCTAAAATAAATTATCACCTCACTATGCTATGTCTTGTAGACTTCAAAGAAACCATCAAAAAGGGGTTACATATTGAGAGAGCTCTCATAGCAAGAGGAACCTTAAAGAAAAAAAACTCAAAAGACAATCCCTCTAGCTCAAATGAGAAACCCAAAATCTGGACCAAAAACAAGAACATTACAAACGATGGAGTAGTAGATGCTAGAGAAGTATGGAACGCATAAAACACAAATCAAAATAAACCACAGGTGGCACAAATGAACTATGGTCCCAAAAAAACACAAAACAACCAAACCACCTATCCCAAGAACAATTAGGTTGTAAACCAACAGACAAATTAGGGAGGGAAATAGAGGCAATATGATCAACCTAGGAGGAATTTTACTGTATTAGGTGATCACTTGAGACAGTTATGCACAAATTGGTACAACAAAACCTCATCAAAAAAAATGACCACCCAAACTATGAGGAACCTATCTTTAAGACACCATGGTACAATGAGAAGTATTTTTATGATTTCCATATGATTAAAGGACATACGACTAACAATTGCATGTGCCTCAAACATATCATTTAGAACTTAATAGACAAAGGGGAAGTAGACATTGATCATCGACCCAGGAATAAGGACCTAAAAATATACTTGAACCCGATCCCAAACCATGCTAAGAGGAATGATAAAGGAAAGGGACAAGAGTACCATAATGCTAATTACACATATGGTGACACAGTTTTAGGAGCCCTCTCACAAGTTGATGACAATAGGGAAAACGTAGTAACGATTAGAGGAGGAGACAACAATTGCAACATAAGTACCCACCGTGAAAGAGTTAAAATACAAGGAGCATCTCCCAAACCCACAATCAAGTGACCAAGTGACTATAGCATTATGGAATAGTTAAAGAAGACACCTTCCCTCATCTCAATCCTAGAATTGTTAAGACTATCACAAACACATAGGGAGATATTGGAAAATGCTTTGGAAATGTCAAACCGTAATGACCTTGATCCCAGTCAGTTCCAAGCCATGGTTGGAAAAATCACTTCAAATAATCACTTAGTCTTTTCAGAAAAATATTTACCACAAAGAACATTCCACAATCAATCTCTATACATAGAGGTTGGTGCTCATAAAACCATGGTCAAAAGAGTGTTGATAGATAATGGTGTAGGTTAAAAATTTTGTACCTTAAAATTCATAAAATAGTTGGGGTATTCTAATGACATGATTGACAAAGGAAAAAGTATCACCATAAGGGCTTAGGATGACTTAGAGAGGAATTCTGAAGGGACAGTCAGGTTGTCAGTGTAGATAGGACCAACAGTAACAAAAACTACTTGTCAAGTACTAGATCTTGAGTTACCATACAACCTACTCCTGGGACTCCCTTGGATCCATGCATTACAAAAAATCCCTTCCACTTTCCATCAATGCCTAAATTTTCCACAAGAGAAAAAGGAAGTAACACTATATGCCGATCCTTAACCTTTTTATTTTTGTACAAAGTTGGAGGAAAAATACAATAAAATACAACGTGTTCCTAGAAATGATATATACTTCCATTCATTTTCTTATCTTGACCCTTCCATGATTCCATCAACCTCCACCAAAAAAATATCTAGTGAGCAACCGAAAGCAGAAGCCAAGATCCAAGTACCTAACAAAGGCAATGGGCACTATCATTTTAACCAAGAATTCTACATTGGCATGCTCCCACCAACATCTAGAGTATATGGAGGTCCAAAAGAGATCAAGATAGTAAAAATAATCACTAAACCCACTATCTTTACTAGATGAGGAGACATGAAAGATGAAGAAATATTTGAGGAGGACCTTTCATCCATGATCTACAAGGAGGGCCAAAAAGAACCACAAAATCCACAACCCATTTTAATTGATCCTAACACTAAGGGGTATCAATTAGTCAAAAAGATGGGATACAATGGAATAGGTGGCCTAGGGATACACAAATAAGGCTGATCAAAGCCTATCACAGTGGAACAAAGACAGAAGAACACGAGGCTAGGTTATAAACCAAAAGATGTGGTCATTCCAAAAATTAGAAAAACCTCTTGGAAGAAATGGGAAACTTCTACTAGTGTTAAGGCACTGAATATCTACCATGACATGGAAAATGAATTATCCATTTAATATTTATTTAACAAATTTAGAATTGATAAGTTCCCTCTCTAGTACATGGAAACCATTCCCAACATCTATTACCATTCTGAAATGGACTCTAACAAATATGAATGGGATTCTCCTTCCTTCTTCACAAGATATGATTCCCCTTACTCTAGTAATGATGAACTAGATACCCAGTGGGAAAACGACAGTAGAGCCATATTAACCCTTTCACCTACAAAACTTTTGTAAGCGTTGCAAACCAAGATGATAGTCTCCCACTTTGTTATCCACAACTCATAGATTGGGATCAACAACAACATGCACCTATTTTAGATCAATTCCAAAATGATGAGGCCATCACATTGTTCATGGGACTTCAAATGGACATACCAGTAGGAGATCACAAAGTAGGGTTTATCATGTAACTGGAACATGAGGCATACTTCAGTGGAGAGATTGAATATTCTAGTCACAAAAATGAAAGAAATAACATAAAGATATGATCCCCTCGAGAAAACCTCATTGTGGCTCTATTGGATCCAGAAAAGAAAAAAATGAAGGACACATCTGAAGGTGAAAACCTCCTAGAGGCACCCGAGGATGGAGGATTCAATCTCCCCATATCCGAATATCAAGAAAGATCAACACTCCTGGTAGAAGAAATATAATCCATAAATATTGATACAATCGAGGACCCAAAGATAACATACCATGCAACATCACTTGATCTTGAGGAGAAAGAAAATTTGATAGCATTCATCAATGAGAGAAAGGTAAACTTTGCTTGGACCTATGATGACATGCCTGGACTAGATCTAGCATTAGTAGTGCATCATCTAGCCATCATCTCTGGAGTGAATCCTATCAAATAGAAACTCAGAAAGATGCATCCTTAGAAAGCATTATTGGTGAAGGTAGAATAAAATAATTTACTAGATGTGAGTTTCATTAGACCCATTGATTATCCACAATGGATATCAAACCTAGTACGAGTGTCCAAACCTACTAGGGGCATAAGAATATGTACAGACTTTAGGGACTTCAACAAGGCTTGTCCAAAAGATGAATTTCCATTACCGACCACTGACATGATAGTTGATCTAACATAAGGGCATGAGATTCTTTCCTGATGGATGGTTTCTCGAGATACAACTAGATAAAGATCTCTCCAGATGACCAACACAAAACAACATTCACTTGTGCTTGGGGAACTTTTCGTTGGAATGTGATGCCTTTTGGTCTGAAGAATGCAGAAGAAACCTATAAAAGAGTGATGATGACCATATTCCATGACATGCTACACAAAATCATGGAGGACTATGTGGACAACATCCTAGCAAAGTCAATCAAAAGGGTTGGAACAATACAATATGAGGCTCAACCCTAAGAAATGTGTGTTCAAAGTAACCTATGGAAAGCTATTAGGGTACATAGTGTCAAAAAGAGGGATAGAGGTGGATCTTGTTAAGGTAAAAGCTATAATGGAGATTCCCCCACCAAAGACACTCAAACAGTTGAGGAGCCTACAAGGGAAGCTAAAATCAATCAGACGATTTATCACACAACTAGCAGACAAATTCCACCCTTTCACTCATCTCCTACATAAGGAAATAACCTTCAAATGGAATGGAAGATGTGACCAAGAATTTCATCAAGTCAAGGAGTACCTACTTACTCCTATACTCATGCCACCAATTCTAGAAAAAGAGATGATACTTTATGTGTCTACCACACAAGCAACATTGGGAGCCCTCCTAGCACAACTAGATGATAAAAATAAAGAAAGGGTAGTATACTATATTAGTATAACACCGGTGGGCTATGAACTAAACTATTCACCCATTGAAAGAGATTGTCTCTCAGTCGTGTTTTTTACACAAAAGATGAGACAATACATCTTAAACAAAAAAGTGAAACTAATATCAAAGGTGGACACACTCAAGTATTTGCTAGCAAAAGCAGCCATAATAGGTCGAGTAGCCAAATGGGTGATGTTCTTGAGTGAATTTGATATAGAGTACATATACAAGAAAGCTATAAAAGGACAAGTCATAGCAGACCAATTGGCCAAAGCACCCATAGATGATCATAAACTTCTCACAATGGATTTTCCAGATGAGAGCGTCTTGGTGACAAAACAAACATGCCAATGGACTCTATACTTTGATGGGTCCCATGCCCAACATGGTTTAGGAGCACGCATTTTATTTCTCACACCACAGGGAGATAGTATACCCAAGGCCTATATAATTGCATTCCCCTATACAAAAAACATATCAGAATATTAAGCTCTTATCACGGGGCTCAAAATCATGATCGAATGGAGAATAAAAGAGCTACATGTCTTTGGAGACTCACAACTAGTAATCAGATAGGTGAATGATGAGTAGAAAAAAAAAGATGAAAAATTACGACCATACAAAAGAATGGTGGATAGCTTCAAGGAGTACTTCATCAAAATAAATTTTGAATAGATTCCTCATATTAATAACAGAGCTGTTGATGCAATGGCCACAATAGGATCACTGCTTAATATTCCTCACAACGTGCCTGAATATGAATTCCTCATGGGACAACTATTGGTTCCAGTATTCAACATCCCAGAATCAGAAATGGTATGTGTTG
This sequence comes from Sequoiadendron giganteum, assembly GCA_007115665.2. NCBI lineage: Eukaryota > Viridiplantae > Streptophyta > Pinopsida > Cupressales > Cupressaceae > Sequoiadendron > Sequoiadendron giganteum. Next base: position 827,544,523 of record CM021100.1, on the reverse strand, counting down.
TTGTTGGTCATAACTACCCATGGTACCAAGATAATTTTGACTATATATAGAATGGTATCATACCACTTGACTTAATGAGTACTAAATAAAAACCTTCACTTGTAGAACCTCCCATTTTATGATCTTAGGAAAAACCCTATACTGTTGTAGCCTAGATGGTATGTTAATCTAGTGCCTTAATGTAGAAGAAGTAAAAATGGCCTTACAAGAGGTCCAGGAAGGTATAGGTGGATCCCACTCTAGTGGACCTAAATTAGTCCAAAAGATACTCAAAGCAGGATACTATTGGCCTTCCATGGAGCAAGACTAAATTCAACATTCTAGAAGGTGTCGACAATGTAAAAAACATAGTGATCTAGTTCACACACAAGCACAAGAGTTGAGAACCACCACAAAACCATGGACTTTTTCACAATGGGGATTAGAATTGGTAGGTAAGATATCACCTGCTTCATCCAACATGCATAAATTCATTATCACCACAACATAATACTTCACAAAATGGATATAGGCAATTCCATTAACCTTTATCACTGGAAAACATATATCAAAATTCATTTTGAATTATCTCATTTGTAGGTATGGAATCCCACAAACAATTGTAAGAATTAATGGCACCCCATTCAAGAATCAAAATGTATAAGAACTTTGTTCCAAATTCTCTATCCAACATAGATTTTCTATGCCCTAATATCCTCAAGGAAATGGTTAGGCAGAAGCATCCAATAAAACAATCCTAAAAATATTGAAAAAGACTGTTAATGATACTGACTGTGATTGGAATTTACAACTAAACCCAACCTTATGGGCTTATCAAACTAGCATTTAAACACCTACTAACACAAACCTTTTTCCTTGGTCTACGGATTAGAAGCAGTGTTACCTATCGAAGTTGAAATCCCCTCATTACGAGTCTCACTAAAAGGCATGGTCAGCAACAAAGAATACATGGTATACAAATTGAATAAATTAGACCTCCTAGATGAAAGGAATTTGAGCACGTTAAACCATCTGTAGGTTTATCATAATCGGCTCAAACGAAGCTATGACAAGAGAATCAAATATAGAAACTTTCAAGTTGGTGACTTACTCCTCAAGGAGAATCAGAAGATACAATTGAATGAAGATGACAAGGGAAAATTTGAACCTAACTGGTTAGGTCCATTTATCATAACAACAAGTTATTGCTCTAGGGCATATCAGTTGGCAACTCCCGAAGGAGAACCTCTAACTGAACTGCTAAATAGCAGCCACCTCAAAAAAATTCTATACATGAAACATGTCAGAATACCGTAGGAAAAAGGATAAAAATCCAAAAGAATGGAAAAAATACAAAAAAAATACAAAAAATCAAAAAGAAAGAAAAATAGTAAATATAAATAAACTGTTATTTGAGTGAAAACCACTTTGTGGTGCTCCTAGAATAGGTACCATAGTGAAAACCTGGTAAATAGGTGATATGTATGATAGAACATACATTATTATCTATCAACATTTTTCATAGCACCCACCCATCCATTTCATGAATCATGTGTCCAACAAGGGCTTGCCATTGATTAGGGTAAGTCATTTTATTGGGGGCAGCTTCCTGAAGCTAGTCATGAATTAGAACTGGTAAAATTCAATCAAGGTCATAAAACAACAAAAGTCAAAAACACTAGAAAACAACCAAAAATAAAAAAACACTAGAAAACAACAAATATAAAAAAACATGTGGAAAACATCAAAAAATAAATAACATCATTTGGTTATTCCTTCACTCAAATAGTCTAAGATATCACATTTTTCTTGAACCTCACAACTAGTTCAAGTGAATTTCCCACAACATATCCTATATACATAGAAACGAGATATCAAACCATGCTATCAATGTTGTTTACCCAAAAAAAATTAATGCTTTGAGTCAAATGGTCAAACTACATGGTCTCTACATGTACAACGTAGGCAAGGATTTTTAGCCCTTGAGACCCTAGGTCAGTCCCCTTAGGTTTCTAACATGCTTTATTTTCTCTTAGTCAAAAAATACAAAATCGAAACAAATTTAAAATTAAAAATCCAAAAACATTCACAAAACGAAAAAGGTAAAACCAATCAAACTACGAGCCTCTGCGTGTACAACGTAGGCAAGGCTTATCTTTGATGAGCCCCCAAGGCCCTAGGTTAGTCCCATGAAAACAAAACAAAAAAAACATGATAAAACTTAGAAAAACAAAAGGTTTGTCCCGTCATCAACATCCAAAATAAACATTTCAACCATAATAAAGCTAACCGTCCCAATCACCCTTGAAAAAAAAAAAAAAACAAACAAAGAAAACATCAATAGCAAGAACTTTCAAGAAAAAAAAATCACATAAGAGTTGACTATAAACAGACAAAAATAATGCCAAAGTATCAACTACCTATCTTTTTAAACAAGTTCCAACAAGCATCCTGAGATATGCCTTGATGGATCCATTCCTACGATAGACATGATCAACAATGGATAATAGCTCCACCCTAAATAGATATGGCAAGTGAGACTGCAATTTTTTTTGTCTTTTTGTGTTCTTACTTTTGTGATTTATTTTATTGACTCATTCCTAGGATCTCTCAAGTATGTCCATAAGAATTTAGAGAAGAAGGAATGGGGGCAATTGAGCGTCATTTCAATTTTCTATTTGTAAGATATGTTTGCATTAGTACCATGGAAAATACTTGCTTTATTGAGTATGGAATTTATATTAAAGCAGTTCGTGAAGAAGTTACATGTTAGGTGTTCTATACCTCTTATGTAAACTAGTCCGAAACATTTTTCACGCAATCCCCCAGATAATTTAAACAAAGTTTTAGTATGTCTAGTATGAATAAAGATACTCTTTTTTTGTAGAGTCAAAGTCCACACAATAGATACAAAGTCACCTTGGTAACTCATACCCTAGTGCATCGTATCTGTTTACCACATCAAACAGGATTGCTCAAAACAATGAAGTATCTAAAACGAAGAAAAGTCACATTATCAATTCAAACATCATCATATTTCTTCTAAATAACATCATTTTTCTATCTATCATCACATTTCTTTTAATTAAAATCACTTTTTCTATCTATCATCACATTTCTTCTAATTAACATTATTTTTCATATTTCTTCTAATTAAAATTCATCCTGCATAACACATCATTAGTACCATATCCAGTCTACATCCACAAATGTTATCAATACATATCATGATGATAATAAACCAATTAAAAACATCTTGTAGCATGTATGGGGCATTCATCTATCAACATCCATCAAATCAGAAAATGAGACAATGTATGATTCATTCATCATTATCCATACATCAATAAGGCACAAGAACACATAAGAATAAAATGAGGCTAAATCAAAGAAGGTGTATCTCATATATATACCATCATCAAAAAGGAATATGTCATAAGTACATCCACAGTGACACAAGTGTGATAGGAAAGTACAAAATCATAATATATATATGAGGTCTCGACTAGAACAAGGAATATATATAACACATGTCTACAAAATGCCTCTACACCATGAAGCAACATGAAGATCGAAACCAAAAATAGTAAAACCCCAGCAAGACAAACATAACACTACTAAAAAATAAAATGATATGGTTTTCTCACAGAATGATCACCTACACTGGCACCAACACTGCCACTATCGTCGCTCACAACACTAGGCTCCTCGAACAGTGGACGTTGAGAGGACCTAGGAATAGTAGCATCATATAAAGTATGATAATAGGTACTAGATTCCTATAGATACCTATATTTCTCACCTAGAATACCATCATGATTTTCCTGAAGAGTATCTTTCTCCATTGTTAGTAACGGTACTTGAGCCTCTCTAGTGTGTCACCTACCAATATCACTCTCTCGATCTACCTGAAGGGACTCTATCTCTACTATCAATAATACTACATGAGCATATTCCACATGTAGTCTACCAATCTCACTATCTCACTCAACCCTCAGAGTGTCTACCAAAGCCTCTGTAGTCTGTCATTGTGCAATATCTGCATCTCTATCGAAAGTCATCTAAGCTAGCAACAAATCAACATCCCTAGCTGGCAGAGGAGGATTTGGAACCTATCTTTGACCTTGTGCATGAGGCACCTGCTCATCTTGAATATCCTCTACCTCATCACATCGAGCTTGATCCAACTGCTTTTCAAGAACCTCAACATGCTGTCACTCCCCATGATGACCTGTGATGCCCGCTCTACTCACAATAGGATCACCTATAGGATAAGTAAGCCTCAAAGGCCTATGTCATGTCCACCACTCATAATCATAAGTAGTACCTGGATCTGCCACTCAAACTGACCAACCCCAACCAACTGGGGCAAGTGTTGCAAACTCGGTAGTAACTATATCTATATAAACCTGGATACCCCATACACAGACCTCTTGACAAGTTTGACCAAACTGAGCCTCATACAAATGAGGAATCCACCCCTGTATCTCACCAAATTGGCAATAGAATCAGTTTGGTAGATAATGCTCTATCATAGATGAAGAATGACCAAGAAACCAATGGGTCTATCAACATTACACAAGCTGATTAGTACCTATGGCCAAACCTTACAACTCATGTAAGGTCTCCACACAAAACCAGGCATCTCATCAAACACATAGACCTAATAATGCAAATCCCTAGGCAAAGTGTAGTGCATAAAATCCCCATAACGATAACATTATGGATCACCCAGAGAATGATTATGAATCCCATCAGGATGAGTCACTACAATATGCTCCCACACCCAAACATGCAGAAGAGATACACCTGTAGATAATGACCTCCCACCTCGATACACCACCTCGTGCATATCTCAGTAAAGGTGGGAAAGAAAACAGGCACCCCAAAAATATATCATACCATGCTCTAGCGTACTCTCAAGACATACACCCCAACCCACTACAAACTATCGACCTCGTCTATCAGGAACAACTAATCTCGATACTAGGCCGCAAAGGACAAGAATGATAGGGTTTGTGTTGTCTGAAAAAATAAGATAAATCAATGTCTACATCACGAACATCCACATGTGCCACACCTAACATATGTTGCATATCACGGGCGCCTCATCGAATATGGTACATAAAAATCTCTCCATGAATAGGAAGATGAAGAATCCTCCACACATCCTCTAGAGTAATAGTGGCCTTCCTAGTAGGCAAATGAAATGAGGACATCTCAAAGTGCCACCTCTCTATGAGAGTGATCAACATCGTCGTATGGGTCCTGATAGGAGCCATGTAACATATATGATACAATCCAACTGCATCAAGAAACTCCCGCTCCATTGCACCGAACTAGGCAATCAGATAAAACAAGTGACAAGGACTTCTCTCTCTCTCGTCATAAGGGGTCAGATATTTTCCCGTAAATGATATAGACCAAGACGTTAGGGTTTCACTCGAAACAGGAAAAGAAAAACAAAATGACACAAGCATGGTGAAAAAATGACATTTATGATGTTAAAAAGACACAAGATAGGGTTTTGAACACAAGCATGGTGATAAATGACATGTTTAAACAATAAACAAACAAAAGCTAGGGTTTCACTCTAAATAGGCAAAGAAACACAAAATGATGCATGCTAGGTGACAAATGATAGTTGAGATGATGAACGAACACAAGCTAGGGTTTTAGAACATAAACATGATGATAAATGACATTCATGATAGTAAATGGACACATGCTAGGGTTTAGAACAAAGCTAAGAGGAAAATGACATACGAAGAGTCAATTACTAGGTTCCGGGATAAATGCTCAACATAATCTAGACAAAAGTGCCATTTCAAGACAAAAGTGCAGTTTTAGGACGATTGCACAGAAATTTGGGCATAATTTCTTGACAAGTGCATAGTTTTAGGACAACTGTGCAGTTTTTAGACAACTACACAGTTTTTGAACAACTACTCAAGATAAATGCGCCAGCTTTGAACTACGCAATTTTTAGATAGAAACACAAAAATCACCTGACAAATGCACCAAAACTGAGACAACTGCGCAAGAATCTCAAAGCTAATGCATTTATCTAACAAAACCTTGTACATGAAAAATGAGAACGAAAACATGATGAAAGTGAAGGGTGAAAAGGTACATACTGGGCCACCGATGCCTGAAGGCCATCTATACTCTTGAACGAGCTCAGAAGGATGTGGGGAAATTTCAAACCTTGACATTCTCCCTCAACAACTGACATAATGTGGAATCTAGAGACAAGAATTAGCAAGAGGAACGAAGCACAAATGACCCGATTTGAAGACAAATTTCCTATATAAACACCTCAAGGAAACCCTAATTACACTTAAAACGATGCACATTGACATAGAACATTTCATTCGAAAAATAAAAATAAAAATATATTAGTGTCAAGAGCCTAACCTCAAAGCTTGAAATTTTTGGTCAAACTCTCGAGGGGGCAGCATGGAGTCCTACCATCATTTCCACTGAACATTGGGGCATAGTGGGGCATAATTTTTTTCCAAAAAAACTTGATCTTAAAAACATAATCTTTGAAACAAAGCAACCAGTACTTTGTATCAAAGAGGGGAAAAATGTAGACATGTAAAATTGACCTAACACTTGTCGAAAAACATCAAACAACATTGAACAACCTTAAAAAATATAGAACATCATCTCTGATCATCTCAGAATGACTCAAATCATCTCATAACATCTGAAAATGACTTAGAATCATCCTGTGACACCTTAGAATGACTCAGAATCATCGTGTAACATCTTGGAATGACTTAGAATAATCCTGTAAGGCCTCAGAATCATCTTGTAACACCTTGAAATGACTCAAAATTATCTCGTAACGCCTCAAAATGACTTAGAATCATCCCGTAATGCCTCAGAATGACTTGGAATCATCCCATAACACCTTAGAATGACTCGTAATCATCCTATAACACCTCAAAATGACTCAAAATCATCTCATAACACCTCAAAATGACTCAAAATCATCCTATAACATCTCAGAATGACTCAAAATCATCTCGTAACATCTCAAAGTGACTCAGAATCATCCCGTAACACCTTGAAATGACTCAGAATCATCTCGTAACACTTTAGAATGACTTAGAATCATCTTGTAACACCTCAAAATGACTCGAAATCATATTGTAACATCTCATAATAACTTAGAATCATCTCGTAATGTCTCTGAACATCTTGGAATCACCCCGAAACACCTCAAAATCATCCTATAATATCTTAGATCATCTTGCATCATCTTGTAATCACCCTGTAACATATTAAAATTATCTCATAATGTCTCAGATCATCTCAAAATTATTTTGCAATGTTCCCACATCACACCACATCAAAATGACATCAAAAACCCTAATTCCTATATTAATTAAATAAAACAACATTATTTAATTAGTTCACTTTTTCATCACTTTGAAAAAATTAAATAAATTTCATTTATTTAATAAGGTCCCGAAAACCTTAATTCCTTTATTAATTAAATAAAACAACATTATTTGATTAATTCACATTTCATTATTTTGACCAATTAAATTAATCACATTTATTTAATAGTCCTAATCCCACTTTATTTCGTCTTGATTGATTAAATAACGCCAATCATTTAATTATGTCGCTTAATCATTTTGTTCCCCTAAGTGGATTAAATTATTAAATAATAATTTAATTACAACACTTTCCCTCCAAAATTTGAATAATTAAATCAAACTATTCAAATCAATTATCAAAAATCAAATCAAACTAATGCAACTTTGTTTGCAAAAGTCAAACTTGATTTTTACATTCAAACCCCAAAAAGGAATTAATTAATTAAATAAATTAATTCATATTCCTCACCCACTTTCTGATTGAGAAAATTATGATTGGTGACTAAGCAATCTAATTTGTTAACTAATCAATCTATTCTAATAACTAAACAATCTATTCTATTAACTAAAACATCACATTCCTAACTAGGCCATCACAATCCTCACTAATCAATCTAAATATGTTAACTGATCAACACATCCCTAACTAGCCAATGTATTTCTCAACCACACAAATTGTGTGATCAACTTTGCACAATTCTCTCACGTGTAAATCCTCTCAACAATCTCGGATTGTTGATCTGGATATTCTTCAAAATGATCTTGATCGCCCATTTCAAATCTCATTTTCTATATAACAAACCCCTTTCCTCACAAATAAGGATCGGAGAATCAATATACATTGAGAAATGAAGTGCTATCAATATCACCCTTGAGAGAGCTTCACCATTATCTTCGATCAACCAAACACAACAAGAATTCATCCACACTTTGTACACGAACTTTGGAGGCTTCATTGTGATAAGAACAATCCAACATCAAGTGAATACACTCCACTATGGGATGGTAAAAGCTATCTTTTGTTCTCATTTGGTAATTAGTAGGTTCATCATCATGCTTGCAATATAATAGTTCAAATTTTGTATGTGTAGGAGTTTTTAGATTTTAGATTTAACCATTTTGGCTGTAGATTAAAGATTTCTTTGTCAAATTGCTTTCATGTCTTCTTGGATATGAATCTAGCATCCTTCTTTGTTTTTATACATTTCCAATTTCTTTATAAACTCAACATTGTAATAAAAAATTGGGGCCCTAGGCATAATCGAATGCTTGAATGGCGAAGGAGTATTTGCAGTGATGGGAACATCTCTAATTATCCAAGTTTGAGGCTGAGGATTATCCATTGTTGTTGCAGTCACACTAACAACTGGAGAAGTGCCTAAAAATAACTTCTTTGGGGTGGAAATTAAGGTAGTAGTACTGGTAGTTGGATTTGGACCTATCATAATCCTTTACTTTTTAAGAATGCCTTGATCACTTAGAGTCTATGTAGAATCTTCTAATTTTGGCCTCTTATGTGTAATTTGTTGTTGTATCACATGTTGACCACTACTAGAACTACTACCCATACCATCACCATCGGTGGAAATGCTAGTTGCACTAGATTTTCCATCATGTCCTAGTTGTGATTGTATCTAACTATGAGTATTTGAAGTTGTAACAAAATGAATTGTTTCACCTATCCTTTTATGCCCTTGGGGATTTTTATTAGCTCCAATTACTTGAAAATCACTAGGCTTTCTATGGTCTACCTCTATTTGTGCCCAAGTTCCTTTTCCTTTGGACCCCAAACCACCACCTTCATAACCCATTTTTTTGGTTTTTGGCTACTCTTGAAGTATATATTTTTTTTGTGGTCTCACTTAAACCATGTTTTACTTTGTTTGCATATTGTACACATTGTTTATCCCTGTCATCAAATCTATCAATTTCGTGAACTTCAAATGGATTCTCTTTATTCCAAAAATTACTAAACTCATAATATTTTGGGATCACTTGAAAGCTTGCACTAGTTTTTGGTTCACCTAGATCCTTCCTCATAGAGGAAAAGATAGTAATTTTTTATTTTGTCCAATTTTCTTCTCTACAAGACCCTCTTAAAGAATCTAATTTTTTTACTGAAGTAGATGGTCAACCACCTTTTTCATAAAAAATATCGTACCTCCTAGTTTTATTTTTTGTTTCTCTTTGTTGGTGCAATACCATTATTTTTTCTGAAAATTGTTCAAAGGAAATATATTTCTTAGCAACAATTCCCTCCATTACTTTTTTGACCTCATCCCAAGAATTCTTTTTTTTTATATGATGTAGGGACTTCCGACGGCCATAACTTTTGACTCAAATGTTCGTTTGGGCTGAAATTTTACAAGAGGCTTCGTTATGAGATGTTGATAGGATTTCCAACAAGATCAACTCAGTTGGGGGCCATTTAGACATTTTTCAGGGCCAAATTGTTTCATCTGGGCCCTCAAAATTAGCTTTTTGTGTTTTTTTGGGTTTGTAGAAAATTGTTCTCTTTAATAACTTGGAAATCATGTTTCCAATTTCGAATGTAAGTGGAAAATTCATGTCACCTTTTTTTTAGGAATTTTTTAGGAAAAATATGGGTTCAAAGGGATATGTATGCAAAATTAGCTAAAATGGCAAAAATATGACAATTATCAAAAACTACCAAAAAAGGTAAGTTTTGGGTTTTTTTGTTTTTAACCAATTTTTTGATATGAGGGCATTTCTTTCATTGTAGCAACAGAGTTGGAGAATAGAAAAAAATTTGATTTCAAATCCATCTTTTAATTTCTTGTCTTTCTTTATTCAGTAATGATTAAATTTTATTGAATGTGTTCTTAGTGGCATCATGATATTTCAAGCAAGGGTTTACTTTCATGTTGAATTCTACATGCAATGTTCTTATTGGACACATGCCTTTCATTAATGATGTCACATGGGCCATACAACCAGTGAGATCCAACATCATTTTTTTTTTAAAATTTCATGTACCATAATGAATTTTTTTCTCTCGAATGTGAACCCTCCACATGAGAAAGGTAAAGAAGGAAATATGCTCTGATTTTGTTGATTGACAAAGTATAGTTGATCTGTACTCATTTACGATACATATTCCAATACAAAAATCCTCTTTGTCAGATGTATTGGGGGTTTGGAGGGTTCTAATCCCGATCCATAAAATCTTAGCACAATATATTCTTCCATGAAGTACCAATCAACTAATTGTATTTTTGATCCCAGTTGAATGTAATTTCTACAAGACTTAGGCAATCTAGGTATTGGGTTATTTGTAATTTATTGATATAATGGAGCCAAAAATTAGTCTACAAAATGATTGTAGTTCTTTTGAGTATCACGCATCCTTATCTTAGTGGTACAATTATATATAGGAGCCATTGTTTTTGCCTTAACATTCGTATAAGATTGAATCTGAAGCTTGTTGGCCAAAAGAAATCCACTAAAGCTGAATAGAATTAAATAACAAAAGTAGGTTGTGAACCTAACTGTCTTAGTGGAACCTCCTTTAATCATTATTTTTTTTATCCACGGATTCTATAATGTGCTCAAGAAATTTATATTTGACAGGCTGAGCAGCATAATGGATATTATTTACTATTTCAAGGAGACTTACACCCACTTCTTGATTGCTATCAAATCTAAGGAAAAATGGTAGAATGAAAATAGTATCACGAACTCATGGTTTAAAAATTTATAATTTATAAGGAGTATTATTATTACCTTTGAATAAGTTACTATCTATTTCTATTTTATTTAGAAAAGAATTTTTGGACTCCTAATCAACTATTTCATAATTACTAGCAAGGTTTTCTGTCTCATAATTATAAACAAGGTTTTCTAGGTCAATATGGATATTTCCAAAATCTTCAAGTGTAAATCCCAACACATTTCTAAATTATTCTATAATAATGGGTAACAATTATTCCTTTTATCTTTATTAGAAATTATAATTTTGTTATCATCATAATTACAGGCACAAACTATGATAAATTATGGGAAAGGGAAAACCTCATGTACCATTATGCATCCCAATCTAACTACCCATAGTGCAGTGATACTATTAGTTGGTAATTTTAATATTGGTATTTTTAATTTTATCTAAATCCTTATTCTCACATGAAAATCTAAGTTATGAGATAAGCCTACCATAGATTACAGGATCATAAATATTATGGTATTCATCTGTGAAACTTGGGGTTCTAAGAAGTCCAATATAATCTAATTTTTTATTTGATTTTTGTTTGCCTTTCCCAATAGTTGGTTTGGTAGTGGTGGTAGACATGCTTATACAATATGAATTCTCAACCCTAAACCCCAAGATTGAAAAATTAAGAAATGATGAAACATAGAATTTTGTCTTTCACTTACCCATAATTTGATTCTTGAAAAGATGAATAGAAAGACACTGACAACTATATAATGGCTATGTTGGATCCTAGAATATCTCTAGTGCAATTTAATGAGTAATATCCTAATGTCATGACCCTCTCACTTCAAAATAAAATAATTTAGTACTAGCAAGTTCACTTCTTATTTTATTATTTTTCTTGAATATTGAAATGAATGAAACGTGTTACCTCCAGACTATACAATTAGTACATTACAATTATGTACTGACATTTAAAAATAAATTCAATAGTTTTCCTTCATTTTTGCAACTTCAATTGATTTATCACTTTTGGTGAGAGGTTACGACATTTCAATGTTTCATCCCAAATAAGTTATCAAACATTGATCTTTTCAAATCTAATAGTTCTAGGGTGATTTTAGAGGTTTGATTTTGCAAGTCTAGCACTCCATGCATTTTATTCCAAAATTTCAATACAGTCATCCATCAAATGTTCTTCAAACAATCAATTAATTTAATACTTTTTTTAATTTTCTAAGGCATAATATTATGTCATATCAATATGAAATGAAAATATTACATAGCTAACAAGAGCATGTGATTACCCACTTTCTTGTGGAACCGATGGGATGATGATAACTAGGAATGATGGAATAATATTGAATTAAAAATGTATTGTAGAGGATATCATATCAATGAAAACTTGACAAGTTTCAATTTTTTAAAATATACAAGGATGGTGAGTTTTTCCTATGCATAGAGCAATGTAATTTACAGTATGAAAGGAACTACATGGTGTAATGAGAAGGTGACAAGTGTCTTGAGCGGGCCATTATTAGCAATAGTGCTTAATTCATGAATTTAAACATGTGCATTTACATTAAATCCTTTTTAAAACACACTAAGATATAGAATCAGTAACCAGTAATAGGGTGTTGGTTGGGAAATGAAATAAAGGCCATTAGTAAGAAACTTAATTGATTAGGATACTAGAGAAGGAAGTAAACAAGAAAACATAAATTTAATCCATTACTTTAATAGAAGATATATGAGAAACATTCATTTGCACAATAGGACAATGATGAACACAAATGATCCTTGATCAATTTTATTTATAAGGGTACTATTGGTTTATTTTTAATTCCCAATTGATTCTTGAAACTATCTAAATAATTTTTTAGTTCTTATGCTCAAATGTTTCAAGGAGTTGGACAACAAACATGAGATTGATAAAGCAATTTTCTCCTCTACACTTCACATTCTACAAGACCTAGGAGGGTGATCCTTAACAATTATGAAAATAGATTTACACTTTATACCAAGATATTGTTTAAATAGAAATGTTCTCATAAAATATGCCAAGAATTACAAATATATTAGACCTAATTGGTAAGATTCTTGGTGACTATTTTTTCACTGGTTCTAAGAACATTAAATAACCTTAAGAAATAAATTACAAAACATCTGGGAAATCGGTTTGAAATATATTGATCATGGAAGTATAGCCAATATTCATACTCGAATTGGTTTATAGAGTGAAAAAGAAAAGAAATTAACCTTTGAACAACAAATTAAAATAAATTATGTGAAAGATCATATATCATTACCTTATAATGATATTATTTCAAAAATTTACAACCAATTCTACTTAGCAATCCATGAATATGTTAAGACTCTCAATATTTAAAACATAACAATTTTAATCTATTACTTGAATAGAAGCCATATAGGAAACATTCATTTACAGTAAAAGCAACGATGAACAAAAATGATCCTTGATCAATTTTCATTCATAAGAGTAATGACATACATTTGGAGACAATTGATTGTGAAGTTTTCACAATATATTCATATATTCAAAATTTGTATTGGTGTATAAAAAATATAGTTTCATTTGCATTTATCCCCTAGAAAACCTAGACTAGACAAATATAGACCTAGAATAAACTTTCTTTACTTACAAAAATCCAAGATCCTTTAAAAATGGCTTAGAATTATATTTTATATAAACAAGTGAGAAACAAGCTTAAAGTGATGGATAGATGTCACATTCTCATTTGGCAATATTTTCCTTAGGATTAAACCAAAAAAACACAAGTTCTTTGTAAAAGACAACAAGAGCTTCACTAAAAGGAAAAATAGTTGTAGATACTGCTAAAGGAGATATTCTTTGATTTTACAATGATGAGGAAAAATGGAGAAGGTGAATGATTATTCTATTGAGCTTTTCCATCCACATTGAGAATACACCTTCTAGAAAACTATTGAAGATGATGGTGACCACTACAAAATTCAAAAAGAGACAAAATTGAAAAATATTTGTAGACAGCTGAATACTTCAAAATGCCATGTCGTCATCTGAGTTGGATGTTTCATTAGAAATTTGATGAAATTTTATTAAATTTTTCATCCCATCCTACATATATCCTTTCTGATGGCCATGGGAATAAAAGTGGTTTGTCAAAATTATAATTATACTCAACATACTTTGCATCTAAGAGTGATTTAGTCTCTTTGCAAAAAGTATATATATCCTATTCTAAGGAAATCAACTTATGTGTAGTGGAGTTAAGTAAATCTATGTCGACATCACCATTAACATGAATGAAGGCTGCAAGGGTAGGGACCATTGCGCTAAAGCCTTCCTTCTACTGGTCCAAGGATTTGAGCTCTTGATTCTCATCCAAGATACTTGGCATAACTTTTATTTCTAAACATTCAAAAGACTTAAATTTAGTCTTTATTTGTTGCACCAGTTTTGTCATATATGTCTACATCTCTCCTACCAATTTAGCCATATCCCATGTTGGAATAATGTTGGCAAACATTTTATCAAATCTAGATCCCTTGTAAATTCCTTAAAGACTAGCAATCCTAGGTATCCATTTATTCATTATACTCCCAAGCTTGTCTTGATACTTCAAAATTTTAGTATATTATATCATCCGCTCTGCTTATCTTTTTTTTGGATTATATTTTATTATATCATCCGCTATGCTTATCTTTTTTGGATTCTCCCTGAGCATTTTTTACTTGTTCTTCTAGCTTCTCTATATTTTCAATTAAGTCTTGCTTTTCTTTCATTAGAATGCTTGAGAAGATAGAAGTATAAGAACTTACCACTTTAGTACTTGTTGGTGGATCTTGCATCCTTAACTTATTATATTGTGTAGCCAACTTTATATGATCTTTCAACAACTGGTCATATTCTTCTTGTAGATTCTCTGCAATTGCTTCACTAAAGTTATTTGTATGAAAAAATAATGAAGCAACTTGGGGAGTTGTGATTTCTGATACTCTTTTAACAATCAAACTCCCCTCATCTCTTGTATTGTCTCTACCACTTGAGGCTTGCCTGTATTTCAAGGAAGAGTCTATATGGCCAAAGTTTCCATTTAGGATTGAAGCCTGTTCTAAAATAATCTTGCTCTACCTTCTCATAAAAAGAAAATAGTTCTTCATCTTTCCTTCTAATAGTGTCCAAAGTCATTGAAAAATAAATATCCCACTATCATAGTAGCAGCAGTCCACTTTCTCTCACCAAGATCTCCTTTCTTCCTCTGGTGTTATATTTTTGACATCAAAGTCAATTTATTTCATGGGTGTGTGCCCTTGGTCTCCTTGTGCTATGTAGTGCAATTATCGGGTTCATGACATGGCTTAACCACCTCCCATGGATTCATTATCTCTAGAGATTATATTGGGCATTAATAGGTTGATCTTTTGGTGCAACAACAACCGTCTATGCAATAATTGGTATCAGAGCCTTGATCACGGGATCAAATCCCTCGGTTGTGCCAGGGGGATTGTTGCAAGGTGTGTGCCCTTAGTCTCCTTATGTTGTGCAACATAATGCTTGGGTTCATGACATGGCTTAACCACCTCTTGTGCATTCATTATCTGTAGCATTTGTATCAGGCATTAACAGGTTGATCTTTTGGTGCAACAACAACCATCTGTGCAACATTTTCACACTCTTTTTGTGACTTCTTCATACTTGGAGGGATGATTTTCTCCTTTTTCCTTGTTCAACTTCTCATGAAACTCCTCTCTCCTTATTAAGTTTCTCCAACAAGTGTTCAACCATTAATTTCATACAAATTTCAAATACAAAAACATCATGCCTTGCCATAATTTTTTTAAATCAATAGTCCACTATAACAATTGGTTTATTAATCTCCACTGTGAAATGATAGGCTCAAGGTGATTATTTGGAGATCATGTAAAAAAATTGATGCTTCCTCTTGATTTATGGACCTTTAACTTGTCCTTTGATCACTAGGATGTCACTATTCTTATGCCTATTGTATCTTCAATGTTGTTCCCTAATGTTATCTTTTAGGGTTTTCTTCACTATTGTCTATGCAATAGCCTATGGTTATCTCTACACAAGAAATTTTTATTTCCATAGTACTCATTTATTCCTCTATAGGAATTACTTACTATTTTTAGTGACATTGTTTGTTGGTAAAAGGTGTTATGTCTACTATGACACATGTATGTACATGTTATAGGTAGTGGTATTTTTACATGAGGCATATTTTTGTTGTCTCTACATTTATTACGTTTCCTCATTCATAGAATTAATGAAATCTAGTCATTTTATGGATGAATGAGTTGCTCCCTCTTTATTGTAGATCCTTGTTAACATTCTTGTCCTACTTTTGGACTTCATTTTTGATGTGATGTTGATTTGTGTGGACATTAATTTTTCTCTTCTCCTTAAGGAAAACCTACTTACATGAATACTATTACTATATAAATATAGATGGCTATGTGGGTAGGATTTAATACCTAAAACACTTATTTCTACCCTAGAGGCCCATGTTTAAGTTACTCTTGGCTTATGTAGCTGAGTGAGATCTTCAATATATTTGCACACATTTATTTGGTAATCCAAGATGAATTTTCTATACTTTTCAAGTCCATTCACCTTTTCTAAGGCATGATGATCATGACAAGGATTCAATTCTTATTTGAAGAGGTTGCTCCATGGACTTAAATGTTGATATGTCTATTTTTATATGCGCATAAGTGTATGTTGTAACAAAAAAGGAGTCTTTGAACCTAGTTATCAATTCTCACTTGCCAAAATTCTTGGCATGAATTAAGCAAGGTTATCTTAATGGATGATAGACATTCTAAAGCATTCAAATTTTCTTTGTGATAGTTTTTTGTTGTTACAAGCAAGGTGTTGCTAATATAATATGGATAATTAAATATGTTCACTTGAAAGTGTCTTTATTTTGTGGGTTTATGTGTTTATGAAGCTTGTTCCCATTTTTATTTGGAAACTTGTTCTCATAATTCTTATAAGTTGTGACCTTCTTTCCCTGTGAAGTAGGCACCAATATAGATGGTTTAAAGATTAATATTTATTAAAGTACATTTATCTCTTATTTTTTGGTAGTTTAGAAATAGATTAGGTAATCTTTTCTCTTATGGTTTAGTTATATAACTTATTACAAATATTTATGAGCATATGATTGATAAAGAACTTAGAGAGTTGTGAGAGAATGGTCTGAAAACTATCCATGTGTAAGAAAATTTTAAGGGTATTCATTATTAGTGATATTATCCAATAGTCTTGTTTCAATCTACTTAATTGAGTTTACATTTCAAACTACTACTAGGGCTTAGTGATAATCATAAGAGTTTCTCAGTGCACATAAGTCATGGTTTAATTTCAAAGATCAACTATTGTTTGATATTTATTTTTAATTATCTTATAGAAATAACCTTAGGAACCCCTCCCCTCTAAATTTATTCTAGTAGAGACAAAATGAGTGACTTACCCTCACTCATGTAGTGGCCTAAATTTCACTTTATTTCAACATAATTGTAGTCCTAAGTCCCAAAGTGAAACTCCTCAAGATTGGATTTAGATTTTTTATATATATTAATGGAATATATAGCTTTGAGAGCCAACAAAATCCATGTGATCTATAACTATCTATGTATGTTGTATTCCTCTTTAACTATACATCTACATATGTTGGGGATGATGCATAACATCAATAACTACCTTTATCTTGTTAAACCAATATTTTAGATATTCCATTTCCTCCAATGATACTTTGGATGGTGATGCATGATATTGAAAGTAACTATATCTTGTTCACCCAAAGTTTCATGTTATTTTGGATACTAGTATACCACTTCTCTCTCTCCATGTTGTCATGTTGTGGCAACATAAAATTAGGTGCACCCATATTATTTGGGTAACAACATAACCAACCATCTTGTTTTGGTAATTACCTCTATTTATATTGCATTTTCTTGTATTCTAGGAGCAAAACACCACCACTTTTTTGTCTATATTGAGGGGACAAAAGTGACATCTTCTTTTACCCATTTTGGTGGTAAAATATTACTAAAATTGGGAGCATAGATTCTACACATATCCCTTCCTAGTAAAATGTTGTTATATATCATTCTATCTTCCTTAAAACCAATCAAATACACTTATTTTCTACAACAATTTTAAAAGAGGCATATATCCTTATATCCCTTGTACTTCTGACACATGTTTTTCCTCTATATGTATTATATATATATGGATTACATATGATTTTATAACATTTTTTTATTGCAAGTTATATTTATTGACATTCTATAATGTAGATTTTATATTTTTTAACATGCTTGGTGATGCAACTTTTATGTTTTCTAACATATCTTGTGTTGTAGTTTCTAATATTTTTAACATGTTATTTTGCATATCTTAGTCTAGGGGCATGAACACTTATTTTAAAGACTACTACATATCCTTTTATATATTCATACAATTGATATTTCTTGCATTTTAATTTTTATATTTACTTAATGTACTTTAGCTAAGCTTCATCGTGTAGTGTCATTAGTTTGCTAAAGTGGAGGTAAATCTAATGTCAAAAATTGAATTCCCTACAATTTTGACTTCACGAATTGCACCTATTTTGGTGTTCATCCCCATAACCTAATTCTAAGGCCCACGTTGATGTTTTTATGTTGAATTACTTGCAATTAGCATTTTCAATGAGTTTCTCATTTTTTATATTTCATTACTTTCTATATCCTTTCATATGTGTGCAATCACATGAACATCTCCATAATTACAGTAATATATCAATAAATTTTAAAAAAAAATCTAAAAACCCAAATATCAATCAAAATATTCTTTAAATCAGCATCAAAATTAAATTTATCTTAACTTTTCAAATATTCTTTATCCTCTATTATCTCTCTAATCTCTAATTACTAAATCTTAAAATAAGTCTCACTCTCTATTTCCAGAATTATTGTAAATTCTTATATTTACTAAAACATGAGATGTATTGAATCTATAACCATCCCATTTTAGAAATTTACTTATTATATTTCCTCAACACTCCTCTTTCTTATACATTTGGTTTCCCTTCAAATATTCTACTTCCTAAAATAAAAATATTTCTCTTCCTTTTCCACTACACTCCAATGATCATTTCATTTTATTTTTAATGCTATTTCAAACAACAACAAAAAATAATATTAGAAGCACCTCGTTCTAATAAAAATAATGCTACACTCCTCTTTCTTATACATTTGGTTTCCCTTCAAATATTCTACTTCCTAAAATAAAAATATTTCTCTTCCTTTTCCACTATAATCCAACGATCATTTCATTTTATTTTTAATGCTATTTCAAACAACAAACAAAATAATATTAGAAGCACCTCATTCTAAGAAAAATAATGCTTTACTTCACTTTTAGATGCTTTTTATAGCACATTTGAACAACATTCTTGGTGTTAGGTTGTTATTGGTTTCTGCATGTTAATTAACTGTAATATTCTGTATTTTTATTTTCTTTATGTTGGGCAATTCATTTTGTAGCCTTTTATATTTCTTTTCATTAGATTTGAGTTTATTGTTAATCACTTTATTTTATTACACTTGAACATTGGTACAACTTTTGACCAAACAATATCTTCCTTTCTTTTTTTCATAGTAATATTTACATTTATATTCATTTTATATATAATAGAGTAATAATAAATTATAGATTTATTTATTAATTTTTGTAGTTTGTTAGATTCAACATACTTACATTTAGAATAAGCATGTGCCAATGTGTATCCAACTTTATTTTTGACTCTTTGTGGAGGTCAAATGACCAAAATAATGCCTTGACTACTTTGACAAGATCTTATCTAGTTACCATTTCCCCTTTCCCAAACACACATTGTATGTGACTTTCTTTTCGAATTTTAATTGATCACCCCTCAGTTTTGTATCTCTAACTCTATTGTACTTTCAATATTCTAGATATTCTAATATATTTTCTTATTTCAAAAACATCTATTTTACAAGTACAATATAGATATTATTTGCTCTAGATTTGGATAAGCTTTCTTAGATGAGTTTTTATGCATTATTGAATAAGCTTTCTTAGATTAACTTTCCTTCTTAGACAAGATTTCCTAATTTATTGGATAAGTTTTCTTAGATAAACTTTCCTTCTTAAATAAGCTTTCCTACTTCATTGGATAAATTTTTTTAGATATGATTTCCTTCTTAAATAAACTTTCCTATTTTATTGCATAGGCTAACTTTAGTTGAACTCTATGCTTTATGAGAGATCCTAGGTTACCTCATGCATTGCCTTCCTCTGTATAAAGAAATGACTCTTTGTATATGACGCATATTCTCATTTGCTATATAGAATACGGCTTATTCTAGCATATTATTTTTCTATCATGATTTTCTAATATTTTATTGTACATCTTGGGTTTGTTTAACAATAAATCTTACATGCTATTAGAGACTTCATAATTGATGGGATTTCTTTCTAGAAATATTGAGTGCAAATCTATTATTTTTTAGTAGAAAAAGAGTATGCTCTTCTCTTGCATCCTTAGATGATCTGGAGAATCAAAGAGTTGTACCATATTTTGGGGGTTTAACATCCACTTTTTCATTTGCATGTGTGTTGCATGTATGTTTTGCAGCCTCCTGAATTGAATTTGGACTCACCATCACATTTAGAGTAGCCAAGAAAGTTAGAGAAGCCTCTCATTTTGCCAAAATTGAACACTAGAGGCTAGATTGACTAAGGCATGAATTAGGAATCTTTTGTGAGAATCTTGACATGCTCCTAAAAATCAGGGTATTTTGAGGAAAAACGGACTATGCCATTGCATTTTGAATGCCCAAAAACCCTTATTTTTATATATATTTTTTTCAATTTTTGACAACTTTGACCCTATTTGATTTTTCCATCAGATGACATCATGCTGACATTAGCAATTGCATGCCTAACTGAGTAGTTTTTTAGAGGTCATATCTTTTTCACTAGAATGTCAAATTTCCATGTTTGAATAGGCATTGGAGATATTGTTTAGAGCACTTCGTTGTGGTGGAGAAAAAAATAGAAATTCTATTGTTTACTGCTTATTTTTTCTAGTCAAAGCTAGATATTCCTCTTCTTGATCATCGAGCCATAACTTGCGCCCACAAGCTCTATTTTCGAGTTCCAATAGGTGTTGGAAAGGTTTTATAGTTCTCTACACAATCATCAATGTAGAATTTCCAAATTTTATACCATAAGTAAAAAATTAAAACATCTATATTTTTGTACTTTGGCTTATAATTTGTCATAACTATAAAATCTAGTGATCTTCTTTGTATAAGAGGGATACATTTGGTATCTTGAACTATACTCTGGAAATAATAATTGTATTATAAACACACTACATATAAAGTGCCAATCTTTTGAGAGGGATCTTTTGATTGAGTATTTAGGGGGGTGTCTTCATGTCTTTTCTGTTTCTACACTTTGAGTTTGTGCTTTATTTTCTAGAAAAATGGACCATCCTAAGTTTCCTTTGTTAAATGCATACAACTACTTAACTTGTAAAAAAATGCGTGGAATGCATTGGAATATACTTCGTATGTTGAAGGTATAATTCATGAACCTGCCGATGCTAAAGATAAATTTTTGTGAATGCTTGAAAATAATAAAGCACTTGGATATTTAAGAATTTTAGCATTTTTAGAATTGCAATTTCATCTTGAAATATGTAAATCTCCCAAATATTCTTGGGAAACACTAAAGGAACTCTATGGTAAAACTAATGAAGTAAGAGGTTATCAAATTGACAATGAAATCACGAGTCTTGATCCAAAGAGCTTTGATAACATCCAAGACTACATTGCTAAGGTAAAATATCTAAGAACACAACTCAAAATTGTACAAATATTGACACTTTTATTTTAGGAGCACTTTATTGAAGATTGTTAAATTTTAAGTTTAAAAAAGAAAAGAAAAATGAAAGTTAATGTGAAGGGGAATATGGAAATTTTTAAGCAAAATGGAAAGTAAAAGACTAAGTCTTTTGGGTGCCAAGGAGGATAGTTTTCATTCTTTCTTAACCCATGTATGAGGAGAGATTCTAGGGTTGTTTTTGGTTGCATCGAAGGAGAGTTTCATGTATGACACAATATCAACACCCTCCTACTTTGATTCAAATGATGTTACATCTGTCTTCATGAATATTTGTCATGTTGCAGAAGTTTTAAGAGATGAAAAGGGCATGTTCTTGCATTTAAAGGCTCAAATAATTATTTTCCATCATCCACATTGTTGAACCTATGCATGTTTTCCTTATTTTTTGCCAGTTATGTCTCTTTTGTAAATGGCGGGTTGTTGTTGAAGTTTATATATTAATAAAAGAGTTCATAGAGCATTGAAAGAGTAGTTAACCAATGGAAATTACTATGGAATCTCTTTACAAAGTATTGGTGACCCAACGATATATGCATTGTTTTCTTTGTTGTGTATCCCAATCCTTGAATGTTGACACCAAATGTAGAGTATGGAACTCTATTTGATTTTTCATGGAGTCTTGTTGAGATATAGGTGGGTATGCTACCATTGCTTCATAATAGAGTTTATGAGAAATAGCAGATTTAAAAAAGATGTTCAAAAGAGAATGTATATGAACAAGGATTTATAAAGTGTAGGAACAGTCAACTTGACTGTTAGACTAAAACAAAAATAGTGAGGAAAATCTATGCCAAAGACAATCCATACATGGAATTTTCTAAAGGACAATCCATAACTCAATCATTAGCTGATTTGTATCACTTTTTATATGTTGCCTTTGGAGATTTTTCTTGATCTTAATGATATTACTAAGCATATGGAGGGTACAGTGAAATTATTGTATCTTCCTCATTGGATTTACTAGCAAGATATGGAGCTTGGCTCTGGGAATGCTTCTTTGAACCACCAAATTCCCAATAATTGTTAATGTTGTTATACTAGATCTTGGTGAATATGCTATGTATGTTGGATACTCATACGAAAAAATATATATTGCTGCTCTAAATGTAGGAGCAACAACTAAAAATATTCATGGAGATGTTGCTATCAGTATACTTGTTGACCATAGCTGAGCAGTAACAACATTAGCATTTAGCATAGACAAGGTTATGTTAGTTTGTGGGTCTAAATATTATATAGAAAGTGATGGGATACAACAAGCAACCAAGTTCTTTGGATTGTCAAGCATACCATAAGGGCCAATAAGTACCCTTATTATGGTATCATTCTCATAACATCGATTTCTTATAGATATCCAAGGTAGTTCCCACTATAAGTGTGGATCTTTCCTATCACAATTGTCTTTAAATAAATATAAGGAGCTGAGGGATCCTAATCATGACAACGGGCCACCAACTATTTTTCTTTTACATGATATGGGCTTTATAGATGGGGGGTTGTTTCAATAATTTTCTTTCCATGATTCAATAAATTAAAGATTTACAGTAACAAGGTTTTTCAACTATTAGACTCAAATGGAAATGAAAAGCATTTTATAGGATAGTATAGTAGATTATATTGCCTTTGTGACAAGTAAACAAGAGTTAGATTCAACACTTGAGTTGAAGACATTTCCAGAGTAATAGGATCAAGCTTGTACAATACTCTTCTAGAAAAGCTTGAAATTTTGAATGAGAAAAAAACATGAGTTGAACACTAGAGTCATTATAGAAGTTTCTGTTGATTTTGCTACTACTACAAATACAACATTAGAGGTTCCTTCTCCATTCCTTTCAAGAGGAAAGTCACTTGAATATTCTCCAGTCTCAACTCATTGTAAACAAAGGGTGAGAATGCTTAAGGATGGTGATGATTTATTTGATAAGCTGGATACATGACAACTAAATTCTTATATCTAGCCAGTAATGCCCGACCTCATAGAAAAAGGTCTTCAAAATATATAATTCCTCCATCACATTGGATAAATTGTCTTAAGACATAATGGGTAGGGTTGTATAAGAAAATATTGTTGACTATCAATGATAAAATAAAGAAGTTACAATTCCCTATAACCATTAATGCTTTGTGTTAAAGTCACGCAATGCTCAAATGGATTAAATATATCATTGAAAAATAATCATTAAGGAGGTTAAAATCATGTATTTATGACAAAATATGAATAGAAATCAAACCTTGAGGAAAGAAGGCAAAGCAACACTTTGTTAAAAGTAGAAAGAAAATACAAGGTAAAAGGTGATTATGATGATAATATGATGAAGTTAGGATGCAATGGAAATAGTTTTGTAGGTTTTTGAAAAGACAGACTGTAGTATTATAAAATTACATCTCATGGAAATTTCACACTTGTGCATTTATCTCATTGGATTTATGACACCCCACCGTGTTAATGACAAAAACCTATGAGTTGAAATTTTATGATTCCAACTTCATAGGGGACAATGATGAAGTATTAGTAGTCTAGATAGCTCATTTCTTGAATTTTTTTGAGTAGGACAGTTGCACAACAGGCAAACATCTGCACAACATTTTAGCGTCCCCAAAATTTCCTAGTTTCAAATAAGGGAATCTTCCATCCTTTTCCTATGGCATGTGTCATTGCGGCAAGAATGCAAGTGTAATGGCTCTTCCTGCCCATTTGAATTCACAAAAATTCTCTTTTCAATCATTCTCTCATTCATTATCTCTCTCTCTCTCTCACTTGATCTTTCTCTCTTGCTCTATTCAAGCTCTTCTACATGTTTTTTTCCTTACTCTTTGTAGTGAAGCTCTACTAGATTATTGTCTCAACAATAGCCAAATATCTCTTGCAAAAAAGAAAATCTCATGTATCAAGCCAAGAGGGGAGCAACAAATAGTTGGTAACACTCTCTTGTTTATTTTATCTCATTTATTTACAATCATCTATTCATCTCATCTATTACATTTGTGATAGG
This sequence comes from Sequoiadendron giganteum, assembly GCA_007115665.2. Lineage (NCBI taxonomy): Eukaryota > Viridiplantae > Streptophyta > Pinopsida > Cupressales > Cupressaceae > Sequoiadendron > Sequoiadendron giganteum. Next base: position 827,519,539 of record CM021100.1, on the reverse strand, counting down.
GGATCTCCTCCACAATGGGGTTTATCTGGATACCCATGGAGGTGGAAAAACCAAAATGGGGGTTTGACTAAGGAAATCCCCAAAATAGCCCAAACATTTTCCCCTATCCTTCTTGTTTCGATATGTATAGATTTGAGGAACTGGGTGTTGTATATTTAAGGCTTTTATGCTCTATTTTGACAAGGACAATAGTGTAGGGCATAAACATACCTACGACACACTATTGTCCATGACTGAGGTTTTTCCCTTATGAGGGTAGAATCTATAAGTTTAAGCTTTATGTTTTTGTAATTTGTATCTCATAATTTTATATTAGTCTCTTTTATTTAGTATTTTTATCATTCTTTCCCTTGATAGCTTAGAATTTAATTTAATCAAGTTATTCCAAGATTCTTCATTTCATACTTTGTCACTTGAGCTTTGTACTCTGAGATAACTGAGGGTTATTCTCTCCCTATAGACTTTGTTTTGAGACTCAAGAATAGTTAATCCCCTCCTTTATATTTTGGTGAACCCGATGTGAAGGAAATCTTGCCGGATATTTTCTTCAAAAATTTAATTATTTTTACAATGCATTCTCTAAACAAGATTTCAATGTGTTGCCTAGATGATTTCTTAGAGGCATCTCCTTCTATTCACAAATCTCATGAAAAAACTCTTTATCAAAATCTTCTTCTTCTTCACAAGTCGAAGAGTTCGTGAATGTAGTTTTAGTATTTATTTCCCCTAAAAGGCCTAAGAGACCCATAATTTATGTGACTCCAACTATCAGATCTCCTAAAATAATTCACTCTATTTGTGGGGTTCCTATCACTAATGACATGCTAGACGTTTATCCAAAATTCATGAAATATAAGGATCCCTCTTATAGAGTGGTAGCCCATACTTACAATACTAGAAGGAATCAAGAAATTACCAATCAACCTACTTCTTTAACACCTTCTCAACCAAACCTCCCTCAATCTCCTAAACCTACAGCTAAGGCACCTAGTGAGTATGATCTTGTGGAGAAACTTTGCATTACTCCTACCAAGATCTTACTTTGGGATTTACTTCAGACTGCTCTGATTTATCAAGGTATGCTTCATGAAGCCTTGAAAAATATTCTCTTGCCTTCTTTTTCTAGGGCGACGATTGTGAATGCGTTGATAGATCATATTCATGCGGATTCATTGAATATTATGTTCTATGGACACATGAACTCCCACCTCTAAAAGTACAAAAACAAGTTGATCCCCTAATGATAGTATTCAAAATTAACAACATTAGTATTATATTTTCTCTCTTGATACCGATTTAGATCCCAACATATGTAGCATTAAATTTTTACATAAAATTAAAATTGATTCATCTTCTATTACTTCTTTGTATATTTGTGGATTCAATAACACTGGTCAACAAGGCTTAGGCACGATAATATTTCCTTTGAGGCTGGGATCTATTACTGTACCCACCCTAGTTTATGTTATGGCAAGTCCTTTACCTTAATAATTTCTCTTGGGAAGACCATGAATTCATTATTTGGGAGAAGTCACTTCTACCTTGCATCATTTGATAAAATTTATTGCTAATAACGAAGTAGTTACAATCAAGGTTGGCCCTAATGCTATACACCTTTGTGAGATGGCAGCTTTTGGTTGAGCCTTGGTTGCTTCTTCCCTTTAAAATTTTATTCCTTAGTTATCTTCTAATGCATTGACATCTACTCTTGTGGCACCTATTCCAAAGGTTACTCTTGAGGCAGATCTCCCTAAGGAATATCGTCCTGAAGCAGAGAATCCTAAGTCTACCCCTTTTGCTGCTTCTAAATCGAACGCATGTCTTGGTGATGATTGGGGATCCTTGGACTTTATCGAATCCTTTATCAAGGAGTACAAGGTAGATCCTGTCCACCTAGACATTTCAAATATATCATACACCTTTGTCATGAAAGTTTATTGTCCTCCTGCTAAGGAAGACGATCATGCTCCTTTTAGGAAGAATGATCAAATCCCTATTGAGGAAGATAATCACGCTTCTGTTAAGGAGGACAGTGTTTTTGTTATTGATAAGAAGGATGATTGTGTAAATGAGTATGATACTTGTAGTTGGGATTGCACTCTTTATTTCGATCCTACTCCTCAATAATTACAAACACATTATGGCCCCGGTTTCAATATCCTTTCTAAATATGGTTATGGAGGTAGCGATTGTGGGCATAATGAATAAGGTATTAAGGTCCCCTTGGAATTTGATTCTCATAGCTATAAAATTGGAATTGGATACCATCATAAAAATTCTAAGAGGAAACCATGGTTGAATGTCAACATGATTTTCGCTGAACCTCCTCTTAAATTAGTTCATCTTGAATTTATTGAAAATATGGTAGAATCTAATGAAGTTCCTCTAGATTTTTTCTCTTTCAAGGAAGCACTAGAATAATTCTTAGGTTCTTTCTCTCACTTACCTTCTTATCACCGTAAATGATGATTCTTGTATCGCTTGAATAAATAGGCATACTTTGGATAATTTGTTATGTGTATTGATGAGAAGGCCCCTTTATCTAATGTGGATGATAATATTCCTATATCTCATCTTGAATACCATATTAATCTTCTTAAGGGGGATACTTCTGATGTTTTCATGGATCCTAAGTCTTCTGAAAAAGTAATTAAGATTGGAAAATGTCTTTCTTTGAAAGAATCTAAATAACATTATGATTTATTGCATTTTCATCTTGATTTCTTCGCTCGGTCATATGAGGACATGCTTGGTATTGATGAGTCTATCATGGTTCACAATATCATTTGATTTCTCAAAGCTAAGCCTTTTAAACAAAATATTTGTAAGATGAATCCCAAGGTTACCCTATTAGTTAAGAATAAGATAAAAAAGCTCTTAAAAGATGGTTTTATCTGTCCTATTGACTATTCGCCTTGGATATCGAATATAGTCATTATTAGTAATCCTGATGGTCGTATTCATATTTGTATTATTTTTAATGATCTCAACAAGGCTTCTCTTAATGATGATTCTACATTTCCTAATATCAATATGATTGTGGACTCGACTGCAGGCTATGTCGTATTGTCTTTCATGGATGGATTATCAAGCTATAATCAGATTTTTATTAACTCAAAAGATCAATACATGACAACATTCAATACCCCTTGTGGTAATTTCTATTACATAGTCATGTCATTTGGATTAAAGAATGCTAGAGAAACTTACCAAGTAGCAATGAATCTTATCTTTCATGATTTCATTCACAAGATCCTAGAAGATTACGTTGATGACATCTTGGCCAATTCTATGACTCATCAAGATTATGTTGAAAATATTTTCATTATCTTTGAAATGCTTCGACTCTATAAAATGAGACTAAATCCTCTTAACTGAATTTTTGGCATAGATGCCAACAATATTTTAGGATTTATTATCTCTCACTATGGAATTAAAGTCAACATAAATAAAATTGATGCAATTGTTAAAATTCCACCACCTAAAAATATCTCTCAACTATGTAGTTTGCAAGGGAAGATCTAGGAAACTCATAGATTTTTAGCTTAGTTAGCTGATCACACCCTTCCATTCATGCATTTATTGAAGAAATATGTCCACTTTTGATGGGATGATGAGTGCGAAAAGGCTATGCAGGATAGACCCTTTTTGCTTTATATCCCTATGTCACCTCATGCCTTAGTAGCTTTATTAGCTCAACATGATGATAATGATACAAAAAGAGTGGTCTATTACATTAATCATATTCTGATAGATTATGGCACTCGATAATTTTCTATGGAGAAATAATGTCTCACTCTCATTTTTGCAACATAAAAGTTACGAAATTATCTTCTTCATGTTGAAACCCATGTAATTGTGAAATGTGATCTTCTTACACATTTTTTTTACTAGAACTGATCTGTTAGGAAGGTTAGCGAAATGGGTAATGTTTCTCTCTAAGTTTGACATCAAGTTCATAACTCAGAAATAAATTAAAGGTCAAGTTGTTGTCGATCAATTGGTGGAATCTCCCTCATGTCAGTCCTCCCATAATCTAGATTTATTTTTAGATAAAAATTTATTCACATTATATCATGAGCCTATATGGGAGATATACTTCAATGGATCGAGATGCCAAATTGGCCTCAGGGTAGGTGCAATTTTAATCTCACGCAAAGGTAAGTTGATTCCTTTATCCTTTTGATTAGAATTTCATTGCACTAATAACATCACTGAGTATGAATCCCTTATTTCCATCTTGCATACTATGATAGTATTAAAAATTAAACATCTTCGCATTCATGGTGATTCTGAACTTATTATAAATCAAATTATGGGAACATGTCAGGCTAATTAGAGTAAGCTATCTCAATATCATGATTTGGATTTATCCTTTATCATTTTTCTTCTTTCATGATAAATAGTGTCCCTAAGAGAGAAAATTTCCATGTGGATACAATGGTGAGTGCAACCTCCCTTGTATCTTTGGACAATGTTGTAGAAGAGTACCACTTTGTGGTTCATATTCTCTGATTTCCTATTGTCTTGGATCAACCTAAACTTGATGGTCTAGTGTGTGCTCACCTAGAGTCAAGAGAATTATATTCTCACATTTATAATTATTTGAAAACTATAAATTTTCTCGATGACATGACTAAAAAACCCACACTCGAATACAAAAATCTTTTAGTTTGATACATTATACTATCTGATATTCTCTATCAAAAATATTATAATGGTATTCTTCTTTGGTGTCTCACTAAGGTTGAAATACCCCTTTCCCTTGAAGAAGATCATTTGGTCTTTGGGGGTGAACATTTCAATGGTAAATCCTTGGTGTGTAAATTGAGTCATATGGGGTACTTTTTCCAAACAATGGAGCAGGATTCCTTTCCCTTTGTCAAGAAGTGTCCTCAATGTCAACAGCACAACAATCTCATTCGAGCTCCTGCACAAGAGCTTAAAAATTAGACCTCTCCTTGGCCATTTGAAAAATGGGGTTTGGATATTATTGGAAAAATATCACCTCCTTCTAAAGGAAATACCTTCATCATTATCACTATTGATTACTTTACAAAGTGGGTTGAAGTTGTTCCACTTTGATCCATTAACGTTGAAGCAATCTATAGGTTTCTTCTAAACAATATCATTGCTTGTTTTGAATTTACTTCTTCCCTTGTTTTTTATAATGGTACTTCATTTAAGGAAAAAGAGGTGAAGCAATTCTTAGAAAAATTTCATATTCAACATAACTTTTCTACACCATAATATCCTTAGTCTAATGGAAAATTTGAATCATCTAATAAAACTCTTGAGTCGATTCTTCAAAAAATAGTAAGTAAACACAGTAAAGACTAGTATACTAAATTGATGTACACCTTGTGGGTCTATCACACAAGCATTTGTACAAGTACTATTACAACCTTGTACAACCTCGTGTATGGTGTTGAGGCTATCATGCCTTTAGAGATAGAAATTTTGTCTCTACGAGTTTCCCTTAAAATATTAATTTATGATGAAACTTACCATGTTGAAAATTTAAACTAGCTTGAGTTGCTCAATGAGTGCTGATTTTAGGCCCTCAAACATATCCAAGCTTATCAATGATTTATTTCTAAACATTACAATCAAGGTGTTCTTTCTTAAAATTTCAAGGTAGGTGATCTTGTAGTCTATGACAATTAAAGCAATGCAAATACACCACCTAATCAAAAGGGGAAGTTCAACCCTAATTGATTAGGTCCTTACATAATCACCTCCATGTATGGTTCTGGTATGTATGGACTATCGTCTATGGATGGTACTCCTCTAAAAGAACTAGTCAATGCAAAGCATCTCTATTGATACTATTATTAGGATCTATGTGGCATACACATGAAACTCATCCCTCCTCAAGGATTGTAGTTCGTTATGCTATGAAATTTATTCATTAACATATTATCTTCTTATTTATTGTTATGATGTGAATATGTGTATTTAATTAATATCTTTAATTAGGAATTATATATATACATGTGTTTTATTATGTTGTGTATTTGTGTATTATGTTTGATTAACTCTTTTGGTTAGGAAATTAAATCATCATTGTATTTAATTAAACATGCATCCAATGTGTATTTATTAAATCATGATAGCATCTAATCTAATCATACATCCATAAACATAAATTCTTCACATAATCATACATGAAACATAAATACACATAATAACACCATGATGTCGATCAAAAATCACACACACACACACACATATTAAAGATGGCATGTACATGTATCAAACCACTATGTAAAAATGTGGTGTATGTATATCTGTATATGAGTCTATACATAAAAAAATTCTATACATAAAAAATGATATGGTATACAAAATATGGCATACAAAATTGGACCTATAGCCCTCGGGTGCATGGATCCCCAAGCCCTCAGATGCATGGATCCCCATGCCCTCTGGTATTGGAAATGGAAAAGGAGGCTGTTGGATCAATTCATATGAGTGTGATCGATGTGACTACGAAATGGACACGCTCCATGCTCATAGTCCTTGCAACTCACCTTGTAGCTCAATCACATCCTCCCACAATTGAGTGACTCACTCTTGTAGTGAAACCTCCCACTCAACATTGACCTTCAAAAAGTGGTTGGATTATTACATAGCCCAAATGGTCTGAAAAAATAAGAATATGTGCCCTGAAGGAATGTGATAGTTATCTTAATTTTTTTATAGCGACTAAATCCATCTAGAAAAGAGAAGTACTTTTTCCCTGTTAGTGAATCAAGTACTTGGTCAATAAATGGTAGTGGAAAGTGGTCCTTCCTAGTGGAAGCATTTAATTCTCTATAATCCACACACACTCTCCACTTTCCTCCATTATTTGGTACAATGACTAAAGGTGACACCCAGTGACTTCCAGAAATAGGATAGATGAAGCCCGCATCAAGCAATTTTGCAATTCTATTTTAACTATATCTCTAAGCATAGGGTTCATCCTCCTTTGGGGTTTCCTTATGGGTTTAAAACCATAATTGATATATCCTATACATACACAAGGCTAGTTAAATCCCCTTCATGTCATGATTAGGCTATTGTGTGTGCCTTCAACATAGTGGTCAGGGAGGTCTGTTGTGCAGTAGTTAATTCACTTTTAACATTCAACATTTTACTTGGCATAATTTCCAAAGTCTTGGATGTTATTTGAATTGATGAGAGGTCAGTCCTACTATGTTTGGGACACATTGTTGTGGTAGAAAAGTATGGAAAATTTGGGAGATTAACTCAGATGAACTGACAAGGATAACATTTTGTAGAGGATCTTGCAAACATGTTAGGCAGTCTTGTTGTTGTGGGTCCCTACCATAATTATTTTTTATGATGTTTTATATTTAAGTCATTTCATCTTGGTTGTTTAACAATGGGTTGCATTCTATAGTCATGAGGGTTTGCAAGGAATACTAGTCTTCTTCATCTAGGGTAGGACAAATGGTCTGTTCTAGATCTGCATGTGGCTAAGCTAGAAGATAAATGACCAACTTCTTGGTAAAATCCCCATTAGAGATAATCATACTCCTAGACCTACAACCTATAAATACTCCTAGACCTACAACCTATAAATGCATTTTTTGTTACTAGCCATGATATTCCTAGGATGAGGGGATAACCTACAAGATTAGCTTTAGGTTGTAATACCATATAATTTGTAAGGTACTCCCATGAATCCAGTGTTATGACCAAGTCCTTAATGATACCCTCGGGTTTAACTATTGACCTATCTGCCAATTGTAAGACAATGGGAGTAGGTTTGAGCTCTATTAACTATAATAGTTTCATTATTTCCATAGTCATCACACTAATATTTTCTCCCAATTCAATCAAGGTGTTCTTTATAAGAGTTTTATCTATCTTGACATCTACTAGAAGACTCCCACGGTTTGCATACTTAGGGACAGTTACATTTCCTAACATAATGTATGCAAGTGTTCTTAAGACATGTACAATTTGAGGGTCTTTCTATTTTCTTCATGGCTTCTTTAGGCATAGTTCTCTCACTTCTTTAGTGTAAATAGGTACCTCCTTGATGGATTGAATGAGGGGGATCGTTTGAGGTCTCTATTGGGGGTTCCTCATCAACCAACTCAATGATTTGAGGGGATGAGGGCCCAACCAATGTTTTCCATGACCTAAGGTGGACATCACTCTCCTATACCCCATAAGTAGGGTATTTAATAGATTCATTAGTATAGGCTTGCTAAATAGGCTTTTTATTTGGGTTAGGTACAGGTTGGGTTGGCAGATGAGGTGCTCTAGGTGGTTGTGATGATGGATTTGTTGGGTTTGGCATAATGGCTTTTTGTTATAGCTGCAAGGGTTGTTGTGGCTACTAGTAATTCATGTTTTGGTTTTTCCATTGTTGGCCTCTTCGCCACTGGAGTTGTCATTGGTTTTGTTGAGGTGTCCATTGAGAATTTTAGTTAGGTCCTTGAATTTTTTTTTGTGGCCAGGTATTTTCTATTGCTAGTTCCGATTCGGTGGAAGATTTTTCCATTGGTTTTTGTGGATTTCCCCAAGGTTGAGGGTTCCAACTAGAGAAATTTGAATTTATACTAGGAAATGACATCTTGTAATTCAAAGGGTTTGAAGGCATAAATTTTCTTAGCTACCATGGTTTACTTTGAGAAATTTAGAACACTTGTCCATGTTCATCATCTAGTACATAAAATTCTGGTTTCCCTTGTTTTTCCTCAGAACTACTTGTCACTCTTTTTCATTTACAATTACCTTTCCTCTGTCTACAATGTTGGTAGTATTTTGTAAGGGTTGCCTTTGATTCTTCTTCTTTTTCTTTATATATAGAGTATCCAATTATGTAGCCAAATGGCTGATATTATCCTCATTTGTGTTAGACAAAATATTAAATTCAACTTTAGATACTCGATTGGGTGATTTGTTTATGGAATATGTCCTATCTCCTCTTGTCTTCTTTGTGAAAGACCTTGAATAATTCTTGCATGCCTTACAAATCTAATCAAATGGTGCTTGAGAAATATCTCCTACCCCAATGAGGCTAAGTGCATCCATACAATCCTCATTAATCCCCCTCAAGAATATCAGCTTTAAAGACTCTCCAGAGAGTCTATTTTGGTGGTATTTATTAAGGAAAACTTTGAACCTTTCCATGTAGTCTTCTAAAGATTCATCCTCCTTTTGTGACATCCTAAATATGTCATCTTTCTTTTTTCCAATTCATCTACAGTAGTCTTGGAACTTTTCCAAGAACTTTATCTTCATGGAATTCCAATTAGGAACATCTCTTCCTAGACCCATGAACAATCACAAAGTAGAATCCTTTAGGGTTGGAAATAGTTTTAGCCTATGCGCATTTATTGTGTAATCATAACTTTTGCAAAGCACATCAAAATCAAACAAGAAGGTATTTGGGTCCTCATTGACCAACCCATAGAAGATAAACAATGTTGAAGGAGGTATATTCTTCAAGGCAACTACTCTCTCTTGGTTGGTAATGTGGAACTCAAAGGTTACGTGCTCTGGTGGGCCATCCATCGTTGCATCACTCATGGTTTGGAAAGTCTCCTCTATATTTGTAGTGGATGTTGGTGTTAGGGAAAGTTCTTCTTTATTAGTGCCATCGCTTTGCTCACTTTGATCACCAATATCCTCTATAGCTTCATGTGTTGAGGGGAGAAATGTTCCCAAAGTGTCTTGATGCATCTGCATACAATAGTTGTGACTTCTTATGCCAATATATCATGAACAATGTTAGTAAAACATTCTAGTATTGATGCATTAAAACCTAATTTTCCTAATGTTAGAAACAAAACACTAAAATATGAAAGGTTTGAAATAACATGTAAGAATCTTGAATATATCACCATCCTCGAAAATAGGGCCAAAAATGTAAGGCCCAAATAATGCTTAGTCAACTTGGTGTTAGAAACACAATTCATAGGTGATTCCTAGTTGAATGGTCCACTAAACCCTCTCAAGATTCTATTTAATTATCAACTAGGGCTACCTAAACTTTTGGTGATGCTGGCACTATATGTACATTTAAAGATTCTACACTACCTATATCATCAAGTATAGGTGGTTTACTTGTGTGTATGAAAACATGAAATAATTGAAAAATTTATAAAGCTTAAACTGTAAAACAAAATAAATAGCTTAATCTGGCACCTATGTTACATGTACTCTTAGCTTAGTACTATAACTAGTTAATTTATAAACTAAGCTTTGCAATAAACTACACCACTAACTATTGAATCTTCACAACTCAACTAATTAACTACCTCGGGGGCTTGACTTGAATTAATGTTACAACATGCATACAACCATGAATCTATTTTAAAATTAATGTAACATGAAACATCTATTACAAAAAAATAAATTGAAGTAGGTAGACAATACCTTGAGTGGCCCTTGCTCAAGCTAATGTTACCATGAGATAGACCAAAAAAATCATAGCAATAAACTAAAAAAATCTTTATTGCATTGAAAAATGAACACTCACAATATAACATGAATCTCCAATAGATTTCTCATTTAGAAATTCACATTCATTGCAACCGTAAACTTGCATAAAATTGTGAATACACTTCAACTATAATTATAACTATATCTCTAGCTAGATTTACTCCTCGACTATTGAGCCCCAGATATAGGTGTGAGAGGAGATTTATTTGCACAAGGATTCAAAAAAGAAACTAAATGCTAGCGTCCACTCTCCTCATGAATAGGAGGTGAACGAATCTTTTGCAACAAAAACTTTAATTAAAAAGAACAATAGAAGAGAAGTAGAAACAAGACTCTAGCTCAAACAATTTGGATAGAGACATAGTCAAAATGCCACATTGAGCCCAACGATATTGACCCCTTCTTCCTTTGTTGTGTTTATTCATTTTCCTAGTGACTCACAATTCAACCCCTTCATCGATCACCTTCATTTATCTCAGAACTATTGCGCGTTCATCAATTTGGACTCTCCCTTGCTACTCATGATCCTTTTGCTGCTAGTTACAATATGCTCACTCTAAATTCTAGGCTGCAAGGATTTAGTTCATCTAACATATACAAACTACTAATAACTATAAATTAAAAATAGATTCATACTACATTCCATACACATTCACATATTTAACCATGCAATTACCAACATATCATAATCATATTTCCATCCATCAAAATCTAGTTTAAGTCCGGTTTAAGTTGCATGAAGGATATAAAAGGGTATATAAGTTTAGGAATGTATATGAAATAAGAAGCTTAAAATATCTAAAAGATATGAACTAAGAAAAATAAAAATAGCTATTAATTAGGCTCATCAACAAGGATTATGAGAAAAAATTGTCAAAGTTTGACAATTCTTTCCACTTAGGACTCTTAAGAGAAAGTGTAAGTATAGTGCAGACCAGAATGATCAGGAGAGATGGTATGTAAAGAATTAAATTTCATAGTGTAAACTTTCCTAATTGGATGTTTCAAAAATTTTGTTTTAGTCTCATGATGCATGAAACAAAATTTTTGCTTGATTGCAACTCTTCATTGAATGTAAATGATGATTTTTGTAACTTTTGAAAAATTATCGCCATAGAAAAATAGATTGGAAATGAGAGAGGTTATTGTGAAGAGACCCTACATGACCCTATAGCTTTAGATGGAATGTTTGTAGGTGTCACAAATTCCAAGAAATAATTTGTTAAAGTTTGGTAGTTTTTCACACTTAGGGCTCTTAAGAGAAAGTGTCGGCATAGTGCAACTCAAAACGATCAAGAGAGTTGGTATGCAAAAAATTACCTTTCCTAGGATAAAAAAGCCTAACCAAATTTGTTTTAAATGTAAATTCAATCCCATGACACAAATACAAAATTATCCTGCAACTTTTCATTGAATGCAAATGACAGTGTTGCAACATTTGAAAATTGTCACCACAAAAAAAATGGATTGAAATTTTTAAAAACAATGATTTTATTATGGATGGACCCTACATGACCCTATAGGTTCAAATGAAACATTTGTAGGTGCCACGGATTCTAATAAATAGCCCATCATAGTTCAATATTTTTTTGCACTTATGGCTCTTAAGAGATTATGTTGGAATAGTGTAGCCTGGAACAATCAAGACAATTGGGGTGTGAAACAAGACCTTGCCTAGTGTTCACCTTCCCACCCAGATGTCTTGGTGCTACATTTTTGGCCCCATGATGCATGAAATTCAAATTATTTTTGTTTGCAACTTTTCATTATACGTAATTGATAACTTTTTGCAATGTTTGAAAAACTCTCACCACAATGAAATGGATTGGATATTTAAAAAAATAAGAGAGGTTATTGTGAATAGACATTACATGACCCAGTAAGTTTAGATGAAATATTTGTAAGTATCACAGATTGTGAGAAACAACCCATAATAGTTTGATAGGTTTTTTTACTTAGGGATCTTAAGAGATTGTATTGAAATAATGTAGCCCAGAATGATCACGTGTCTTGAAGAACAAACATAGGCCTTCCCTAGCCATTTTTTTCCACAATGCACAAAAAGAAAAGTATGGCTCTTGAAAAGATTTTAGTAAACATAATTGATATTGTTTACAACATTTGAAGAATTGTTTCCATGGCCAAGTGGATTGGAGATTTTAAAAATGAGAGAGGTTATTATGGAGGGACCCTATGTGACCCTATAGGTTTAGAAAAAATGTTCCTATGTTCCATGGATTTTGAGAACTGATCTATCATAGTTTGGAATTTTTTTGCACTTAGGGCTCTTAAGAGACTATTGCAAAATAGTGTAGCTCAAAAAAATTGGGTGTCTTGAAGAACAAAGAGAGGACTTCCCTAGAATTCACTTTATCACTCAGACATGTTGGCACTATTGGTTTTTCCTCACATGCCATTGACAACTCTACTCATATTTCATAACTCTAAGTTTTAGAACTTATAAATCCATGCATCTATCGGTAGGTGTCTAGAAATATTGAGTATATGTAGAATAAGCAAGAATTAGTTATGAATATCATAAATAAAATTTAACATGGAGGAGGTGTGAATGAAATTATGAAAAAGAGAGGCAAGTGAGGAAAATACTTTCATAAAACATGTTCTTAACACTTTGTGCAATCTATGGATTATAAGATAATGAGTCTTGTACATGTACAAAAATAAATTTTAGCATGATGGAGAAAGGAATGAATGCAATCTTGAAAATGACAGGAATTTCACAAAAAATGTTCTTAACCCTTTGTGCATTCTCCAAATTATAAGATGATTTTTTTTTTCATGTACGGAATTACATTTTAGCATGATGGAGATAGGAATGGATGCAATCATGAAAAGGGAAGGAATTTTACAAAAAATGTTCTTAACCCTTTGTGCATTCACTAGATTGTAAGATAATGAATAATGTATATACAAAATTAAATTTTAGCATGATGGAGATAGGAATGAATGCAATCATGAACCCTTCATGCATTCTCTAGATTATAAGATAATGAGCCTTGTATGTAAAAAATTAAATCTTAGTATGACGAAGATATAAGTGAATGCAATAATGAAAAGGTTAGTACTTTTACAAAACATGTTCTTAACCCTTCATCAATTCTCTGGATGGTAAAATAATGAGTCTTGCATGTACACAATTAAATGTTAGTATGATGAAGATAAGAATAAACACAATCATGAACAAGACAAGACTTTTAACTAGTTATAAGAGTAGTCTTGAATGTAAGAACTTCAAATTTTGCATTTTGGATGTGTGAATGGATGTCATCATGAAAAAGAGAGGCCTATTATCATAGAGATTTTATGAGACTTGTTCTTAACTCTTATGAATTTTCATGATATGTGTTCTTTAACTGGTTACACTCATTCAATCCATTAACATAGAACATGAAAACCCTAGGACCTATCCACTCTCCAACTATATATTAAAAATCTATGCCAAGTTTTTAGGTGGAATGATTTTTAGGGCTTGTAAATATGTGATTCTCATGGGGCCAAGTGGTCAATTATGGCATGCAAAATTTTGTTGTACTAATGTTTTAGCATCTTTTAGATTTTTAGGCATGCCTTTGATATATATTTGGTGAAAATATTCAATGCAATTCAACTTAAACAAAATGATTCTCTTCATATTTCATACATCTCTCACATCAGATGTAGTTATGAATGTTGCATCTTGCTCATTTATGAGGGATAATTCATGTAAGAAAGATGGATCTAAAAACTAAAAGATATAATAACATAGTAAAACCTTGTATACCATTTTTTATCTCAAGTATTGTATCCCCTACATGCAAAAAAAGTACCTTATAGTTCTCAACCTTGTGAAAAGTAAAAAACCAATGTACTTAGTGACTTTAACCAAGAGTGCAACATCCAAATATTTTGAGTGAACTCTTATGAGATGTGTTCTTTAATAGTTACACTCATTCAATTTGTTAACATAAAACATGAAAACCTTAGAACCTATCCACTCTCCAACTATCTGTTACAAATCCCTGACGATTTTGCATGAAGAATGAATTATAGGGCTTGTAAATTTATGATTCTCACAGGGCCAAGTGGTCACTTATGGCATGTGAAATTATATTGTACTGATGTTTCTACATATTTTAGAGATGGATGGAAGATTTTTGTTTTTGATAATTGTATAAAATAAAAAGTAATTCTTGTTTTTAGGCATGCCTTCAATATATGTTTTGTTGTACAAGTATTTGGTGCAATTAAATTGAAAAAAATGCTTCTCTTCATAATGATACATCACCCCTATCGGTTGCAATTCTGAATGTTGCATCTTGCTCATTTATGAGGGATAATTCAAGTAAGAAAGATGGATCTCAAAGTTGAAAGATATCACAAAATAGTAGATCCTTGTAAACCATTTTTTATCTTAAGTATTGTATCTCCTCCATGCAAATAAATGCCCCTATAGTTCTCAACCCTATGAAATGTACAAAATCAATATTTTTAGTGCCCTAACCAAGAGTGCAACATCTAGATCTTTTCTCCTTGTAAGTTTTTGTTTCTATCCAAAATATAAAAATAATTTTGATGATCATTTTAATTGAGTTTAGTGCAGTTTAGGATAAAATCAACTCATTTTTATGTTTTGAAAATGTTATAGACCATTCCAAAAGATTTTTGAGACTACTAGTTGCCAAATAAGAAGGCAAAATTAAGATTTTTGCATCACATGAATCATGGAGTATGGTGACATATGCTTGAAACATTTAGGGTGGAAGGGAATATGGAGTACATCGGAAAATATTTTTCATCAACAATAAGTTGCATGAAGGAGACAACTGTGATTTTAATTTGATAAATGAAGTGAATCACATTTTTATGATCTATGTTAACAAATAGTTGGAGAGTGGATTTGTAATGAAAAACCTAGGATCTTCTTCGACGTTGGTAAAACAAAGAATTAGATGTTTCTTTATTATATAATTAACAATCAAAGCCACATAATTTAACTATCACCATTATTCACATCTATGCAAGAATGTAAGAGGGCACATTCTTCTCAATTCAATAAGCCTCTATATTATGGATGATGTGTATCTAGGTTCCATGTGTATCACGTGGACTTGGGGTGTATACTTGGTGAGATATTATTTGTGTTGTCGCAATACATCTAATAAGATATGTATACAAATTTTTAAGGTAAAAATAACCATATTTGATACAAGTGTGCAAGTATATAGAGATTAAAATTATTAAAGGATTTAGAGTTTGAGGAGATCAAGAGGAATATGGGTATGAGAATGGGTACGTGTACAAATCAATAGATATGGTATGTGATCATTGGCCAAGTCTAGTGGTAGCAATAAATTTTGTATGAGACACAAAATTCCCCTTTATTTGAACTAAAAATAGACATTAGTCTAAGGTTTGAAGTGGTGTTTCTTTTTAAAATTGAATGACGAGATGATCTTAATGCTTAATTTTTTAGAGGTAGGCACTTATGTGTATATTGTGATATCTACATGGAAATCATAACTTGCATATACATGGAATCAAATATGATCACATTATTTAGCTACAATTAAAACAAATTTTTGAATATTTCATTGATGTAGCAAGCAGTTCCAATAGAAAGAGATGAGTACTACTGAAACTCTTATCTCCTGTAACAAATAATTTGGTACCCACAAGACTCTCTAACACTTCTAGAGTTTTTCACCTAAAAGGAGAGAGAAGTAGGCCAAAATGCATAAGTTGCATTCAAAGTTAAGGGGTTTAAGGTTTGGTGTGAGTAGAATGTGTCTGAATGTAATGATTTCAATGTTGTAAATGAAAGTAAGTGATTGAATAATAATGCTAAGCCTAGAAAGTGAACTATGCTGGAAAACACATTATGATATACAAATGACCTAAGAAACATAAAAAAACTATTACATAGATGAACAAAATTAAAGAGGTGCACCTGGGAATGATTTTCAAACTGGAAGATAGACTGGAAATGTTTCTAATGTTGAAATTTAAGCCTGTTGGGACACTTATGCCATTCTAGGCGACCTAGTCTAGTTTAGGGAAAATTCTGGAAAACTGCTCTGGAGCTTGTTTCGGCCAAATGGGTATCTAGATCTACCAAAATCTTTGAAAAATAGGTTTACTAGGACTAGGTCTCCATTTTTGGTGACTTAGTCCTCTTCTGAATTTTTGTGGACCAAATATTGGAAATGGAAGCCCTTGGTCTGTACTTTCTGCTCCTCTAGGTATCTGGTCCCAAAAGTGAAGATTCTGGTCTGCAAGTGTCCTCCAAGATTCAAATAGGGTTTCTCCAACCTTGAAGGGATTTTACACTTTGATGGCAACACTTCTAATCCTATTCTTTGGAAAACCTACAAAAAAAAATTGCAAATCACACAAAGAGAAATAAATGTTGTATGTTAGAGCATAGAGGTTTTGCCTTGGTCAAACTCCTTCTAGATAATCAAATCCAATGAAGAGACAAGATAATGAAAAATGAATAAATGAAGTTAGTACCTTTCCATGATGAGAGACCTTGGATTGATGTAGTAATGGTTGTGGTTTTATCCCTTGAATGCTTCAGAAAAGATATCTTGCTTGACCTAGGATGTAAAACCCTATCTTTCTTCAGAAAATGAGAGATGGAGAATAGGAGAGTGAATGAATGAATAATTAGGGTTGTTAGAGATCAAAATGAGAGGAAAAATCCTTATTTATACATGTTATGACACATGACAGGCTAACCTTAGGGTTTTGGGGACAAATTCATGCAAGATTTTTGATTTAATTTTGAATTTTATGTCAAAAGGGACTAGGCCACCCAAGGTGGCGACCTAGTGCACTTGGAAAAATTCAAGTGGTAGTTGGGAATTAAGTGGTTTCAAATGATGATTAACAGGCTTGCCTCTCGAAACACACTTAATTCGGGCCTAAAATTACTTTAAGGGGAAAATTTTAACATAAGAAAGGGTTGATTTGGTGATGATAAGCCTAGGAAAGTGTGAAAATGTTTTACAACACCTTACAACACTTTGAAATAAGGCTTGGAAAGGGGTAAAAAGAGGTCCAAAATCCATAGACAAGGGTCCAAGTGAGTGAAAAGTTTCACATACTAGAATTTTTGGTGACACATTTAGCCCCCACATTAGTGAGAGACTAAATTTACTTCAAACTGTCACTAAAGTAGCCCAATGGAAATGGTGAAGAATGACAAAGATAGAGGAGGTGGTCAAGCCCCCAGGATTCAAGATTTTAAGTCAATGAGACATCGATGCCAAAGAACACATTCAAGGGTGAAATTTTGGCATATGGATTGTAAGTGTTGTCATTGATGGCAACCTAAGTCATGCATCCGATCTACAATACAGTTTTGGTTTACACCGACAAAAAAGGGTGAAGAACAAGGCATCCGATTACAGGCATAGAAGTTGATCTGTATACCTCATCAGACTATTATTTTCGGTTGTGGATCTTTGAGGAAGGTTTTTTGATGTTTTTTGATGCTTATTTGTGAATTATACTGATACACATTCACTGGTACGCGATCTAGGAGATCCGGTGCACTTATTTGTTGATTATCTGTGGTGGAAAGTCGTCCTAGCGAATATAGTAATCGTGAATGTATAAGGAGTAATTAATCAAATGTTTTTGTGCTCTATTATGTTTTTTTAGGTCCTCTCTTTGTCTTAATTGAATTTGGAGGATGCACATAAAGAATTAGTGGTTGAAATGGCCAACATTTGAGAAGAAATTAATGCTTTAAAAAGTCAACATAAGAATGATGAAATCCTTGATAGCGAATATATATATGAGATCATTTTTATCATTTTGTGTGTGTTGTGTGTGAACATAGTGAATATATGGAATGTGAATATGGTGCAAAATTCAGTAGAGTAATAGTGCAAATTTGTCTTTTTGTGATGCGAAGAGTAGAAAAGAGCATAGCAGAGAAGAGTGAAGTACAAAGTCAGAAAGCATATCCAGAATCAAATCTATGAGCTTCACCAGAAGTGTAACCTAGCATGAATAGATTCTACTATCTTAGTTTATCCTTCAAATGGTTTTAATGTAAAATTTTGTAAGGCAGTGAGCCTTCTCTTTTGAGTAGTGAGCTCTAGGCAATGTGCCTGAATGCAAGTGCATTCTTTTTGTAAATCTCTATGATTAGATCAAGCAACAAGAGAGTGAAAACATGGATGATGCTCACCTAAATTAAAACTTGAAGGAAATAACTGAAGAATGTGAAAAGCTTGCTAGAGAAAATGCTACCCTAAATAATGAGATGGAATCTATGGTGATGAAGTTGACTAAAGATATTGAAGAAAGGAAGAAGAACAAAGAGAATATAGCATAGTCCTTAAAGGATAAATCTGATGAAAAAAAAAGAATAAATGAAGAATTTGCTCGGGTGGAAAGAGAACTACAATAATCCAGAAAAAATGAAGAAGAAATTGGTAAGTGGATTGTCATCCTCAGAAATGAACTTACTACTGCAAATGAGTACAAAGAAAAGTTTAAGATGAGTTGATTCAAGGACAAAAGAGCGTAAATGATAAGAGAGGTCTTGCAAATGAAAAAAGAGAAAGTTCCAGACCCGGACAAAAGAATTTCAAACAAGGAAACTTGATGAACAAAGCTGGAAGGTATCCGATAAGACAACCTAATGCTCAAAAATTTAATGTATATTGTTTTTCTTGCAATAAATTTGGCCATATGGCTACTCAATGTAGAAGTAGTATGAGATCAAGAGATTCATCATTTTCTGGTCAGTGTTTCAAATGCAAAAATTTTGGTCATAAATCAACTAAGTGCAAAAATGTGTCAAATAATGTTGAATGATATACATGTGGGAAATTTGGGAATATTTCTAATCAATGCAAATCAAGAGGAAATCAATGGAATATTGTGTGCTACAATTGCAATAATTTTGGTCACATTGAAAAATTATGCAGAAACAAAAATATGGACAGAAGAGTTCTGGTACACTGAGGCAAAAATATAGACAAAAATCATAAAGGAAAAGGAAAAGTGACTAGAGATGAGATAAGAGATGAGATGAAGAAGAAATGGGTAAGGAAGAATGATTATAATGCTGGAAATGGTTCTACATTGGAACCTACTTCCGGTAACTCTTCTGGTAATTGATTTTAGGCCACTCGCCTAGGGGGAGTTTTTAAAGAAAATCTTTCCTCCCTTGTTTGTGGATTGTGCTGGAATGCAAAGAATAGTCAAAAAGGTGTATTTGTGATGTGAAGAAGGTTTAGAGAACTTTCACAAGGAAATTCAAAGAATTTGTATGTCTGCAAGAGAATTTTTCTCTCGTTGTCTGAGAAAATAGAGCACTCAAAAAACTTAGGGAAAATGCATTTATTGCATGTGTGCAAACTATAAAAGTCAAGTTGGAATCATCATTTTTCACTTTGCATCGAAGAAGAGAAGAACGAGAGAACTTGATACAAGAATTTTGAAGTAGAGAAATTGATTTGCCGTCGAAACTCGAAATCTATCAAGTATTTCAATTGTCTTTAGATTTTTCATATAACTCAATTTGCGGTTGTTAAACCTAAGTGTGAAAGGAAAATGGAACAAATCAAGAGGACAATCATTTTGGACGAATGCGACAGTGCAAAGATTTGTTCTATGAGAAATTTGTTACTACCCAATGAATTGAAGTAATTGAGTGAAGCCAAACACATAAATTTGGATATTTGGAATTTGTTTCCGTACTTTGAGGACGCATAATTTTTTAAATTCATCTTGAGTAGATTACATGATGATATTTTAACTTTGGACAAACCTTACATCATTTCAAAGGAGGTAATTGGGAATTTCACTGGATTATGCAAAGTTGGAGATATACCAAGGAAGAAATCCATCTGAAACAAGGAAGTTGAAACCCTAATAGGAATAATCAAAGATCAAAGGGCACTGATCATTGTGACAATCAAGAATCCTATTACAAAA
Organism: Sequoiadendron giganteum; assembly: GCA_007115665.2. NCBI lineage: Eukaryota > Viridiplantae > Streptophyta > Pinopsida > Cupressales > Cupressaceae > Sequoiadendron > Sequoiadendron giganteum. The sequence continues at coordinate 827,499,115 of CM021100.1, read as the reverse complement.
TACATTGCGCATGTAATTTCATACAAAGTCTTTTATAGAAACCGAGAAGGAGTGACCTCGACTGGCACAGTCTATATTTCTCACAAGATGATAATCGAAGGTCAGGACTTTGACCTACGTGGGTTCATAAAGGATCAAATAATGAAGAATGTGCAACTAACAAAAGAAACAGGCTACCCTTTTAGGTTCAATACTTTGATCATATGCCTAGTAATGTATTTCTTGAATTGTTTGTCAAAGATTGACAATGTGGTGTGGAAAAAAAATGAACCGGTTTGTAGACAAATATACTCATATTCTAGGAGCTTGGTTGATTGGGATATAGAATTAAAAAAATTATTTAAGAACATGCTTGGAAAGTGTGGTTCAGTAAATATTTCCCCTCCGGTAAGAACAATGAAAGTTGGTTCCTCTTCCGGTGGCATGGATAAAAGGAAGAAAAGAGAAAAAGAAGTTGTTGAATACAACCCTTTGGAATGTAAATTTCCCAAAATTGAGGGAAAAGGTAAAGAAAAGGAGATTGTGGATATTCTAGATGAAGAGTCTGATGAAGAAACTGAGAAAAATAAATCAGAACTGGAGAAAGCCAGTGAGGAAGAAGATGATTTGTCAAAGGAAAATCTACAACAACTTATTTAGGAAGAAGGTGGAATGTAGAAGATCGCTAGGTTATGGTCTGTTATACCATCATATGATCAAGATATGATTCTAAGTGTATTAAATGCTCATGTTGAGCACTGCAAGATCAAATTGGAAATTTTGTAGAACATTCTAACTGAGGAAATGATTGAATGCAGTAAAGAGACAATGAACTCTGAAGATAAAGAAAAATAAGAAGGTGAAGTTATCTCTCACTTGAAGGAGTAGTTTAGAGTATCACTTACCAAACTAAAGAAAATGAATGAATTGAGGCAATGCGTAAATTCAACTATTAACATCTACAGCTATTGCAACCGTTGGCCTCATGTTGTTAGTAATTACAAAGAGAAATTGGAAAAAATTGAAACAGAGTTGAATGGTATTGTGAAAACCTTTTACATGTCTCAAGATTAGGATGGCCCCATCAGGAAAAGGATTTGAGAGTTACAGTCTGAACACACCAAAATTCAATTCACCAAGAACACACTTTTTGATACTTTTTGGAAGGTGAAGGATTGAAACAAATGTAGATTGGAGCAGATGGTGGAGATATTAAGGAAAGGTGAGAAACTGGAAGAAGCAATTACAATTCTAGAATCTTTAACTGAAAATGTCAACAAAAAATCCAAGAACAATAGTTTGATCATTATCATTGGAATCACAATAGATTCTTGGAAGAAATTCCTTTTGGAAATGAAGAAAAATCATAAGATAATTTTCTAAAGTAGCAGTCAATTGTTTTCAAATTTTTGAAGTTTTGGTCTAAGGGGGAGAATTGACGACATATATATTCTGATGCTTTGAAAATTTTGAACACATGTTTTTTCTTTTTGGCATATGGTTTATATGCTTTTTCATTGATGTCAAAGGCGGAGAGAATGCAGTGAAAAATGCTTAAGAGGAGAAAGTGTAGTAAAGCTTGGCATCATACTTATAATGATTTTGACACTTAGTCATTGTTCACTAAGTGTTGCCATGAATTCCAAAGGGAGAGATTGTTGGAATATGGCTTGTAAGTTTTGTCATTGATGGCATCCTAAGTCATGCATCTGATCTACAGTACAGTTTTGGTTTACACCGACATAATAGGGTGAAGAACAGGGCATCCAATTATAGGCATAAAGTTGATATGTATACCTCACCAGACTATTATTTTGGGTTGTGGATCTCTGAGGAAGTTTTTTTTATGTATGTTGATTCTTATTCATGAAGTATGCTAATACATATTCACTGGTATGTGATCTAGGAGATCCGATGTATTTATTTGTTGATTATCTGTGGTAGAAGGCCGACCTAGGGAATATAGTAATCGCAGATGTATAAGGAGTAATTAATCAAATGTTTTAATGATATATTATGTTTGTTTAGGTCCTCTCTTTTTATTAACCAACTTTGGAGGATGCACATAAAGAATTAGTGGTGGATTTGGCCAACATTTGAGAAGAACTTAATGCTTTACGAAGCCGACATAAGAATGATCAAATCCTTGATAATGGATATATATATATATATATATCAGATCGGTTTTATCATTTTGTGTGTGTTGTGTGTGGAGAAGTGTGTGAAGATAATGAATATATGGAAAATGAATATGGTGCAAAATTTAGCAGAGTAATAGTGCAAGTTTGTTGATGTTTGATGCGAAGAGAAAAAAAGAGCAGAGCAAAGCAGAGCGAAGTACAAAGTTAGAAAGAAGATCCAAAATCAAATCTATGAGCTTCACTAAAACTATAACCTGGCATGAATAGATGCTACTATCTTAGTTCATCCTTCAGATGGTTTTAATCTAAAATTTTGTAAGGCAGTGAGCCTTCTCTTTTGAGTAGTGAGCTCTAGGTAGTGTGCCTGAATGCAAGTGCATTCTTTTTGTAAAACTTTATTTGAGTACTCAGATTGTGGATTAAACTCCACCGTGGTTTTTCCCCTAATAAGGTTTCCATGCAAAAATCCTTGTGTTATGGTGTTATGAATTTTTCCTTTGAATTCTTGCATCTTTCTTTTATTGTAATGACAAAATGGTTGAGTTTTAGATTAATAAAGTTAAGATTTGTTGAACATTGATTCACCCCCCCCCCCCCTCTCAGTGTTCCCTTGAGTCCAACATGAACGATTTGGAACAAAATGAGATACATGATCATGCAATGACAAGAACTAAAGGAAGATAGAAATGACAGTAAAAAGTTGGATCAAGCTTCGACCATTTGTCCGGCTAGTTGTGAATCAGATCTAGACTGTTTATCCAAAAAGAGTGAGTGGTTTAGTGAGAAAGTCATGCCAGTGTGTCGGCTTCCCACCGTATAATGAGAAATTCATGTCAGTATGTTGAATTCTCATTATACTACCATACCAAATTTACCTCTCTTGATAACTTTGATAAGGCACCATAATGTTTGTGTAAATTATTTTGAATTTGAATGTTATGAAATTTTTTTGTTGAAGGGGATTTTTCTTTGTTCATGCAAGGTCTTCTTCTTAGAGAGAATTGTGCCTGATGCCTCTAAGAGAGGAAAAGTTGGGGCATCAGATCATTATCCATGGGATTCCTTGTTCACATCAGGCCACTTCAATTGATCGTACACTCTTGGAAGGTATCCAACCCAATGACACCATCAAGAAGAGGACATGTCACAAGGAAATAAAAATCATGCCATGAAAGTTTTGTGAAAAGATTTCATCTATATATGCTCCCACTTTAAAGCAGTTACTACACCATCACTATGTGCAATCACTTTAAAGTAGAAAAGGACAGGGGAAGGAAGACATGAGAGCCAACTTGGAAAGCCCTATGCCAAGTCATATGTTTTTGAAGTAGGCCACATCATTAAGAGGGAGAGTATGTCACATACAAGTCAACTTAAGAAATTTCATCCACATCCCAAGCCTTCTCTTATAAGTTTATAAAATTTTAATGAGTATTCAAAGGAGACAATGCACAAGTGACATACAAGGACAAGGCTACTTACCCCGTGCCCCCACTTAGTGTAGGACAAAGGTGATTCGGGCAAGGATGATGGTATTTTGCTCCTCGTGAGGGATGCAAAACATGAAATAGTGAGTATGCTATGATCCTGAAACTATTACACAACAAGGAGCAACAACTAAGGTTATTTATGTGGTTGAGTAAAAAAAATTCAAAAAATTTAGCCTTGATAGTATATATTTTGTCAGAGATATGAGAAAGGTCATTGGAATTCGGGTGTGTTTGGAGATTGGTGCTTGTGTGATGGTGGGTAAAGAATAAGAGAATTCTTAGGATGGCCCATGGGGCATGTAGGAGGTTCATTGATCGAGGGAGATTGAATGGACACTTGTGTATGCATAACCTCAGCGAGCTTGATATGATGTATGTCTAAGAAAGGGAAATCTAGTAGCATCTCGGTACCATCACCCAAGGAAGATACGTTATGATTGTTGGAAAGGAGGTCAACCATGATACCTTCCCTAGTAGGAGAGTTTTGAGGAGAGTGACCAACCAAGTGTGCTTGACATTCAAGGATGGGTTCTTTCAAAAGAACTGTTACCACCAATATTTTCACCCACATGCAAGACTAAAAAGATCTGCAAATCCATGTAACATTATACTAATTTCAAGTTGTGGGTACCCTATTGTGAAACTAGATCTCCATATTATGGGCTGGCTCCCCCTTTTGTTTTTCTAATTATTTAATGTAACTGGATGGAAAAGGGAATAAAACGCTGAAATGAATGAAAAACTAAATTAAATCTAGGCGATGCACCTAATTGATACTTGATGAGCAGATTGATTCACAACTGATTCTTTACGAATTTTATTTTCACAACTCAGATTGAACAATTTAATAGCATCAGTGATTCACAAGAAGTCTTGGTAATTTATTCTTAAAGAAGGAAAATGGTATTTTCATAACTTAAAAATGATGATAAACTAAAAGCACAACTTATGACCTACAACTAAGATTTATTTTTTGTGTAAATGCATTCATGAATGTGATAGAAACTTAAAGGATTTGATATAAAAGACATTAAATTTGCATCCAAAACATTTGTAAAGGAAAAAAATCCTAACCTAAGAAGGCTAATATCTAACTTGCAATGATAGAAGAAGGAAGACTCTGCAATTGATACTCTAAGATAACTTGTTAAACCTGTTAAATATTATAAACTGTAAAAAATTGAGTTACAAGAAGTCTTCTTTGCAGAATGCAAAGGCAAAAAACAAGAACTGAGAGAGAAAAGAATGAATATTTTACTCTATATCCAATAAGTGATAAATCCAATGCACCAAGAGGTAGAATAAATAGTGAATTGGAAGTGAAAAAATATCCTGAAGTGTCCTCTCACGAACAAAAATAAAAATCTTCAATAAGAGGGCCCGCCATTGAAGTAAATTGCACTGGATACGCTACAAACTCCAACTCATATAATCTATGATCAAAAGGTACTAAAAAAACACTCCAGTTTGACTGAAATTCAAAGAAAATTGATCTGAAGCTATCCAAGGTGCATGAAAATAATTTTCAGTTCAACTAATTTCCATGATCAATTAACTCGATATAGCACTGCAATGGGAACTAAAACTAAAACAATTGCAACTGCAACTCAAACCCCTTCATGCATGGAAGTCTAAAAATCATGCAATCTCTCCACATTACATGCATGTGAGTGATCTTTTTTTAGTATTTTCCCCCTTTTTTAACAATATTTTATTTCAAAATTTATTAAAAAATAATTGATAATATTATTTTTTAACAATTTTGAAGACAACTTTATAACAAATATTGGAAGGGGGAAAAAAATTATTTGTAAAATATATATCAACTCCTTATGACTCCCCTCCACCATAGCATACACCCACACTTATCATTATTCATCATTACCCATCACTAACCACATTAGGCAGATTGACATAAAGTCAAGGCCACAGGCAAATAAAACAACATGATTAATGTTTTTAAAAACTTAATCAAAAAACACCCCATCGGCTCATGCTAGGTAAATGATTAGGAAACCCTAATCACATTCATTGTTCACTTGGAGGTTTCAGAGAGAAGCTTCAAGGCTATTGTGGTTTTTTGTGGCTGCCATGCATGAGCTATTTTGAAGAATAGGCCACGAATTTCATACTGTTCCTCTATCAATTCTTTGAAGATTTTAGCAGGGAAAAAGAGGTAAGTTACCACACTCATGAATTTGGGCTCCTTTTCACTGTTTTTGAAATTATTTTCTGAACTTTCAAGGCCACCATGCATTCTTCTGTTATTCTTTATAAGATATTTCTCGGCCTCTATTGTTATTTTGATTTTCTTGGCCGCCATTTCAATTTCTAAGATCTTTTTGATTTCCTGTAGAAGATATTGTGTTTTTTATCCATAACAATGAGGAAGAATGAAACTTGAGTTGGATTTACTATTAGAAAATAGAAAATATGGCTTCTCCTATGTTCGTTCTCCATGCTAATATTTAGCAATGACTAATTTTTTGAATGCATTTAGAGGGTTTGAAACCCTAGGCCGTAACTATGTCTATTCCTTCCTTCGAGCATTGTATATATTTCTTATATGATGAAAAATCTTGTAGGTCCTCGATAGATAAAACACTAAGTGGGCTTTGAGGAAATATGCAAAGCACAAGACATTTCCAGGCCATTGATGTAAATGTTCAATTATTATTTTTATACATGTGTATCAGTTTTGAAGAAGAAACCCTAAGCGGTTTCATGCTTTGATGTGTAAAATCCTATTAGAGGCCATGAATTTAACTTGCATTTCCATCTATAGGATAAAATTGGCTTGACCCCATGGTGGAAAGAGGAAAACCTTGTGTAAATTTTTTCCTTTTTTCTTATCTTAATGTAAATATTGTTCCATATTGATGTTTGTGAATGTAATGTTTCTCAAAGAAGAATCTATTTTACTCCGTAATTCATATGTTTAGATATTGATCATGCTCCGAGTTGTAAACCCCCAACAATGTGCCCTCTTGTTTACATTATCACAGTGTATATTTACTGTTGTTGAATTTTTAATACCAATAACTTGGATTCTCTATAGAATAACAGTGTATAGTAGATTTAAACATTGTTTTCCTACTATAGTTTTTACATAAGTATTATATCAATGTATTGTTGCAATTGCAAAACAATATATTGTAACATTGTCCTCCTGATGATACTGAAGTTGCATTTAGCTTGAAAAATTGTTAGCATGCACCTTTTGCACCCTCTAATGCATAGTGTATCAGAACTAATGAATAGCCTATCTTGTGTTCTAAGACTGTTGTATATCGATATGGCTCTCTTTGCTATCCTTAATACATTTAAACATTCTAGATATATTTGTCTTGTATCCTTAAGCCCTCCGAGTTTCACTTTGCTTGTTCAAGTAACATATGCATGATTCAAGGTTACATCTCCCTTAGTGTTTGCTAACTCTTTTTTAAATGAATAGTAAATGTAGACTTGTTCTATCTCTTTCCACCATAGTGACTTGAAGGATGCATCTATAAATTTCTCTTATGAAAGTATTCCTATTTCATGACTCTCATATATTGATGTGAATGAGAGGGTGTCCTCCTGATACATTGGGTCAACCCTTATGGGAGACCATTTTTCTCCACATATTTGATGAATGAAAATTGATCATGAACATAATGAACATGTCCCTACACAGTGAACAAACATGCTATAAATAATAGTGTTTCAAGTGGTTATGACCTCATTTCTCCTGGATGATCTAGTTTTGAATATCTGATGTCTGAATTTATCTGATTGTATTGGTTGTATCTAGTAATGGTTGTAGGCTATATTTTGGTGGATGGAAAGTGTGATTAGGCTTATATCTAGAGCTCTAACAGGACTGTTTCCAATCTTTTGTAGGTTCAATTGGCTTTGAAGAACAAGGGGAGCTAAAGGAATTCAAAAGGAGGGTCATCCCTGCAACGAGCCTAAAAGGAAATGATGGATATCACTCTCTTCACATTTTCTTCTCTTTGTTTTAATCTTCAAATGTATAGCTTACACTCCATTATTAGATATAATCAATTCAATTTGAATGAAATCAATTCAATTTTCCCATGGCTTGTGTGGGACCCTTAAACACTTTTCTAATTTTTAAACACCAAACATAAATGGTTTATGCTCTGATATATCTTTTCCACCTCATGATGAATAAAAATAGCATTTCTATGCAACATTTTATGATTTTTTTGTGTTATGATTTTCTGCAAAATAAACTAAATTCATTCAAATGAACTATCATCATAAAATATGTGTACCTTTCACCTCTAAATAAAACAACCAATCTTAGCTCTCCCAAAATGAGTTGTAGTTAAAATTTTGGTAACATTTTGGCAATTTTTGTTTTGTGCTTGCCTGATAAGCTTGCTAGATCAGTTTCCTTGCTTATCCATTGGGCATGGAGTCCATTTTTGTCCTCTTTGACTTAGAAAATCTTATAACTTAGCTACTGGGAAACAAACATCAACAACAAACAAAACTAAAAGAATCTAATCATGACTCTATTTATGATGGAGTCATAAAGAAGGTGCAACATTTGCACTTATTGAAAGCTAAATGGTACTGAAATGAAATGTGCCATGGGGCACTTATTGAAAGAAAAATTGAAACTGAAACTACTCTACTATGTACATAAAAAAAAAAAATTCTTTAATAGAACCTCTTGAGGTGAATCTCGTTGATAGGGATTGGTAACACCTCTCCATCCAGCTTTGAGAGCTAGAATGCATTATGTTGTTTGCATTCAGTAATAATATATAGGCCATCCCACATGGCATCAAACTTTATGTGTTTACCAGGTTTTCTCTTGAGCTCATCCCACTTAAAAAACAAATCTCCCTCTTTGAAATTCCTTGGAGTTTCTTTTCTATCAAATGTTTTCTTCATCTGAGCATGATGAATTTTTAAGCTCCTTAATGCTTCTTTCCTTGTTTCTTCCAGTTCGATTAGTTGTGTGAGCCTAGTCTACATAGGTTCTTCCTCAAGTAAAGCCAACTCCTTAATCATGTTCAAGGTAGGCAATTCAACTGAGATAGGTACCTTGGTCTCCTTACCATATGTTAGAACATAAAGTGAATTACTTGTTGCTCTCTTAGGTGTAACCCTATCAGTCCAAAGGGCTAGTTTTAACTTCTCATGCCAGGTTCTCTGATTATCCTAGATTGTCTTCTTTATGATTTTAATCAAGTTTTTATTAGTGGACTCTACTTGTCCATTACCCTGGGGGTAATAGTTTGAAGAAGTGTTCAGATATATGTTATGCTTTATAGACCAATCTAAAACTTTCAAACCTATGAATGCTAAAGAATTATCAAAATTAATTGAATCTAGTGTACCAAACCTGGAAACCAAGTCTTGATAAAAGTTCAAGATAGATGTCTCGTTTGCCTCCTTCAGTGCAACTGCTTCAGTCCACTTCGTAAAGTAGTCTGTGGCTGCGAGAATCCATTTATGTCCAACACTCAAAGGTGGATTGATGGGACCAATGAAATCTAATACCCATTACCAAAAGGCTACTCCACTTGAATTCGATGTTATAATGAATAGCTTGCACAAGAAGAATATAATATGAAATATTATGAAAATTCTTGATAATAATATGCCACTTCGAGGGGGATACCTCTAATAGTCTTCAATAAGAACACAATACTCAACATGATGATCAAATAAGACTGACAACCTCCTATATATACCTATTTAGGCCTAGGATATCACCTAGTCCAACTTAGATAACCCTATATAAGTCTAAGGCCGAGCTAAATAGCTAAATAACAATATACTAGTAATAATATGACTTAATTATGAGTTAAGATAGCCACAAGTTGACTATTCATAACCTGATGTACACCAATATTAAGGGCATAGAATGCCCCCCATCTTCAAAGAAGCATTGTCCTTAATTCTAATCAAGTTTGGATTCTTTTGAATGAACTCCTCATCCTCCCATGTGGCATCTTCAACTGGTAAATTCTTCCATTGGATGAGATACTCAGTGAGAGTTATATTCATCAACTTCTTTGTGCGTGTTTGACGAATGCACTTCGGTTCCAAAATGATTCTTCCTTCTTCATCGAGCTTTGGTAGTGTTGTTTGAGTTGGAATATTATGCCCAATTACCTTCTTCAAACAAGAGACATGAAAAACTGGATGTATCTTTGTTATTGGTGGCATCTATAGCTTGTAGGAAACACTACCAATCCTTTGCATGATTTGGTATGGCCCATAATACCTTGGTCACAATTTATTATTCTTTTTTTGTTTCTTCAGTGATATTTTCTTATAAGGCCACAATATCAAGATGACCCAATCGCCAAATTCAAAAATTATTTCACTATGATGTTGGTCTAATTGTTGTTTCATTCAATTTTGTGCCAAGGCTAAATTCTCCTTGAGTCTTGAAAGTACCCAGTTTTGATGAAGCAAGTGGTCCTCTATTGCCTAAACTCGCAGCGACACCTTTAATGATGATGTGATGGAAGGAGGATGATATCCATAAAGTGCCAAAAATGGAGACATTTTTTATGAGCTATGAAAATAAGTGTTATACCACCATTATGTAAGTTGTAGCCAATCTACCAATTGAGACGGTTTCTTTGAATTGAAAAAACGTAGATATCCTTCCAAACACTTATTAACAACGTCAGTTTTCCCATCTGATTGAGGGTGGTATGAGGAACTATGAGCCAATTGAGTACCCAAACATGAGAATAAATCTTTCCAAAAGTGACTAGTGAAGATAGGATCATGATCGTTGACAATAACCTTAGGTGTACCATGTAGCATTTGATATTTTCCAAAAGAACTTTTTCCACTGTACTTGTTGTAAAAGGATGTGATAATGCAATTAAATGAGAATATTTAGTGAGGCGATCAACTACTACCTATTGATGGGTGTTTTAGCACTTCTCAACATAGGTAATGCATACATCACCTCTCTTGAAAGGTAGAAATCTACAAATGATTTAGAAATCACTACCCCAAGGTCTCTCGGGTGTCAGGTCATGACAAGCTTGGAATATCTCAGTTGGTTGATTTGTTTTTTTGGTAACATAGGGATGACCTTTATGGTTTAAAAATCATGGGAAGTTGGGTCTTCAAATGGAGTTTTAGGAGTACTAGAAGTGAATGAACAGTGGCTACCCACTCAAAGCAACAAGCTAAAACTCACCAAGTTCATCTGATTTAGCTTTTTGGTGATGCTTGGAATCCTACTCTAACAAAGGAATAGAAGAAATAGAAAAATATGAAAGGGTTAAGAGAGTTGTTCTAAATCTAAGATATGAGTAAACAATAACAATGGTGGTTGCTACAATAGACAAACTTCCCTCAACTAGGTTTTGCTTGACCAAAAGAAGCCTGCAACTACACAAAACTAGTCAATCTTCTAAGGACTACAAATTTTCAAATTGTACATGCACATCATGAACATACAATTGAACTAATTTGTGAAAATGAAATAAAGAAGCCCAGGCTAACTTTGCACAACATCTTGTCATCAACAAGTGCCAAAACTATGGGTTGGAAATTCATCAAATACCATAACAACAAACACTATTATCACAACCATTCAAGAAACTAATAACTAAAATAGCTCGGGACTTGAACCATGCATGCATAATGAACAAAATCAAAATAAACACCCAAATTCGTGCAATGCTTCTCTCTATTGCTGCAAAATGCCCTTTACACCAGTTCTCCAACCATTTATAAATGAGGAGCAAGCCCCTATTTATAGTTTTTCAAAAGGAGAATGAATGGTTAGGATTAATTTTCGTTGTGTGGCCCAAATTCATTACAAGTTAGGGTTTCACCTACCCCCAAATATTCAACAATTTAAAATACATTTTTTGTCTTTTCCCTATTTTGTCATCTAGTGACCCTGACACTGTAGTAGTTTTGTCCTATAGTGGCTGCCTTCTTTGAACTGTTAAAAGATACCCTCCGTATGGTATGTTTACAACATCCTTTCATCCAATCAAGTGCATCCTCTTGTGGATTTGTGTCATTGAGAATCAGATATGTTGCTTCTGATTTGGGTGGACAACTCCTTAATGAACCATAATCATTTGGTGGAAGATAAAATAACTCTCTCTTGTTCCCTTCAAGGCCACCCTTCGTAGTTTTTTCACTAACTTCCTTGACATGGACCTCCTTCTAATGCCAACTCTGTTGATGAGTGTTAGATGGAGAGGCGAGCATAAAATGAATAGTGATTGGAGCAATGTTCTCTTTCCTTGTTCAACTTTCTCAATGGGCCTCCCTAACAGACCCGTAATAGGTTCCATAAATCCTACACACATGGAGTACAGTAAGTGCTTTTGCATATAATGAGGCAAACACCAGCCAAATCTAGCAAATCTAAGGTTAGATACATTAATACATTACCAAAAGATCATAAAATTCATGTTTGGAAATCATTTGAACCATAAACTTAAATGTTGGTTCAGGGGTACGAGCTCCCTTAGGGTGAATGGAAGGCATAAGAAGGATGAACAACAAATGTTCGGTGGATGACAGATGGACAATGGATGGCTGGAAAATGGAAGGAAAACTGTGAACAACGGACTATCGATAAGCGGAAGGCAGATGACAAATAACGGACAACCGACAGATGGAAGGTGGATGGTAGACAACGAATGATCGGCGAGCTGAAGGCAGAAGGCAGATGACGAACAACGAACAACATTTTGCATGGGAAAACATGCAAGTGAAGGATGGAAAATAGAAAAAGGGTGGATGATAGATGGATAGCGAACGACTGATAGATGGAAGGCAGATGATAGACAATGGACAACTGACGGGTGGAAGGAAAAAGACAAATGATGGACAACCTTCCACATGGGTAGACCCGCAAGTGGCAGATAGATAGAAGATAGACGATGGATGATAGGTGGACGGAAGGTAGATGATGAATGATTGACACCCTTTCGCATGGGCAGACCCGCAAGTGGCGAACATATAGTGGACATAAGGAAGATGATAGATAGAAAACGGACGACCAACAGACGGAAGGAAGATGACAAACAATGGACAACCGATAGGAAGAAGGTGGAAGGTAGACAAAGAATGACAAACATCCTTATATAGGGTAGACCCACAAGCAACGGACGAACACTGAATGAAAGGCGGATGATAGATGAACAACAAACAGCCAGCAGATGCTCGACAAATGGAAGGAAGATGACAGACAACGGACGGTCAGCAAATGACAGACAATGGACAATCGGTGGACAATGAAAAAATAGCGGATGGTTGGCGGACGGAAGGCGGATGATAAACAACAGATAGCTGACATGCAGAAGGTTGAAGGAGAACGACAAACAATAGACAACCTGCTACATGGGAAAACTCGCAAGCGGTAGATGGAAAATGAATGAAAGGAAGACGGTGGATGGAAAGAGGATAACCAACAAATGGACATTGGTGGATGGGAAGGATAGAAGGAGGAACCAAATGCAGAGCCCGCTAGGCGAGGGAGGTCAAGGGTCAACTGCCCTTAAAAATGGAAATCCGCACACGAAAACCCACAAACGATGGCCTGTAGGGAGATTCCCGTGGACGACAACGGAGGGACAGTGGCCCGCAAGGGAAGTTCGCACAGCGACGAAGGGGCAGCGGACCACAAGGGAAGTTCCCACAATGACAAAGGGGCGGTGGCCCACAATGAAATTTATGCAACTTCTTGAAACTTAATGAAACCTTGGTAATTCACTTAGGATCATGAAAACATCCCAAATCCATAGCCAAATTGTCCCCAAAGTCAAAAATGAAGGAAAAAGTGAAGCAAGCAAGCAGGGACCAAGTCAGCAGGAGCAAGGCAAAAGCAAAAGAGGGGGCCTACAAAAGAAAAAGACTTAGCAAATTCAAATAGAAAAATTTGGTCAAAGGGAAATTTAGTCATTTTAAGGCATATGACCAACCTAGGCTTGGGAATAGGGGTGCACAAAATGAGGTGAGACAAAAACAACCCATCAGGAATAAAAACAACCCATCAAGAGCAAAAGAAAGGGGGTCCCTACCTTCGGTGGGGCATGTGTGTTAAATATGCACAACAAATGGTGACTCATTGGGGAAATTCTCTAGAGCATTCCGATGACAAACTGGAATCACGAACCCAAAATATTTGGTTCTGATCCCCATGCTAGGGAAAACAAACCAGACGCTTGATCAAAGGATCAAAACCACTAGTCAACCCAACATTTAGTATACTAAAAATCCAAGTGTGTGTAGATGTGTTCATTCCCATCCCTAAGTCACTACAAGAACCTAAGATCCATCAAGTTAAGCTACACAATTGATTCTTACTTCAAAAGCATCTGGGACATTGTCTCGCTACTAGTCAGGCATCCATAGCCCCAATGAGGTTGTCACTATGATTCCCCTAAACATTTCTCTACTACCAGCTGGGCATCCATAGCTCCGATAGAGTAGCCCTTATCCCCCTGAAAGTTGAAGTTTCTTTCTTTTCATTTTCATTTTCTTTCTTTTCTTTCCTTTTGAATTTTCTCTTTCAAATTCTTTCTTTTCATTGCAACCTGCAAGTAGTGAAGCTCGCACTTAGGGCTAAGAATCACAGTGGCACTGAAGCAGAATTTTAGATTTTTCACTTAACTCAACTTCATAAAAGGACCTATAGTGACCTCCAAATTCTTAAGATGTAAATTGTGTAAGATTTTAGAATACATCAAAATCAGATTAAACGAATATCTAATCCCCTTTGAACCAAACATCCATGTCACTCGACACTAACAAAAGACCCTCACCATCCACTCTAAAAACTTGATTAGAGTTTGATGAAGAAATATGCAGAACAACCACAAGCAATTAAGATGGTTGTTGTGTGCAAAAATGTGCCCAACTAAAAGTAGAGGGACCTCAAGCAAAGAAACAACAAAGTAGCAACAAAATAGAAAGAAAAATGGAAAATAAACGGAAAGCCACACCTACACTAACCAAAGCAGGAAAGAAAAATAAAATGGAAAGGAAACTACCCTAAAGCAGACAAAACTATAGAAAACCAACTAACCTAACGAAAGCAGGAGAGAAGAGTATGTACAAGGGAACCTACACTACCCAAAATGAACTATGCACAAAGATATTTACAAAGCACGGCGTTCAAGCAAGGAAAACTATTGTTTACGCTCTTTGGATCTCATAATGCATGCACAAGCGGGTGGGTGATCATTACAGTTCTTAACCATGCACACTCATCCTTATACTCAGAAAAAGGAAGTTCAACATTGCAACATTCAAATTCAATCATGTATTCAGGAAAAAATAGCAATTGACGAGGTTCGTTAAACCCATGGTTAATCCATAAACAAATTTGTTTCCCCTTGTCCCCATAATCAAAATGATACATGTAGTTGTAAGTATTCAAAGGAGTAAGGAAAGATAGAACTTTGATGTTAGCATGCAAAGGTGATAGCATTTGACACTCGAGAGTGAGCACTATATCATCAATTGTTACATCGAGAGCCTCACGTGGACACAATGGATGGTGTAGCATCCCTCTTGCATTATCAATCTATCAATCACAATCAAATTGATTAGGCAGTACAAATCGTGAAGAAATTTTTTCAAATACAAGGAACCTTGTACCTGATCTCAAGCTTGCAAAAGGTTGGGAGAACAAGGCAGAAAACACCTCTTCCAAGTTACCAGTGGGACCCATAATACTTCTCAACTGTTCTTCAAGAAGATAGACACTATCATGTTGGTACTCTATAACCCACGGTTCCGCTTGATTTTTGTTCTCAAAAGGCAGCATGTTGTCCCATCTCATTTCCCTTGTGTTGATATCAATTTTATGATGCTTAATGTCATAGGAACATGACATGGATGAATCTATCCTACTAAAGCTCTCTGAGTCTATGGGGGGATCAACAATGTTTATGGTGGCATGACTCTTAGTTGCATCATGTATCTGGTCAGATATGTCATCTTTGTGGGCAGCCTCCGAGACATTCTTGTCTCTCTTTTCTTCTCTTTTTCGTTCATGCGGCTTACCATGATGTTTGCTCATTTCTTCTTGTTCACTGTCACTGTAGATGGAGAAGGAACCCCTTTCCCAATCTGAAGACTCTAATGTTTCACCATCTGGGGGCTCAGGTAATATGTCTGCATCACTACCATCTTCTGAAATGTACTCCTCCCCAGCGTTGGTATACCTCTGAAGTATAGTTCCTAGTGGAAATAATTCATCAATTGATGGTGCCTCATCAAGGGGGGCAAAATTTACTATATGATTTCCCTCCAGTGATTCCCCATAAATCCTATCGTGCATGTCGTATAAACATTCTTCAAGAGGGAAAGTCTCTTGATGTTCAAAGGTCGATTCTCCCACTTGATTTGATTCATCATTCGAAGGCTCGAGACTATAGTGTTCTCCTTCCATTTTTGTCCCAAACTCTTCTTGGAGGTTTCCCTCAACTAATTTGTCACCTGGTTCCATCCCTTGGACTTCTAATTCAATCCTTGAAGCAACCATAGGAGGCAGTGCACTTGGTTGGCCCACTTGTTCTTTAACTTGCTCAATGGCGTCTTGGCATAGTTCACACGTGAAATAAAAATGCGTTGAATCATGGATCTTGCACCAATTCGAGAGCAACAAAACCTCTAAATCTACTTGATGTATTAGCGTAGACCAATCCCTTGCGAGTCTTGACACAAGTTCGTTGTATCTTTCCACTACCGAGTCCTCATCATTGGTTGGGAAGGAATTTTGATGGTAGTCATCCGCAACCTGTGATTGTCTCCACTCCTTTAAATACTCTTTTTCAGATGCTTGATCACTGTCATCCATGAAGGAGAGGTCCTCTAATATTATTTCACTTATGCTTTCATCCTCATTATCTGTTGCTTCAAGGCATTCAGCCTCTTGTTCTTCCTATTTTTCAACATATTCATTGGTTGTCCCAACTTATGTTATTGCAAGCTTCATTAATTCACCTCCAACTGAACTTTCATCAAAGCTCCTTGTTGTCCCAAGGAATTCAACTCCTTCCTTTTGATTTTCAACCTCAGTTTGTGTTGTCCCAATGCTTACCTCTGTGGAGCTTCTTGATTCAACTTCGGTATGTTGTCCTCCAAATGTTGACAGATCTCCTTCCTCGGTGGATAAATCCTCCTCATTGGGATTTGGATATTCTAGCTTGTACAAATTGCCCTTTACTTGAGTGATGAAATCTATGCATGTTGAAAAAGTAAATTCTGAGTGAGGTGCATTAGGAAGTCTTCACCAACTTGACATCAAGACCTCTTCCAATCCTTTCCCGTCCTTATTGTTCAGGTATTCTTGAATTAGACCCTTGAAGGCCCTCGCTGCCATGTTAGCAAAATCCTCATCTGGATCAGGAAGAGCCAAGGGATGGTAGACTTCCCAAAAGGGAATCTCTCCTTGTAAAACTCTTTCAACTAGGCCCAAGATTTTTAGACACTCCAATTCATTATTCCTACGAGTGCAATGAATCCTACACTTGTTTTCCAATGTGAATTGTTGCAATGGCCTCCTCAATATCTTATTCAAATATGCATGTAACTGAGTGATGTTGATTTGAAAATGCTTCTCCATTTCAGCTAAGTTCCTCTTTGTCTTCAAATTAATGATTTTAAAATTCCAACATTTAAAGAGATCTCCTATCTTAGACTTTTACTTGAGATTTCTTTCTACCTCCAAATTTTAGCTTTGCATCCTTGAGCATAGCCATGCCCTCCTTCTAGCACCAATTTTTTTGATGGATGTTTTAGCACTTCTCAACATAGGTAATGCATAGGTGCATCACCTCTCTTGAAAGGTAGAAATTTGTGAATGAGTTACAAATCACTACCCCAAGGTCTCTCAGGTGTCAAGTCATGACAACCTTGGAATATCTCAATTGGTTGATGTTTTTTTTTGGTAACACAAGGCCAACCTTTATGGTTTACAAAGCATTGGAAGTTGGGTCTTCAAATGGAGTTTTAGGAGTGCTTGAACTGAATGAACAGTGGTTGCTTACTCAAAACAACAATCTAAAACTCACCAAGTTCATCTGATTTAGCTTTTTGGTGATGCATGTAATCCTACTCTAACAAAGGAATAAAATAAATAGTAAAAGAGGAAAGGGTTAAGAGAGTTGTTCTAAATCTAAGCTATGAGTGAACAAGAACAAATGGTGGCTTCTATAGTATACAAACTTCCCTAAACTAGGTTTTGCTTGACCAAGAGAATACTACACCTACAAAACCAGTGCAATCTTCTAAGGATTGCATATTTTAAGATTGTACATGCACATCATGAACATACAATTGAACTAAGTTGTAGCAATGAAATAAAGAATCCCAATCTAAATTTTCATAGAAGCTTGTCATCAACAAGTGCCAAAAGTATGGGCTGTAAATTCATCAAATACCATAACAAAAAACACTATTATCATATCCATTCAAGAAAATAACAACTAAACTAACTTGGGAGTTGAACCATTCATGCATAATGAAAAAAATCAAAAGAAACACCCAAATTCATGAAAATTTTCTCTCTACTGCTACAATATTCCCTTTACACCAGTTCTTCAACCATTTACAAATGAGGAGCAAGCCCCTATTTATAGTTTTCCAAAAGGAGAATGAATGGCCAGGATTAATTTTCATTGTGTGGCCTAGATTCATTATAAGTTAGGGTTTCACCTACCCCCAAATATTGAACAATTTGAAATACATTCTTTATCTTTTCCCTATTTTGTCATCTAGTGACCCTGGCATTGTAGCAGTTTTGTCCTATAGTGGTTGCCTTCTTTGAACTATTAAAAGTTGTCCTTCGTATGTTATGTTTACAACATCCTTTCAGCTAATCAAGTGCATCCTCTTGTGGATTTGTGTCCCTAAGAAGCAGATATGTTGCTTTTGATTGGCATGGACAACTCCTTAATGAATCATAATCATTTGGTGAAAGATAAATAAACTCTCTCTTGTTCCCTTCAAGGCCACCCTTTGCATTTTTGTCACTAACTTCCTTGACATGGACCTCCTTCTAATGCCAACACTATTGATGAGTGTTAGGAGGAGAGGCGAGCATAAATTGAATGGTGATTGGAGAAATGTGCTTTTTCCTTGTTCAACTTTCTCAATGGGCCTCCTTGATGGACCCGCAATAGGTTCTATAAATCCTGCACACACAAAGTGTAGTAAGTGTTCTTGCATATAATAAGGCAAATATCAGCCAAATTTGGCAAATCTACGATTAGATGCATTAATACATTACCAAAAGATCATAAAATTCATGTTTGGAGCTCATTTGAACCATAAACATAAATGCAGGTTCAGGGGTGTGAGTTCCCCTAGAGCGGATGAACTGCAGACAAAAGGCAGACGACAGATGGACAACAAACAGTTGATGAATGGCAAACGGACAATGGAAAACCAGGAGATGGAAGTTAGATGACGAAAAGTGGATGACCGACAGGTAGAAGGAAAACGACAAACAATAGACAACTGGCAGATGGAAGGTGGACGAGGGACAATAGATGATCAACAGGCAGAAGGTGGAAGGTGGACAACAAATGATAGTCAACCTTCCACATGGGAAGACCTACAAGTGAAGGACAAATAGCAGATGAAAGGTGGATGATAGATGGAAAAATGGATGACTGGTGGATGAAAGGTGGACAACAAACAACAAACAACCGACAGGCGAAAGGCAGAAGGTGGAAGGAAGGCAGACAATGAACAATGAACATCCTTCCACATGACAGACCCACAAGCGGAAGACAGACAACTGATAGAAGGCAGACGATACATGAATAGTGGATGACCGACAGATGGAAGGCAGACGACAAACAACGGATGACCAATAGATGGAAGGTGGACGAAAAATGACGAACAACCTTCCACACGGGCATACCCACAAGTGGTGGATAGACAACAGACGAAAGGCAGATGACAGATGGATAGCGGATGGTCAGTGGATGGAAGGCAGACTGTAGACAACAGAGGGTTGATAGGAAAAAGGTAGAAGGCAGATGGAGAACGGCGGACAACCTTCCACACGGGTAGACCCACAAGTGGCAGATGGGCAACGAACCTAAGGAGGATGGTGGACGGATAGCGAATGGCCAGTGGATGAAATGTGGATGATAGACAATAGGCAGCTGATGGATGGAAGGTAGATGGTGGATGACAGACAAACAACAGACGGTCGGTGGATGGAAGGCGAACGATAGACAATGGATGCCCAATGGGTGGAAGGCAGAAGGTAGATGACGAATGACGAACAAAATTCTACACAGGAAGACCCACGAGTGGCAGATGGACAATGCATAGCCAACGAATGGACAACAGTGGACGAGAAGGATGAAAGGAGGAACCGAATGCGGAACCCGCTAAGCGAGGGAGGTCAAGGGTCGACCACCCTTAATCAAGGAAATCCACACACGAAAACCCACACACGATGGCCCATAAGGAGATTCTTGTGGATGATGATGGAGGGATAGTGTCTTGCAAGGAAATTTCCCATGACGACGGAGGGGTGATGGCCTGCAAAGGAAGTTCCCACATCGACGAAGAGGCAATGACCCGTAATGAAATTTTTGCAACTTCCCGAAACTTAATGAAACCTTGGAAATTCACTTAGGCATCATGAAAAAAGCCCAAATCCATAGGCAAATTGTCCCCAAAGTAAAAAATGATGGAAAAAATTGAAGAAAGGGAGCAAGGACCAAGTAAGCAGGAACAAGGGAAAAGCAAAAGGGGGGGACCCTGCAAAAGCCAAAGACTTAGCAAATTCAAATAGGAAAATTTGGTCAAAGGGAAATTTATTCATTTTAAGGCATATGACCAGCCTATGCTTGGGAATAGGGGTGCACAAAATGAGGTGAGAGCAAAACAACCCATCGGGAGCAAAAGAAAGGGGGTCTCTGCCTTCGACAGGACGTGTGTGTAAAATATGCACAACACTACCATGATGAAATTATGACCTTTGTATTTGGGAAGCCCTTTGATGAATTCCATGGATACCTCTTCCCAACGCTAGCTAGGAATAGATAAGGGTTGCATGAGACATGGTGTCTTAATTGTCTCCCCTTTATTCCTTTGACAAACCAAACATTCAGCCACAAATTTTTGAACGTCGCCTTTTAGCCCTTCCCAAAAAAAAACTTTCTTGACTCAATGATATGTCTTTAGATATCTTGAATGACCACCTACTAGAGACTCATGTAGTTCTATGAGAATCTTGTGTTTCAGAGTGGAATTCTTGCAAAGATACAAACGCTCTTTATACCAAAGAGTATCTCCATTCTAATAAAACTTGTCTGAACTACTAGGATCACTTTTTAATTGTTGGATGAGATTACTTGTCGCAACATCATTTTTCCACTCTACTTTGGGTTCTTCCACCCAACTTACTTGTAATATTTAAAGAGAACACAATAAGGCTTCATCTTTCTCATCCTTCCTAGAAAGTGCATCTTCCATAATATTTTCCTTCCCTTTCTTATATACAATCTCAAATTCATATCCTAACATCTTAGTGACCCACTTTTGTTGCTCTTCAAAAGATAATATTTGTTCAAAAAATAATTTAGGCTATCATGATATGTCTTAACCTTGAAGTGTCTACCCATTAGATAAGGCCTCCATTGTTTAACTGCATGAAGGATTGCTAGCATTTCCTTCTCATAAATAGGTTTTAGCCAATTCTTACCCTTTAATTGGCGACTCTCAAATGCAATTGGTCAACCTTCTTGTATGAGAACTGCTCCTATCCCATTTTCAAAAGAATCACATTCCACAATGAATTCCTTGGTGAAGTCAGGAGTGGAAAGCACTGGAGTTGTACACATAGCCTCCTTCAATCTTTGCTGCATTAGCGGACTCGTTCCAATGAAAATAATCCTTCTTCAATAGAGTGGTGAGGGGTGCTGCTATACGACCATAATTATTCACAAATCTTCTGTAGTACCCTATAAATCCCAAAAAACCCCTCAGTTTCTTAAAGTTTTTTGGAATAGGCCATTCTATGATAGCGTTAATTTTGTTAGGGTCCACCTTTACTCCTTCATGTGAAACTATGTGTCCCAAATACTCCACATCTTTAAGACCAAAATCACACTTGGATGGCTTAGCATAGAGTTTATGATCTTCAATTATTTGTAATTCTTGATCTACATGTTGCAAATGTTCTTCCCAAGTCTTTCTATAAATCAATATATCATCAAAGAACACTAATACAAACTTTCTCAAGAACTTCTTAAAAATGGAATTCATCAAAATTTGGAATGTAGATGGTGCATTGGTAAGACCAAATGGCATCACCAAAAATTCATAATGACCCTCATGAGTTTGAAACATTGTCTTACAAATATATTCCTCCTTAATTTGAATTTGGTGATAACCAGATCTAATATCTAACTTAGTAAAATACATAGCCCCATTCAATTCATCTAGCAAATCATCAATAACTAGAATAGGGAACTTATCTTTAATGGTGTACATGTTGAGAAATCTATAATCTGGACACATGTGCCAAGTTTCATCCTTCTTATGTACCATCACCACCAGAGAGGAGTAAGCACTTTGGTTATGCCTGATAATTCATGCCTCTAGCATCTCCTCAACATTTTTTTCTATCTCACTTTTTTGTATGTGTGGATACCTATAAGGTCTTATGTTCAGTGGTTGGCTCCCTAGAACTAATTGTATAGAATGGTCATGATCCCTCTTAGGAGGAAGTCCTTTAAGTATATCTCCAAGAACAACTGAGTGACGATCAATTACTTCTTGTAAATATGGATGAGTAGGAGCATTAGATTGAGAAACTTATAATGAATATAGTTGGGCCACAAATCCATCCACTCCTTTCTTAAGAAAAAATTTCATTTGATGAGAGCTAACAATTTATGGTGACTTTTCCTTCAACCCCCTTAGCTCTACTACCTTTTCTTCTACTTGAAATCTCATGAATAGTTCTTGGAAGTCCATCTTGATTATTCCCAATGTAGTAAGCCATTGTACTCCCAAAACAATATTTTTTGCACCTACGGATATCGCATACATTGGGGTATCAAGTCAATAATATCCCATGAATAACTTAATGCTATGACACTTCCTAAAAAAACTAATTGGACCACCATATGCGATCAAAACTTCAAACTTTGGAGCTGGATATATAAAACAATTTAAACAAGTAGCCAACTTTTTGTTGATGAAATTATGAGTACCACATGATTCAATCAACACTGTTACTTTCTACTTCTTTAAGAACCCCACTACCTTGAGAGTTTATGGAGCACTGAAACTTGAGAGTGCATGACCCAAAATTATTGGTTGAGAATCATTTGATTCCTCATTTGAATCATTTTAATCCTCTAATATGGTTTCCTCCTCTTCTTCCTCACTTGGCCCTTCAATATAGACAAATTTATTTTCACTACATTTATGTCCTCGATTATATTTGCTATCACAATTGAAACACAACCCTTTTGCTCTTTTCTCCTCAATTTGTTTTGGATTCAACCTAGTAGGTTGAGGAAGAGAATTTGTTGAATATCCTTTCTCTCTTGTCACATTATCCCCTTGCTTCTTATGAATCAAATACTTCTCCTTTACCCTGCGTGCTAAAGTAAATGACTCATTTATAGAGCTAGGAGTAAACATGTGTACCTCATGTTGAATGTGATCCTTGAGACCACCCAAGAATAAATCATTCAAGTTTTCCTTTGTAATTATATCCACTCTTGAGGATAGATTTTGGAATTGATGAATGTAATCCTTAATTGATCCTATTTGTTGAAGTTTAGCAAGTTGGCTGAAGAAGTTGTTTGTCACACTATTGCTATATTGTGCTTGGATTTCCTCTGTAAAAATTGACCATGAGACCGTGAGACCCTTTTTCCTTCGATGATTAAAAATCCAACGATACCAAATGAATTGATCTAGTTCTAGATATAGGGAATCCATCGTGACCTTTTCTCCATTTAGGATTTGATGTACTTCAAAAAAAATCTCCATTTGGTTTATCCATGTTCAAGGATCCTTGCCATGAAATTTGTGCATATCCACCTTTGGAAACAAATTCATAGATCCCATAGGAGTATTAAATTTTGTGTCAATATTAGTTGACTTAGAATTTTCACCTTAGTTGCTTGAGAAATCCTTTCTTGGTTCATTCATATAGGTGCTTAACATGCTTCGTATATCTGATATATCTCCTCTTAGATCACACACATCCATATTTATTGAGGGAATTTATTCCTTGACCATAATTATTTCCTCATTAGGATTAATATCATCTATTGTTACCCTATCCTTATCAGGATTTTTCCCCGGTGTGACAAAATTCTTTTTTCCCCTTGTTGTAGGCCCCATCATGATGGGAACCAACAATTTTGAAATAAATCACACAAATGAGATCTAAATTCTCTTAAATTTTTATTGTAATGTACTAGGACCAAAATACCTCTCCCTTAGAAAAATATCCAAGAAATGAGTAGATTTGCATCCTTGAGAGTGATATTTGTGGTAAAACTAATTTTTCAATAACTCTCTTATTTCTAATCCAGTTTCTTCAAATGTGTTACTGCAGTATTCTATAATATGCCTCCAAAAACCCACTAAAAATCAGGTTCCCATTCAAGAGGATTTGAGAGATATGTAGATTCCAATTAAATTGTGTAGAAACCCTAATTCAGTCAATTCTCTTCCAATTCCTCTAAAATCTAGACTGTAGCTTCTTTAATATGTTCTTCAAAAACCCTTTAAAAATTAAAAAAAAATCACTAAAATCTAAAAGATGTTCTCTTCCCAAAAATCACCTTCAATATTGAGAAAAATCCTTGCCTCTACAGTGCCAAGATCATGCTCTGATACCACTTGTAATGAAATAACTTGCACAAGAAGAATATAATAATAAATATGCTGAAAATATTTGATAATAATATTCCAATTTGAGGGGGCAACCTCATAATCCACTTTGAGGGGGATACCTCCAATAGTCTTCAATAAGAACACGTTACTGAACATGATGATAAAATAAGACTCACAACCTCCTATATATACCTATTTATGCCTAGGGTATCACCTAAGCCAACTTAGATAACCCTCTATAAGTCTAACGCCGACCTTGAACCGCCAAAAACACATATATTTTCTAACAAGGGAAAGAGGATCCCTTTACTAGGCTCCTAGGGTTTTTTACCCTAAGAGCACTTGAGGTTAGGAATAATACTCTTTCCATTGTGTTGATATGTGTTAATGGCATGGGTTCATTCAAAAGGGGGAGAGGGATTTGATGATGGTTTTGAATGTGTGTGATGTGTGGCTAAAGCTGAAAGTAAAATGAAACTAATCTAAATGTATCTAAATGCAAATAAATTAAAACTAAGCTAATACAAAAACCCTTTTTCCGAGCCTAGCACAGGGACAAGGTCACCAATACAAGTGACCTAGTCCTCTTGTAGCTTTCTGAGGAGTCAGACTTTGATTTTGTGGGTCTCGATTGATGTTTCCCTTTTCTTCAGTAACTTGTGACAAAAACCCCTGAAAGTGATCTGCAACTTGTCTTCTTGTCCTTCCTAGGGTTTAAGGCTTGGATTTGACTTGAGGAGAATATTGGTACTTCTTGCAATACTTTGTCCTTCACCTAATATGCATCAAAAGACCTAGAAACATATGCAAAAACCAGAAATTGTTAGGTTTAGGTAATAGGGTTTTGCCTAAGTCAAACCCCTTTGTAGGTGATTAAACCGAAATGAGATGAAAGCAAAGGAATGTAATATTGAAAGATAACATAATAGAAATTCTTACCAAACCTTTGTTGATGGTCTACAACATGTGTGAGAAGCTCCAATGGAGAAAACCTAAAAACCCTAATGCTTGTAGGCTTTCTTATGAAGTCTTGGTTGCTTGAGCATTTGATGATTGAGATCAAGAGAGTAAAAATGAACCAAGAGAGTAAAAATAGGCTAGGAGAGAGGAAAAATGGAGGACATGTGAAACCCTAATTTTCCTGAAATTCAACCTAGTAGGCCGACCCTAGGGTTTAGAAGGAAAGATTCCTGTTGAGTCTTAATTAAAATTAAAATTTTATGCTCAAAGGGACTAGATCACCCAAAGTGGCAACCTAGTCCACGTAGGCAAATTTTGGTGGTGGTCGGGAATTGATTTATGTTTTATGAATTCAATCAGATTTTCCTCCTGAAACACACTTAGATTGAGACTAATGATGCATTAGAAGGAAAAATTAGCATATAAAAAGGGTTGGTTTAGGGGTGATAAGCCTAGATAAGTGTGAAAATGCAACACAACACTCTGTCTTAAGGCTTAGGAAGGTGCAAGAATGTATTATTTAGGTGAATTGTGTTGATAGGGTCTTAGAAAAGCGAGGAAATGTGTTACAAAACTTAACAACACCTGATTAAAACACTGTTACATTAGTGTTGAATTGCAAGCTTGCAAGGCTGAATCAAGGTAATCAAGGCCAAAACCCAGTGGAAAAGGCCAAAATGAGTGAAAGAGTGTCAAGGTATACATTTTTTGGTGACACATTTAGCCCCCACTTTAGTGAGAGTATGAACATTCTTCAAACTCACACTAAATTAGTTGAACTATGCATGTCGAGCGGGATCTAATGTACTCATGTTAGTAAGGTGAGATGACTATGATCAAGAGGGATGATCAAGCCAGGATCAAGATCTCATGGAAAACTAAACATAAGTGTGAAAGATCACACAAAGAGTGATGTGAAAGGGTGGAGAAAAGTCAGATCAAGCTCTGACTGTTTGTCCATCTAGTTGTGGATTAGATCTAGGCTATTTTTCTAAAAGGAAAGGATGTACTCACTCTAAGCCGATGAGACTTTCGGTTGTTCGCTTGGTGAAATTTCCAAAAGGTGGTGAGAGACACATACACTCGGTTGGTATGCACTCACACACATAAATGTGGTTATGGATAAATTTGTGCCGCTATTTGGGCTTCCCGCTCAACCATACCAAAGTTGTACTCCCAAACAACTTTGATAAGGCACCACAAAGGATAGGGGTGCAGTTCATGAGACAAGCAAAGCCTTGGATGCTTAGAACCCATGAACGTGCAAGTTGGCACTAGAGTCATGCAAGTTTTGTTATGCGAGGTGGCCATGTATGCACAAAATGCAAAAAGGGAAACATGTGAAATGCAAAAGATGAAGAGTGCAAAAAAAAAAAAAAAATGGAAGTGTTTAAAGGAGTCTTGTTCATATGAGGTCTTTAAATTAGGGGAAAATTTCATGTAACATCTCCAAAAAGAGGACAGATTAAAGTATAGAGGATTCACAACTTAGGGGATGCAGTGTGTCGCATCAGGCCATTAAGAGGAATGTAATATTCTAAGATAAATCACACTTATGAAATACATTATACCCAACGTCATCCACAAAGTGAGAAAATATATCAAGTGAAGTGACAAGGATACACTAGGAAGCACAGGTGAATTATTAAAAATGAAAATAAAAAAAATAAAAGTAAAAAAAATAGTGCCAATGTATGCCCCCACTTTAAAATGATTGCTACACACCGCTTTGTGAGCAATTTCTTTAAAGTAGAGAAAGGAAAAATGAAAAAGGAACATGAGATCCTGTCAAGCAATGAGTATCCATGAAAGGCTACGTCATGCAAGAAAAAGAGAAGGGGGGGAAAATATGCCCCCAAAATGGAAAATACCAAATACACAAGGGATCTATGTATTTGAGGTCAATATGTTCGTTGCTGCAATATTTTTTTTAGAGATCATGAAACTATCATCATCTCACCAAACACATAGAACTGGAAGAAGGACACATAGAGAGTGAAAGCAAAATGAAAAAGAAGAGTCATTTTGGGTCAAAATGGAGGAGACATAGAATGTATCAATGCTTTGCATTGTCCCCAAAAGGACAACAAAAAGGAAAAAGAAAAAGGACAAATGAAAAAGATCCCTATTTTTGAGTCAACATGAAGGAGACATTGCAGTCTCAATGCCTTGCATCATCCTCAAATGAAAGGCAAAAAGGGGACAAAAAAAAGAAAAAGGGGAGCATTTGGGTCAGCATGATGGATACATTGTGGTATCAATGCCTTGAATCATCCCCATAATGAAGATAAAAACAAGAGGCAAAAAGAAAAAGGCAAAGAAAATGTATGACATGTAGAAGAAAGGAAATATAGGTAGAATAATGTCACAAAACATCAAACAAGACAGGGAATACAAGATGTACAAATAAACACAATAATAGTAAGGCAAGTGTGATTCAACCGTAAAGCATGCTATTTTCCTCCCAATCTTAGTGGAGGAAAGAGGGAGGTGAACAACGAAGCTAAGGGACAAAAGATAACTGCATTACTAGGACAAGGATATCAACCTCTTGCCCCCACCGAGTGCAAGGTTGGAGGGAGATGAGATAGGTGATGAGAGGGATAATGTAATAGTGAGAAGGACATGTTTTGCAACTATTACATGAATGGGTACACGAGGATGTACTATGGGTCAATAAGGTAGCACTCAAAACCGATGAAGTGATACTTATTCATTATCTCTTGCAGATGGCGACATTCATCACTTTGATGGCCGAGAACATGATGATAAGCACAATGGGGTGCATTGGAATCTCTAGGACTAATGACCAACTTATTGTGATGAGGTACGGTGATGAGTCCTTTGTTTAAGAGGATGTATAATTTTTTCTCAAATTCAGGTGGTGGATGGAGAGGAAACTTAATTTTCTGCAATTTATATGCCCTCTTACGGATGCTAGACTCGCCTACTTTGAAGGATGGGATGGGAGTAGGAGGTCCTGAAATGATTGGAGGGTCAACATTGGTGGTAAGAGGAGATGGTGGCCTTTCCTAAGGAAGGAGAACATCAAAGTTGGGAGGGTTATCAAATATTACCATCCCATCGTTACAAAGCATAAGGCACTCTCTAGGGTGCACTCAAGGATGAGGGGGATCATGATAACCGATGCCCATATAGTGTTCATCAAGTTTCAATTGATCATAGTATTTATGAATCTCATGTTCATTTCTAAGATCACCACCTTGTTTTCTTAAAATGGTGAACCCTTTTCCAAAAGTTTGTTACAAATTAATGGGAGGGTGGGTGACCGGGTTATGGTAAAAGGGTTGAGGAGGGGCTGGTTGAGAGGGACTAGGTCCACCTTGGGTAGGTAGTTGAGCTTTATTGTGAACCTCTGGATGAAGATAAGAAAATGATTCAAGAGGTGATATGGTAGGCTTCTTGGGCTGGTTCATAGAGGGGTAAAAATAAGCATTAGATTCAAGGTTGTCAAGGCACTCATTAAAAAACCGATACATGCTAGCATCATCCTCTCCAATGATGTCAACCTTCATAGGGGTACATGTAGTGGGAGTAGGGTGAGCAAGAGTGGGTTCTAGGTCATTAGGATCGATTGCAAAGGTGCAGCTTGACATATCCATTAAAGATTTGAGGGAGGTCCATAACTTCTTAAAAGACATGGCCATGATGAGGGTTAAATAATGACAGTAAAGGGACCCAAAATCAAATCTGGAAATGAAAATAGAAAGGCAGTGATAGAAACCAGAAATTAAAAAAAATTATTGAAAAATGGCAGAAACTATGATGCAAATTGTGCAAGAGGACTAGGTCGCCCAGTGTCGCCCAGTGTGGCGACTTAGTCCCAATGGTGCTATTTTGAGAATTTTCTAAATTTTGATCTAATTTTTATGGTTTTTCTAATATTTTAGTGCAAACAAAAACTGAAAAATGCAAAAATAGTTATGTTTTCTTATTAAAAATGTAATGCAATATGCAAATTTACCGTGAATTTTCAGTAAATGCACTTGTATCACTAACCCTAAGATGCAACAATGCAATATTTGAATGCCATGCAAGCTATCTCTAAGATGAAATACAAAAAATCAGAAAGGTTGGCTAATGGTCAATGGTTGGGTTCACCAAAATGAACCGCCAAAAACACATATTTTCTAATAAGGGGAAGAGGATCCCTTTAGTAGGCTCCTATGGTTTTTCACCCTAAGAGCACTTGAGGTTAGGAATAACACTTTTTTTGTTGTGTTGATATGTGTTAATGGTGTGGGTTCATTCAAAAGGGGGAGAGGGATTTGATGATGGTTGTGAATATGTGTGATGTGTGGCTAAAGGTAAAATTAAAATGAAACTAATCTAAATGTATGCAAATTCAAATAAAGTAAAACTAAGCTAATGTAAACTAACTAACTATATGCCCTAAATGTGTGTTTTTTGGAAAATGATAGAGAGGGAGAGAAGTTGTGCACTGGATAAATGTTGTTGCAATTGAATGCTCTCAGGATCTCTTGGAAAATGCATGAACTGAGCAAAAGGACACTTATGCCAACTGGGGTGACCTAGTCCTCCAACCTGGAAATTCTACCAAAACAGGTTTTAGGAAAATGGGTGCCCAAAAATATAGAAACCCTTTTTTGGGCCTAGCATAGGGACAAGGTCACCAATAGGGGTGACCTAGTCCTCTTGTAGCTTTTTGAGGAATCAAGCTTTGATTTTGTGGGTCCCGGTTGATGGTTCCCTTTTCTGCAAAAACCTGTGATAGAAACCCCTAAAAGTGACCTGCAACTTGTCTTC
This sequence comes from Sequoiadendron giganteum, assembly GCA_007115665.2. Classification (NCBI taxonomy): domain Eukaryota; kingdom Viridiplantae; phylum Streptophyta; class Pinopsida; order Cupressales; family Cupressaceae; genus Sequoiadendron; species Sequoiadendron giganteum. The sequence continues at coordinate 827,468,898 of CM021100.1, read as the reverse complement.
TTGTCCTTCCTAGGGTTTGAGGCTTGGACTTGACTTGAGGAGAATGTTGGTACTTCTTGCAACACTTTTTCCTTCACCCAATCTGCATCAAAAGATTTGCAAACACTTGCAAAGACTAGAAATTGTTGGGGTTAGGTAATAGGGGTTTTCCTAATTCAAACCCCTTTGTAGGTGATTAAACCCAAATGAGATGCAAGAAAAGGAATGTAAGATTGAAAGATAACATAATAGAAATTCTTACCAAACCTTTGGTGATGGTCTGCAACATGCATGAGCAACTCCAATGGAGAAAACCTGAAAACCCTAATGCTTGTAGGCTTGCTTATGAAGTCTTGGTTGCTTGAGCATTTGAAGATTGAGAGAAAGAGAGTAAAATTGAACCCAGAGAGTGAAAATGGGCTAGGAGAGAGGCAAAATAGAGGTAGAAACCTTAATTTGTACATGTGAAACCCTAATTTTCTTGAAATACAGCCAAATAGGCCAACCCTGTGGTTTAGGAGGCAAGCTTCCCATTGAATCTTAATTAAAATTTGAATTTTATGCTCAAAGGGACTAGGTCGCTTGAAGTGGTGACCTACTCCACCTAAGAAAATTTTGGTGGTGGTCGGGAATTGATTTATGTTTTATGAAGTTAATCAAATTTTCCTCCTAAAACACACTTAAGTCAAGACTAATGATTCATTAGAAGGAAAAATTAGCATATAAAAAGGGTTGGTTTAGGGGTGATAAGCCTATATAAGTGTGAAAATGCAACACAACACTTTACAACACTTTGTCTTAAGGCTTAGGAAGGTGCAATAATGTATTATTTAGTTGAGTTATGTTGAAAGGATCTTAGAAAAGTGAGGAAATGTGTTACAACACTTCACAACACCTTAGTCAAACACCGTTAGATTAGTGTTGAATTGCAAGCTTACAAGGTTGAATCAAGGTAATCAAGGCCAAAATGAGTGAAAAAGTGTCAAGGTATACACTTTTTGGTGACACAGACCTAAAAATCTAAATAACAATATACTAATGATAATATGACTTAATTATGAGTTAAGATAGCCACAAGTTGACTATTCATAACCTGATGTACACCAATATTAAGGGCGTAGTAGATGTAGTGGTCGAGCTGCAAGTTTCTGCTTTCTTGCAAATACTGCACATTTATTACATTTTCTTACCCAGGTATGGGTATCCTTAAATAAATCAAGTTAGTAATAACCATCTCTCATTATTTTTCAGGTGTCATTCTAGGTGTAAAGTGGCCTCTTGTGGGCCCATCAAGAAATTATTGCATAACTTTTTCAATTTGTTCTAGTTCTACACATCTGAGTAAGACACCATTATAATCCCTCTTGTACAAAATACCATCAATTACAGTGAAAGGGGTGGCTTGAAGCCTATAATACCTTTTTTTTTACTTGTCCAAGCCTTCAGGATAGTCACCTATGTGCAGATAATGGACCATTTGCTCAATCTAGTTTGTTGGTGTATTTGGAACAACAACTTGTTCTTCATTGTTGAAGGTTGTTTCAACTTGTTGTCTGGTTGGTATGTTGCTTTCCTCTTTACTTGCAAGTTTCTCACATAGGCCTTTTCCTCTGAAAATTTTGGTAACTTTAATTTTGATGTCATACTCTATGACTTTCATGATTCAACTTGCTCTCTTATCATTAATATCTTTGCTGAGGAGAAAATATTTTACTGTTGAATGTGCAACCATTAGCTGTATTTTATTGTTTGAAAGCATATGCCTAAATTTCTTAAGGCTTCTTACTATAGCTAATACATGATTCTCCACGGATGAATATCTAGCTTCATAATCATGTAAAACTTGACTAAAGAAGGCTACACGATGCTTTAAGCCTTCTTTGTTTTGCTGATATAGCATGGCTAAAATTGTATCAACACTCCCAAATGTATATAAGATAAAATATTTGTCCAAATTAGGATTGATAAGTGTTGGGGCTACTGCAAGTGCCCCTTTGATCTCTTCAAAACTATTATTTCCTTCCTTAGTCCAGTGAAATGGAATGTTCTTTCTTAGCATGGTTGAAAGTGACTGTAATAATGCTACTATTGTAGGAATAAATCTCTTGAGAAAATTAATCATGTCTAGGAAACTTTGTAAACCTTTCTTATGTGTGGGCAGCGATAAAGCTAAAATAGCTATTATTATTTTTGGGTCAATGGTAATCACGTGCTTTGAAACAATGTGACCTAGAAGCTTCCCCTCATGAACTACAAGAAATGCTCTTTTTGGGGTTTAATGATACCCCATACTCTTTGCATCTTTCAAAGATCTACCTAGAATGAGAAAAATGTTCATCATCTTTCTTTGAAAACACAGTTATATCATCTAAGTACACAAGAAAAAACTTATTAATAAGGACTTGGAAGGCCATATCCATCGCTCTTTAAAATGTTTCCCCTACATTAGACAAACAAAAGGGAATATTTTTGTAAGCCATAGTACCCCACTTGGTGGTAAAGTTTTTTTTGTACTGATCTTCTTATTTAACCATGGTCTTGTTATATCTTGAGTAACCATCCAGCAATGAGAACCTTTATGAACCTGAAACAACTTGCAATATCTTCTCCATTGAAGGTAGTATATAGTGATTCTTAATAGGAAACCCAAGAGGTATTCTTAATAGGAAAGATAATCCTACCTTCAATCAGATTGTTTAATTATGTTTTCATTAGGTGCTCCAACTTTGGATTCAGGGGCCTCTTCTTTTGTCTCATCGGTTTCACGTTGGGTTCCAGCTCAATGATATGTTGAGCTAATTCAGGGTTGAAACCCTTTAGATCTCCATATTCCCAAGTGAAAACATCATTGAATTATTGGAAAAGCAAGTTTAAGGTTTGCTATTCCTCTTTTGTACAAATTTTTCCAACCATAAGAAGCTTGTCTCTGAATATTTAAATTGGCTTGTAGTGCTCCTATTTTAACATGATGTTGGATTTATATTTTCTGACCTGATCATCAGTGTTAAAAACTGGCTGAAGGGTTACCAACCCTTTGGTAGCTTATTAGACTTTAGCTACAAAATCTATTTTCATATTGTTGTTCAAACTTTTGTTGGTTTCCAGTAGAAAATTCTGCTTCCGTCATCAGAAAATTGATTATCTGCTCATAACTATCAAAAACTTGCCAACTAAAGTTATTATCAGGTACAGATGGTCTTACTACCACTTTAACATATTTTTGTACCTTGATATTATGTACGTTAGCTGGTATATCAAATTGTGATCCAATAACAACAAGCTTATTTGGTTCTCTATTCAGATTTCGTGGAATAGATTGCATATTAAATGCATCAAATTCTTCTATTAAATCCCAAGTTCTATGTTTGTAAAGATTTAGAAAATAATTTTTGGTTATGTTCGGATTTCTTGATTTGTGATCAACTCAGAATCACCAATACATGCAAACACTTGATTCCTTTCTTTCTGGCCCATTCTAGACCATGAATTTTTTTTTATTAGACTACAGGAATCAGGTAGCACAACCCCTACAAACTACAGTGCGCTTGGTAAAATTTTTAACATGACCGGTGGTGCTGGCACGACATGCCCTCCGGTACCATGGGAATGGAAGAAACTAGACCTCATGATTAACTTCCTGCAACAGGAAAGATTTAGCCAACCGAGCTAGGGCTCCCACCCCATTCTAGGCAATGAATTAATGCTTCATACTCGGTTGTATTATTTGAACAACTGAAAGCAAAGCGAAGTGAAAAATAATAAATTTCTCCTTGAGGTGAAATAAGCATATCTCCTCCACCATCACCTAATTTACATCTTGAACCATCAAAATATAGCTTCCATAGCTGATTAATCTATTGATTTGGATGTTTTTCACTTTTGATCAGATTTGGAACCATTACATTGGGCTCCTGAATCATATAGATGCCCAAACTTACTTCATCCATGAGATTGAATGGATCAACCTCGTGATTCTCGGCTGCCCACTCATCTAAATTTATGTCGATAATGCCCTCAATAGGTACGGTGGGGTCAGGGATCATGGTTTGATCCTCTTGATCATGCAAAACTAGGTTTGCATTTATAGGATTTGCAACATAAGTCTCGATATGGTCTTTAGACTGTGGCTCTAATTTGACAGTTACTTTGGTACCATACCTAGTCCTGAAAAACATGTGTGATCAGTCTGATGACAAATAACCTCCTAAATTTTTTGTAAAATCTTTGGAAAGGCAAATGGTGAAGTAGGGAGGTAAGTCAATGACAAAGATGTCTCATGGAATTGAAAAGTTCAGACAAGCATGGAGTGTGAGAGGCAGACTCTTAATTACTCCAATGGATTTAATGGTTGTACCATCTAGTTGGACTACCCCTTTTGACAATGGTTCGTAACTCAGTCCTAACTTATCTACCCGTTGTTTAGTCATAATGGATTTGCTTGCTCCTGAATCTATCATGAAATTATCTACTATGTTATCACCAATAATCAAACTGAAATAAAAGGGTGGTGGTTTTACCTCTTGAGTTGGTTGTTGGTGCAGGAGCACCTTAAAGGGCTTCTGGAAAATCTTGGCAATTTTGGCTTGTACGTGGTTCTAGCCAACCACCAAGGTAATAAGGACTAATTGTAAAGTACCAAGGTAGAATTAATTTTGTTTATGGCAAACTTAGGTTGCTTTAGAACCTGGAGATTTGGAAAAGTCTGAATGACAAAATTAGGCAAAACTAGACAAGGTTGTCTTAGGAATTTGGCCTAAAAATGCAAAAAAGGCATTAATGATGTTCTAAGCCCAACCTAAGGGTCCTAGTACGTGGGAGAAAGGTATATAAGGTAATACAAACCCTAATACCTGGTTGGAAGTTCATTTTCATGAATTGAGACTTGGAGAGCATATTTTGTGATTGGAATTCAGCAACTTTTGAGTGAATTTTTGTGTTTGAGCCTTCATCCAATCAATAATGGATTGAGAGGACTGATCTGATGCTTTGAGTATTTATTTTGTGTCATTTAATTACTGTGTGAAGCATTATATTAGCCATTTAATTCAACTGGTTGTAATTTTGCAAGTTTTGGTGCTCTTGGTTACACTGCCAATTAAGGCCAATTTTTGTAAATAATGATCCCCACTTGAATTCTTGTGGCAAGGCTACATGGCCACTTGGAATCAACTAGAGGACTATTTTTACAGTGTAAATATGGTGTGTGGAGTCTTGGTTTGCAGGGGAAGAGTCGAATTCATCAAACACTAGGCGAGTGCAAGTGCATTCTGGCTAGTGGCTTGGAGAGGACAGCAGAAAAGAAAGCTGATAAACAGATTGGTTTGAGCCAATAAAGAGCATGGGAGTGTGGAAACATGTATTCCAGACATTTTTGAGAAAGGAGGGGAGTTTGGGAGGTCATTGAAGCCCTCAAAGTTGGAAAAAAGAGCCAAAACCCTAGAAACCCTTGATTTTAAGGGGTATGAGGACAGACATATGAACAGCCATTTGGGAGACCTTACACCTTGTAAATATTGAAGCCTAGGGTACTAATAGAAATAATATCAAAAAATATTTGGGGGTTGTTAAGACCGTTTTTGAGAAAAGCCAAGAAAATGGGTTCTTGGAGGCCTAAAAGGTGCAAAAAAGCTACAAGGCCTAAAAGCTAAGTTTCTTGAATTCGATGGGTAAATGAAGAAAGAAACCTGAAAGAAGGATCAGAGTGGATCAAGATCACCCTAGGAATAGTTGGAAGACCTATTCCAAGACCCAAGCAAGGTTTGGGAGCTTTGTGGCAAAATTGAGCCCAAGGAAGCTTAGTGGTGAATTGAGAGAAACGGTGAAGAATTTGAAATTGGTGGAGAGTCTTATGAAGTGAGAGGGGTTTAGGAGAGATCCCTGAGTAGGGTAGAGTGGAATACCCTAGGAAGACCAAAGAATAGGTCTTGGGAAGAGCAATATTTCTCTTGAAGGATAGGACTCCCCATCAAATTGGTATCAGAGCCAATAAAGGCTTGGGAATTGAAACTAGTGAATGTCAGAGAGAAGTGAATCTATAGGAGAGAATACCATGGTGACCAATGCAGAGCTAGCTAGAGACTTGACAGAGCAGCAAGAGAAGAATAGGCATCTTGAAGAGGCTATGGAAGAGATGAAGTAAAAATTGGAAGAAGTTGCTGAATCGGCAAGCAAGATGAAGGTGCAGTCGGTAGGAGACAAAGACAAGGGTAAATACCAAGTAGAGGAGGATATAGAACCAGAACCTGACCCTCCATTAGCAAAGGAACCCTTCCTCAAAGCATTGAATGCATTGAGTGGCAAGGTACATGAAGGTTTCCTTGTGTTCACTCGAAGAATGGATGCAAAGCTAGTTATGGAATGGATAGAGGGAATGGAGAATCACTTTGAATGTGATAGAGTTACTGAGGCACAAAAGGTGAAGATAGCCAAATCAAGGTTAAGAAGACAAGCATTAACTTGGTGGAAGTTTATACAAGAAGAAAGAGAGATGGAAGGCAAGAAACCCATAGGAAATTGGAAAACTATGGTGGCTAAAGTGAAGGATAACTATCTACCTGAGGACTGACATTCAATTGCATAAGAAGAGACAAAATCTCAAACAAAGAGACCTAGATGTAGCTACATATACAGAGGAGTTCCAAAAACTAAGCCTTAGATCTAGAGTGCAAGAAGTTGAAAGCATCAAGGTTGCTAGGCATCTAAATGGTCTTAGATGGAGCATCCAAGAGGAGTTGAGTCTTTTCACACTTACTACCCTCCATAGCTGCTATCAAATGGCTATTAAGGTGGAAGAGAAACTGAAAAAGAAACAAGATTCCAATACTAGAGGTAAAGGAAGAGGTAGAGACTCTAGAGGTGGACAAAGAGGAGGTTTTGGTGGAAGAAGCCATGAGAATAGAAACCAAGGTGATGCTAAGGCTGGTGAACAATCCCATGAGTCAAATAGTAGAGGGGGTTACAGAGGTAGAAGCTCAAACAATGGAGGAAGAGGCAGATCAGGAGGCTTTGGGAGAAGTTCACATTTTGCTTCCATGAAATGCTACAATTGTGGAAAGTTGGGTCATCCAGCTTATAGGTGTCCTAACAAGCCAACATCCTCACAAGGTGAGAGGAAGATCAACTATGTTCAAGAAGAGGACTGCTCCAAACATTCAGAGGTGAGTCTAGATTCAGAGAAAGGAGAGAATCTCATGTTAAGGAGGATTTTGATCAAAGCACCTACCGAGGATGAACACAAACAAAGGAGAGCTCTTTTTAGAGTCAAGTGCAAGATACTAGGAAAGGTTTGCAAGGTCATCATTGATTCAGGGTCTACTGATAATGTCATCTCAGAGGAGGCAGTACAAAAGCTGAAACTCATCAAGATACCCCATGTGTGCCCTTACAAGGTTACTTGGTTGAACAAGGGGAAAAATATACTAGTCAATGAACAAGTTTGGGTTGAGTTTGCTATAGGAAAGTATCAAGACAAGATACTATGTGATGTGTTACCAATGGATGCATGCCATTTGCTGCTTGGCAGACCATGGCAAGGAGAATAAGTACTCATTCAAGAAGGATGAAGTGACTTACAAAATATAGTCTTTGTTAGAAGAAAACATAGTGGAAAAGGCAGAAACTAGTGTCCTTTTGATGAGTGGAAAGGAGTTCCTAAAAGACATCAAGGAGGAGGAAGGAGTTGTCTATGCAATTATGTTAAAGCCAAAGGAAGAAGAGTCACCTAATCAACTACCTATGACAGTAGAAGTGAAGCGATTATTGGATCAGTTTAAGGACATTATTTGTGAAGGTACACCAGCTACACTACCACCTAAGAGAGCAATCAGTCATCAAATAGAATTTATACCAGGAGCAACATTTCCTAACAAGGCTGCATACAAGATGACACCGGAGTAAAACAAAGAGATAGCAAGGCAAGTTCAAGAACTTTTAGATCAAGGGCTGATCAGAAAGAGCATAAGTCCATGTGTTGTCACCTAAAAAGGGAGATCAGTGGAGAATGTGCACTGATTCTAGGGCAATAAATAGGATAACCATTAGATATAGGTTTCCTATTCCTAGGATAGAAGATTTAATGGACTGTTTAGGGGGTGCTAAGTACTATTCCAAAATTGATTTGAAAAGTGGTTATTATCAGATTAGAATGAAAGAGGGAGATGAATGGAAGTCAGCTTTTAAACTACATAGGGGTTATATGAGTGGTTAGTAATGCCATTTGGGCTTACAAATGCACCTAGCCCTTTTATGAGGGTGATGAATGAGGTCTTGAAGGACTTTATAGGATTTTTTGTGGTTGTCTACCTAGATGATATCCTCATCTTCAGCAAAACAAAAGAAGAACATATGAACCACCTAGAACTTGTGTTGAAGAAACTTCAAGAGGAGAAGCTCACCATAAATCTTGAGAAAAGTGAGTTCATGAAGCAAGAGTTAGTTTACCTAGGATTTGTAGTGTCTCAAGGGAACTTGAAAATGGACAAGAGCAAGGTTGAAGCCATTCTTAGTTGGCCTACTCCCAAGATAGGGACAGAAGTTAGGAGTTTCCATGGATTGGCACAATTCTATAGGAAGTTTGTGAGAAGGTTTAGTGAAATTTGTGCACCGGTTCTTGACACCATCAAAGGAGGACTGAAAACTAAGTTTGTGTGGACTAAATAAGCTAATGAAGGATTTGAAAGGTTGAAGAGGAAGATAGCTACCCAACCTATCCTAGTTCTACCAAGCTTTGACAAACCATTCATATTGGAATGTGATGCAAGTAACATAGTAGTTGGGGCTGTTCTAAGCCAAGAAGGCAGGCCGGTGGCATTCTTTAGTGAAAGGTTGAATGAAGCAAAGTCTAGGTACTCATCCTATGACTTAGAGCTATATTCTTTGGTGAAGTCTCTTAAGAAGTGGAGGCACTATCTATTGCCAGAAGAATTTATGGTATACACTGATAATCAGGCCTTAAGTTACATCAACACCCAAGAGAAGCTCAACTTGAGGCATATCAAGTGGATGGAGTTTTTGCAGTCATACACCTTTACCATCAAGCATAAGAAGGTGGTTAACAACAAGGTTGCTAATGCTCTTAGTAGGAGGTTGCTTACTGTCCAAGAGATATAGGTACAAAGCATAGGGGTTGAAGGATTTAAAGATCTATATGAAGGAGATTCTGATTTCTCAGAAATATACAAGGTATGTACTGATTTTGAGAACCATTTTCATAGTGAGTATGCTGATTACCCCTTGCAAAATGGTTTATTGTTTAGGGGAAAGAAATTGTGTGTTCCTAGAGGTTCTATGAGGGAGAATCTGATCCAAGAAAAGCATAATGGCAGTTTGAGTGGTCACTTTGGTTTGAACAAGACACTAGACTTAGTGGAGAGGTTCTATTGGTGGCCTAAAATGCAAAGAGATGTAAGAAGATATGTGGAACAATGTGGAGTATGTCAAAAGGAAAAGGGAACATCAAGCAATGCAAGTCTTTATCAGCCATTACCCATCCCAAGTAGACCATGGGAATGCATAAGCATGGACTTCATAGTAGGGCTACCTAGGACACCAACTGGTTTTGATAGTGTGTTTGTGGTAGTGGACAGATTTAGCAAGATGAGCCATTTTATTCCATGCAAGACAACACATGATGCAAGTCAGATTGCACACCTATTCTTCAAGGAAGTAGTGAGGATACATGGGTTTCCAAGGAGCATAGTTGCAGAAAGAGATGTGAAGTTTATGGGGCACTTTTGGAAGACTCTTTGGAAGAGGCTAGGAACCAACTTGTCTCATAGCTCAGCATATCATCCACAAACGGATGGACAAATAGAGGTGATCAATAGGGTACTTGGGAACTTGTTGAGATGCTTAACTAAGGAATATGGACAAGGATGGGAGCAAGTGATTCCAGAAGCAGAATTTGCTTACAATGATAGCACAAATAGGACTACGGGTAAGAGTCCATTTGAGATAGTCTATGGTTTACATCCAAGGGGTGTACTTGAGCTTATAGATTTGAAAGGATATGAAGGAATCAGTGGTCATGCTGATGATTTTGCTCAGTCAATGAGAGAGGTTCATGAGCAGGTAAGGAAGACATTGATAGAGGCTAATCAAAAGTTGAAGGGTAAAAGAGATGAAGGGAGAAGAGAATTACAATTTGAGATAGGTGATATGGTGATGGTATACTTGAACAAGGAAAGGTTATAGAAAGGCATACCCAGTAAGTTGTAGATGAAGAGGATAGGGCCATGTAAAGTGTTGGCTAAGTATGGGTCAAATGCATACAAGGTGGAGTTATCCAAGGGGATGTCTATTTCTCCTATCTTCAATGTGAAAGACTTGGTGAAGTATAAAGGACCAGAAATGGATGAGGAACAGTATAGTGTTGAGGTCAGTAAGGATTTGGAAGCACTCAAGGTACCTGATCAGATCAGACCACTAGTGGACAGGATTTTAGACTCAAGGGTCAAGAAGACTAGGCACAAGACATACAAGGAGCACCTAGTGAAGTGGAAACATCAACCAGAGTCAAAGGCTACTTGGATAGAAGAAGGTGAATTTAGGAATCATGGAATTAGTGAGGATCTCTTGACACCATAGGTTCCTTAACTTCTTTGTTGCAAGGGGAGAATGGTGCAAGAGCACCTTAAAGGGCTTTTGGAAAATCTTGGCAATTTTGGCTTGTAGGTGGTTCTAGCCAACCACCAAGGTAATAAGGACTAATTTTAAAGTCCCAAGGTAGAATTAATTTTTTTTAGTGGAAAACTTAGGTTGGTTTAGAACCTCGATATTTGGAAAATTCTGAATGACAAAATTAGGCAAAACTAGACAAGGCTGTCTTAGGAATTTGGCCTAAAAATGCAAAAAAGGAATTAATGATGTTCTAAGCCCAACCTAAGGGTCATAGAATGTGGGAGAAAGGTATATAAGGTCATAAAAACCCTAATACCTGGGTTGGAAGTTCATTTTCATGAATTGAGACTTGGAGAGCATATTTTGTGATTGGAATTCAGCAACTTTTGAGTGAATTTTTGTGTTTGAGCCTTCATACAATCAAGAATAGATTGAGAGGACTGATCTGATGCTTTGAGTATTTATTTTGTGTCATTTAATTACTATTTGAAGCATTATATTATCCATTTAATTCAACTGGTTGTAATTTTGCAAGTTTTGGTGCTCTTGGTTACACTGTCGATTAAGGCCAATTTTTGTAAATAATGATCCCCACTTGAATTCCTATTGCAAGGCTACCATGGCCACTTGGAATCAAGTAGGAGACTATTTTTATAGTGTAAATATGGTGTGTGGAGTCTTGGTTTGCAGGGGAAGAGTTGAATTCATCAAACACTAGGTGAGTGCAAGTGCATTCTGGCTAGTGGCTTGGAGAGGACACTAGAAAAGAAAGCTGATAAACGAATTGGTTTGAGCCAATAAAGAACATGGGATTGTGGGAAAATGTATTCAAGACATGTGTGAGAAAGAAGGAGAGTTGGGGAGGTCATTGAAGCCCTCAAAGTTGGAAAAAGGAGCCAAAACCCTAGAAACCCTTGATTTTAGGGGGTATGAGGACAGTCATATGAACGGCCATTTGGGAGACCTTACACCTGGTAAATATTGGAGCCTAGGGTACTAATAGAAATAATATCAAAAAATATTTGAGGTTTGTTAAGACCATTTTTGAGAAAAGCCAAGAAAACGGATTCTTGGAGGCCTAAAAGGGGCAAAAAGGCTACAAGGCCTAAAAGCTAAGTTTCTTGAATTCGATGGGTAAATGAAGAAAGAAACCTGAAAGAAGGATCAGAGTGGATCAAGATCACCCTAGGAATAGTTGGAAGACCTATTCCAAGACCCAAGCAAGGTTTGGGAGCTTTGTGGAAAAATTGAGCCCAAGGAAGCTTAGTGGTGAATTGAGAGAAACGGTGAAGAATTTGAAATTGGTGGAGAGTCTTATGAAGTGAGAGGGGTTTAGGAGAGATCCCTAAGTAGGGTAGAGTGGAATACCCTAGGAAGACCAAAGAATAGGTCTTGGGAAGAGAAAGATTGCTCTTGAAGGATAGGACTCCCCATCAGTTGTTCTTTTTTCCCTTCTGAACTATTTGCAAGAACTCTTGAATGCTCTTTAATGGGTTCATCAGAAATTGATATTTTAGTTAGAGCCTCTTGCGGGCTTTCTTTCTACCCAGGAAGTTGTAAAGCATCCAACATGGTGATGCTAACTATGGCCTTTTTCATATGATCAACAATATTAAAGGTTGTGCCGCTAACCTTTTGTTGTACTTTAGGAACAACAACTTCTTTTTGTATTGGTGTTGGTTGTGATTCAGCTTTCAACTAATCTTTAGCAGGTTCAGCTTGTCCTCTTGGTAAAATTTGAACGTTTTGTGAAGAAGAGGGTTGTGGATGCTCCTTTTGAGCTGCAGATGTCTAATTTTTATATTGAACAACTTGTTGTTTTCCTTTATCAACTTTCTATTTGTCTTTTTTTGCTTGTTGTTCATTGGAATCAGCTTGTTGTCTCACGTCAATAGCTCTCTTTTTTGACCTCGTATTGGCTACAATGGAGGTAGCTGATTGATTCTAGCATTTTACATGACTCACTCCAAAAAACTCATTCCCTTTCTAGTTCATCATGGTAACATCCACATCATTTTGTTTCTTTTGATCATCTTGTTGATCATTGCCTTCTTTTGTTGTATTCTCTAAAGTAGCAATTAATATGTACCATGAGTTCCTAATTAATCACTTTGTTCATATAGGTAGCTTGATTATGAGGTTGATTATGGGGATACCACCATACATAATCTTGTGCTAAGTTGTTCTGCATGGGTTGAAGCTCTTTTGAAGAGTTGGCAACATTGGGGTTATATGGCTAATTTGGCCTAGCATTATAATTTCTCCTTTGTCCCTGGTAGTCAGCCTGATAAGGCAGTCTATTTGGATGAAAGGGTGCTTGATACAGTCTGAAATTATTGTCTTGTTGGGTTTTAAGGCTTACCAAATTGTTACTCACAGTTTGTAGTAACTTGGCCATTTGTTGTTGGTCATTTACTAGCTACTATTGGGTACCTCGAAGCTCTTGTAGGTTTGGATTTGTTGGAACACCATTATTTTGTACTACCACTTGAAAACCTAAGGCTAGAACAATGAATATTGTAGTGATAGGAGGTAGTTGGATATGCATTGATGGTTGGATATCAAGGAAAAAGGGCATGGGAGGCCTTGGAGCAATTTTTCTAGCTTGAATCAAGTTACTTTCAGCTCTAATGGCTATCTCAAATTTTGTAGGTAGTGTAAATCCACCCATAGATTACATATCATCACAACAATGTCAAAATTTAATGCTCTAAGATAATACAAAAATGTGTGATCTGGTGAAGGTCTTACCGTTGTTGGTATACGGTTCCAAGTTCTTTGAAACCAGAAATTAAAAAATTCCATCTGTTCTTGTGGCACTCTCTTTATAGTTGTCATTTTCTTGACTAGAGATAGATGATCAAACTTGTCAGAAAACTATTTGCTCAGCTTGTCTCCTAAATCATTCCATGCCACGACAGTATTAACCGACAAAACTCTAAACCACTAAAGTTCTTTTCCCTTGAATGATATTGCTAATAGCCTTAACACCATGTTCTCTTGAGTTATGTGATGAACTACACAAATTGAAGTTGCATCACTTATGTGTTCTATTGGCGTAGCCTTCTCTTCACCAGTGAAAAAGGGAAAACTCTTCAAGGTAGCCATCAATATGTCATCGTGTTGGGCTAAATTCAATGGGATGCCCCCATTGAATGGTGCAGATGCATGTGCTCTGGGAGGTGGTACTGTAACACTGGTACTACTTGTGTTATTGGAAAAACAAGTACAAAACTTGAAGGCCTGAGACTAGGCAGTGTAGGATTAGATCTCAGTGTTGATCATGATCTTGATCTTGATTTTATCAATCTCCTTCTTGTTTTCTTGCTTCTTCTCTTTGGTGATGATAATTGCAGGTATTCAAATGGATCAACACTTCTTCGAGTCTGAACACTTATCATGTGCTACTGAAATCTACAATTTGAACTAGATAAAATGGACTCACCAATCAAATATAAACCTCTGATAGGTAGAATGCTAGTGTAAAACTAAAAAATAGCAATGTGAAACCTTTGAATTCTTTCTCTAAAGTGAACTTTAGAGTCCCACCGGGCATGCCAAAAACTGTTATCACTGGGATTTGTACCTGCATGCAACACTGAAAATCTCTACAAATCTGTGTAACATTGGACTAATTTCAGGTTGTGGGTACCCTATTGTGAAACTAGACCTCCAGATTATGGGCTAGCTCCCCCTTTTCATTTTCTAATTATTTAATGTAACCAGATGGAAAAGGGAAGAAAATACTGAAATGAATCCAAAACTAAATTAGATCTGGGTGATGCGCCTAATTGATACTTGATGAGAAAATCGATTCACAACTGATTCTTTACAAAGTTTATTTTCACAACTCAGATCAAGCAATTTAATCGCATCAGTGATTCATAAGAAGGCCTGGTAATTTATTATTTATGAAGGAAAATGGCATTTTTACAAGGTAAAGATGATAATAAACTAAAAGCACAACTTATGACCTGCAACTAAGATTGTTTAGTTTGTGTACATGCATTCACGAATGTGACAGAAACTTAAAGGCTTTGATATAAAACACATTAAATTTTCATCCAAAACATTCATAAAGGAAAAACACCTGAACCTGAGGAGGCTAATATCTAAATTTCAATGATAAAATAAGGAACACTCTACAATTGATACTCTAAGATAACCTATAAAACCTGCTAACTATTATAAATTGTAAAAAATTGAGTTACAAGAAGTCTTATTTGTAGAATGCAAAGGCATAAAATAAGAACTGAGAGAGAAAAGAATGAATCTTTTCCTCTATATACAATAAGTGGTAACTCCAATGCACCAAGAGGTGGAAGAAATAGTGAACTGGAAGTGAAAAAATATCCCCAAGTTTCCTCTCACGAGAAAAAAAAAAATCCTTGATAAGAGAGCCCGCAATTGAAGTAAAATGCACTAGATACGCTACAAAATCCAACTCATATCATGCAGGATCAAAAGGTACTTAAAAAAACACTCCAATTTGACTGAAAGTCAAAGAAAACTGATCTGAAGCTTTCCAAGGTGCATGAAAATAATCTTTAGTTCAATTGATTTTCATGATCAATTAACTCAATATAGCATTGCAATGGGAACTCAAATTGAAACAACTACAACTACAACTCAAACCCCTCCATGCATGGAAGTCTAAAAATAATGCAAACTCTCCACCTTACATGCATGTGAGTGAATTTTTTTTTAGTATTTTCCCCCCTTTTTTACAGTAGTTGCTTTCAAAATTTATTAAAAAATAATTTATAATATTATTTTTTAACAATTTTGAAGATAATTTTACAATAAATATTGGAAGGGGGGAAAATAAATTTATTTGCAAAAAATATATCAACTCCTTATGGCTCCCCTCCACCATAGAATACACCCACACTTAGCAGTATTCATAATTACCTATCGTCGACCACATTTGGCACATTGACATAAATTCAAGGCCATGGGCAAATAAATCAACATGATTATTTTTTAAAAAAAATTAGTCAAAAAACACTCCATCGGTTGATGCTAGGTAAATGATTAGGAAACCCTAATCACATTCATTGTTCACTTGGATGTTTCAGAGAGAAGCTTCAAGAATGTTGTGGTTTTTTCTTGGTTGCCATGCATGAGCTGGTTTGAAGCATAGGTCGCAGATTTCATATTGTTCCTCTATCGATTCTTTGAAGATTTTAGCAGGGAAAAAGAGGTAGGTTACCATAGCCATGAATTTGGGCTCCTTTTCACTATTTTTGAAAGTGTTTTCTGAACTTTCAAGGCCGCCATGCATTCTTCTATTATTTGTATAAGATATTTCTTGGCCTCTATTGTTATTTTGATTTTCTTGGCCGCCATTTGAATGTATGAGAGCTTCTTGATTTCCTATAGAAGATATTGTGTTTTTTCTCCATAACAACGAGGAATAATGAAACTTGATTTGGCTTTACTGTTAGAAAATATAAAATATGGCTTCTCTTGTGTTCATCCTTCATGCTGATATTTAGCCATGACTAATTTTTTGAATGCATTTAGAGGGTTTGAAACCCTAGGTTGTAACTGTGTCTATTCCTTCCTTCGAGCATTGTATATATTTTTTATATGAAGACAACTCTTGTAGGTCCTCGCAAGATAAAACCTTAAGTGGGCTCTATGGAAATATGCAAAGCACAAGACATTTCCAGGCCATTGATGTAAATGTTCAACTGGTTTTTATACATGTGCATTAGTTTTGAAGAATAAACCCTAAGTAGTTTTGTGCTTTGATGTATAAATGCCTATTACAGGCCATGACCGTAACCTGCATTTCCTTCTGTTGGAGAAACTTGGCTTGACCCCATGGTGGAAAGATGAAAACCTTGTGTAAATTTCTTCCTTTGTTCTTCTCTTAATGTGAAAAGTGCTCCATATTGTTGTTTGTGAATGCAATGTTTCTCGAAGAAGAAGCTATTTTACTCTGCAATTCATATGTTTATATATTGATCATGCTCCTATTTTTAAACCCCCAACAATGTGCTCTCTTGTTTGCATTATCATTGTGCATATTTACCGTTGTTGAATTTTTTGTATGCATAACTTGGCTTCTCTGTAGAATAACAGTGTGTAGTAGATTTAAACATTGTTTTCCTACTATATTTGTTGCATAAGTATTATATCAATGTATTGTTGCAATTGCAAAACACAATATTGTAACACTATCCTCCTGATGATATTGAAGTTGCATTTAGCTTGAAAAATTGTTATCATGCACCTTTTGCACCCTCTAATGCATAGTGTATCAGAACTAATGAATAGCCTATCTTTTGTTTTGAGACTATTGTATACTGATATGGCTCTCTTTGTTGTCCTTAATGCATTTGAACATTCTAGATATATCTGTATTTTATCCTTAAGCCCTCTGAGTTTCACTTTTCTTGTTCAAGTAACATATGCATGATTCAAGGTTGCACCTCCCTTAGTGTTTGATAACTCTTTTTTAAATGAAAAGTAAATGTAGACTTGTTCTATCTCTTTCCACCATAGTGACTTGAAGGCTACATCTATAAATTTCTCTTATGAAAGTAGTCGTATTTCATGACTGTTTTGAATATTTCATGACTCTCATATATTGATGTGAATGAGAGGGTGTCCTCCTGATATGTTGGGCTCAACCCTTATGGTAGACCATTTTTCTCCACATATCTGATGAATTAAAATTGATCATCAACATAATGAACCTATTCCTACACAGTGAAAAAACACGTTAGAAAAAATATTGTTTCTGGTGGTTATGACCTCATTTCTCCTGGATGATCAGGTTTTGAATTTTTTATGGCTGAATTGATCTGATTGTATTGGTTGTATCTAGTAATGGTTGTAGGCTATAATTTTGTGGATGGAAAGTGTGATTAGGTTTATATCTGGAGCTCTAATAGGACTATTTCCAATCTTTTGTAAGTTCAATTGGATTTAAAGAACGAGGGGAGCTAAAGACAGTCAAAAATGAGGGTCAACCCTACAACGAGCCTAAAAGGAAATGATGGATATGACTCTCTTCACATTTTATTCTCTTTGTTTTAATCTTCAAAGGTATAGCTTACACTCCATTATTATATATAATCAATTCAATTTGAATAAAATCAATTCAGTTATTCCCACAGCTTGTGTGGGACCCTTAAACACTTTTTTGGTTTTTAAACACCAAATAGAAATGGTTTATGCTCTGATGTATCTTTTCCACCTCATGATGAATAAAAACAACATTATTATGTAACATTGTATGATTTTTTGTGTTATGATTTTTTGCATAGTAAATTGAACTCAGTCAAATGAACTATCAGCATAAAATATATGTACCTTTCACCTCTAAATGAAACAATCAATCTTAGCTCTACCAAAATGAGCTGTAGTGAAAATTTTGGTAACAAGAACTTCATCGTATGGAAGGGTAGGATCAATGGTTTGATTCTCTTGTTTATTGATAGGGAGGAGAAGAGGAGAAGGCACTAGTTGAGTGTCTAAAGTCTTGTTCTCTTTTGCCATATTATTCATCCTAGTAGAAGAGCTTGTAATATGTTCATCACAGTCCATGGTTAGAATTGGTGAAGTAGCTTCATCACAAATAGGGGAGATAGAAAGAGGACTTTTTTGTTCAAAGAGGTTATCCCAAATGGTAGGGGCATCAAGAAAATGAGGAAGAAGATTCCCATGAGTTTTAAGGAGGATAGCCTCTAACACAAAACTATCTTCTACACATCAAGGGTGGATAGTGGGAGAAGGATAATTATCATGGGCATGGTTATGGAGTCTAGGTAAGGTGAGGTTAAGGAAGGTGTCTAAGATTTAATTTTATTGTACTAAAATATCTTCCCAAAGGGGATGAGGAGAAGAACAAACAAGACCTTCATGATGCTCAACGATTGTACCTTCTTTTTCCAAGATACCTTCATCACTAAAAGGAGAGGTATCGTGAGAAGAAAAAATGTGATCATCATGAATATCTATGTTTGTATTTCCTTTTAATACATCATCCTTATAAATAGGAGAGATAGAAGGTAGTGTAAGTTTAGGACAATTATTAATGTTTTCATAACTAGGGAATGCATTGAATGAATGATTAACATGTTTATGCACTAACTTTTTCTTTGCAATTTTAGAAAGAATTGAAAGTAACATGTTTGAAATTTAAAATGCAATGCAATTTTTAGATATCAAACAAGGTAATTTGTTGATTACACTAGGTAATGATCTGAAAAGAAAATTTTGTGAATGCGAAATTTAAAAATGTACAATACATGAAATGAGCTAATCTAAGCTAAATGTAATGAAATGCATGTTACAAAAACACAACCAATTGATATAGATAGTTGATGGCACAAAACAAAAGCTGAAAAACTAAGTTTTTAGCTCTATAAAGGGTTATTTCAAAGGCCTAAAGGGACTAGGTCACCCAGGGTGGTGACTTAGTCCTCTTGGTGAGTTTTTTGAGAATTCACATAGCTTTTTTATAGATTCAGGTGGTTTATGTATTGTATGATGCAGATCTATGATGAAAATGTAGAATTTCAGAAATGTTCAATGATTTAAAATGTAAAAATGCCACCTATATGCACTTGCACTAATGCAAATTTTTGAAAACCCTAGAATGCAATTTGAACAATGAAAAATGCAATGCAATGAAAACCTAGGATGAGAAAGAGATCCAAATCAGAGAAGAGGGTATGTGAATGTCAGGTTCACCAAAATTTAATGAAGATTTTGGTACCCACAAGACTCTCTAACACTTCTAGGGTTTTTCACCGAAAAGGAGAGAGTAGGCCAAAATGCATAAGTTACATTCAAAGATAATGGGTTTAAGGTGTGGGGTGTGTAGAATGTGTCTAAATTCAATGATTTCAATGTTGGAAATGAAAGTAAGTGATTGAATACTAATGCCAAGCCTAGAAAGTGAACTATGCTGGAAAACACATTGTGATTTACAAATGACCTAAGAAACATAAACAAACTATTACAAAGATGAACAAAATTAAAGAGGTGCACCAGGGAATGAGTTGCGGACTGGAAGATAGACTATAAATGTTGTTGATGTTGAAATTTAAGCCTGTTGGGACACTTATGCCATTCTAGGCGACATAGTCCAGTTTAGGGAAAATTCTGGAAAACTGCTCCAGAGCCCATTCCGGCCAAATGGGTATCTAGATCTACCAAAATATCTGAAAAATAGGTTCAGTGGGACTAGTTCACCATTGTTGGTGACTTAGTCCTCTTATGAATTTTTGAGGACCAAAGATTGTAAATGGAAGCCCTCGGTGTGTGTCATCTGCTCCTCCAGATATTTGGTCCTGAAATTGAAGATTTTGGTTTGCAAGTATCTTGGGTATGTGCAGGATCATTATGGAAAAAACAGGCCCTTAAGTGGCAATAAATTTCAGAAAATCAAAGCTAGGAAGCTTGATGTAAAAATTTGAATAAGTTATCTATATTATTTCAAAAATATGTAACAATAGAACCTATAGAAAATTGAATGTAGTTTCTAAACTACTAGGTTTATTTTAAAAAATATATCTATTTGGTGAAAATTTGGAATTTCAATGTAGTAGTACTTAAATTTCAAGGAAAAAATTAGTAGGTGTTTGTCTGACCACCCTAACCACAATAAAATGATAATATTTTAGATATAAGTAGGGGACTCATGTTTAGATGTGATGCATATTTTTTTGTAATTTTTTTCCAAGTAAATAATTAATTGTGATTTTTTTATTACAAATTTTAAAAAATAAAAAAACTTGTATGTCTAACCACCTTAACTTGGTCAAAAATTCATGAAATTAATTTTTTTTATTTTTAATTCTATATTATGCAAAGCATAGAATGTGACGCATGTTTCAGATTCAAAAAATGTGACACCGTTTGAAAACTATAATGTTTTTCAATCAACCTATCAATCAAGACGTTAGTCATAATTCAAATAGAAAATAAATAATAGTTATTTATTAAATTCAAAGTAAAGAATAATTTATATTGGTGGAAATCTGAGAATATCCTTTAAAAACCCTTTTCGTTTCATAAATTTTGGGTAAAAAAAAGGTCATCATCCACATGGGCCATCATATCACTTAGATATCGCCACTTTTTGGCCCATCATGATCCAGCACATACCCTCCTCCAAGATTCAACTAGGATTACTCCAACCTTGAAGAGATTTGAAACTTTGATGGAAACACTTCTAATCCTATTCTTTGGAAAACCTACAAATCACACAAAGAGATAAAGAAATGGTGGATGTTACCTAGGGTATAGGGGTTTGCCTTGGTCAAACCCCTTTTAGATAATCAAATCCAATGAAGAGACAAGATAATGAAACATGAATAAATGAAGTTAGTACCTTTCCAGTATGAGAGACCTTGGATTTTTGCAAGAATGGTTGTGGTTTCAGCCCTTGAATGCTTATGTCTTGCTTGACCTAGGATGTAAAACCCTAGCTTGCTTGAGAAGATGAGAGATGGAGAATGGGAGAGTGAATGAATAAAAGAATTAGGGTTGTTAGAGATCAAAATGAGAGGAAAAATATTTATGTATACATGTTATGCCCTAATTTCCCCGAAATAACACATCACGGGATGACCTTAGCGTTTTGGGGGAAAATTCCCGCAAGATTTTTTATTTAATTTTGAATTTTATGTCAAAAGGGACTAGGTCACCCAAGGTGGCGACCTAGTCCACTTGGAAAAATTTAAGTGGTGGTCGGGAATTAAGTGGTGTCAAATAATGATTAACAAGCTTGCCTCCCGAAACACACTTAACTTGGGCCTAAATGTACATTAAAGGGGAAATTTTAACATAAGAAAGGGTTGATTTGGTGATGATAAGCCTAGGAAAGGTTGAATTTTTTTTACAACACTTTGAAATAAGGCTTGGGAAGGGGTAAAAAGAGGTCCAAAATCCATAGGCAACGGTCCAAATAAGTGAAAAGTGTCACAGGCTACACTTTTTGGCTGAACCACCAAAAATGTAGCTCAAGACCTAGGGCAAAAGGGTTCCCTCTACTAGGCCCTTAGGGTTTTTCACCCTAGGGGCACTTGGTGTGTAGGAATGTCACTCTTGCCTCTTGGTGGTTACTAAATTTTTGGTGGTTGCATTCAAAAGGGAGGGGCTGATTGATGAAGGTTGTGATATGTGTGTGTAATGTGTGGCTAAAATTTGAAAGTAAAATGATACTAATCTAAATGTATGCAATGTAAAAAAACTAAATCTAAACTAATGCAAACTACTCTAAAATGACCTAAATGTAAGTAATTTGGAAATTAATAGAGAAGGACAGAGGGTGTGCACCTGGAAATAAGATGTTGCAGATGAATAGCCCTGAAATCCTTTGGAAATTTTTTGAAATGAGTATGAGACTTACGCCAAGTTGGGTGACCTAGTCCACTTGTCAGGAAACTTTGCCAAACCAAGTTTCGGGAAAAAGGGTACCCAAAAATATAAAAACCCTTTTTTGGGCTTAGCACAGGGACAAGGTCGCCAATAGGGGCAACCTAGTCTTCTTGTTGCTTTATGAGGATTTAGGGTTTGATTCTGTGGGTCTCGGCTGGTAATTTCTTCTTCAACAACAATCTTTGTCTCGAACTCTCGAAAGTGACCTGTAACTTGTCTTCTTTCTCCTTCTAGGGTTTGATGCTTTGATGTGACTTGAGAGGAATGTTTGTACTTTCTCCAACACTTTGTACTTCAACAAATCTACATACAAACCTACAAACACATGCAAAGACCAAGAGAATGTTGGGGTTAGGAAATAGGGGTTTGCCTAAGTCAAACCCCTTTGATGGTAACTAAACCCAAATGAGATAAATCCAAAGGAAAGTAAGATTGAATGATGAACTTAATGGAAATGATTACCAGAACTTTGTTGATGATGGTCTGCAACATGCAAGAGAAAATCCAATGGAGGTTGCTTGTGAAACCCTTGTGCTTGATTTCTTGCTTTGGAAAACTTGAGTGCAAGAGTAGTTGTGAAGAGATGTAAAAAATGAGCTTGGGAGAGAGAAAAATGAAGGTAAAAATCCTTATTTGTACATGCAAAACCCTAATTTTCTTGAAATACGACATGATAGGTTGACACTATGGTTTAGGAGGCAAGATTCTCGTTAAATTTTATTTAAAATTTAAAATTTATGCCAAAAGGGACCAGGTCGCCCAAGGTGGTGACCTAGTCCACTTGGGCAATTTCAAGTGCTGGTCGAGAATTAATTTGTGTTTAATGAATTTTATCAGTTTTGCCTCCTGAAACACACTTAATTCGGGACTAAAAGTACATGAAGGAGAAAAATTAGCATAGAAAAAAGGTTAATTTAGGGGTGATAAGCCTAGATAAGTGTGAATGCATTACAACACTTTACAACACTTTTTCATAAGGATTAGAAAGGTGTAAGAAGGTGTTGTTTAAGTGAATTGTGTTTAAAGGGTCTTAGAAAAGTGAGGAAATGTGTTACAACACTTCACAACACCTTAGTAAAAAACTGTTAGGTTATTGTTGAATTGCAAGCTTACAAGACTAAATCAAGGTAAAACAAGGCCAAAATCCAATGGAAAAAGCCAAAATGAGTGAAAAGGTGCCAAGGTCTACACTTTCTGGTGACACATTTATCCCCCACTTTAGTGAGAGTATGAACTTACTTCAAACTCACACTAAAGTAGCTGAATCATGTGTGTCAAGTGGGATCTATTGTACTCATGCTAGTAAGGTGAGATGACTCATGATCAAGAGAGATGATCAAGCCCCTAGGATCAAGATCCCATGGAAAAATAAACATAAGTATGAAATA
Organism: Sequoiadendron giganteum; assembly: GCA_007115665.2. Taxonomy (NCBI): domain Eukaryota; kingdom Viridiplantae; phylum Streptophyta; class Pinopsida; order Cupressales; family Cupressaceae; genus Sequoiadendron; species Sequoiadendron giganteum. The sequence goes on along the minus strand of CM021100.1, from coordinate 827,445,511 downwards.
TCACACAAGGAGTGATGTGAAAAGTAATATCAAGCTTCAACCGTTTGACCATTTAGTTGTGGATCAAATCTAGGCTATTTGTTTGAGAGAAAAGGATGTACTCACTCTGGGCCGACAAGACTTTCAGTTGTTTTCTAGGTGAGAATTCCAAAAGGTGGTGAGATACATACACACGGTTTGTATGCACTCACACACAAACATGTTTCTATGGTGAAAGTCATGCCACTAGTTGGGCTTCCCGCTCAGCCATACCAAAGTTATACCTCGTGATAATTTTGATAGGGCACCACAAAAGACAAAGGTGTGGTTCATGAGACAATCAAATCCTTGGATGCTTAGAAACCATGAACAAGTGCAAGATGGCACCATATGCATGAAAGTTGTGTTATGCAACGTGGCCATGTATGCACGAAAAAGGTACAAAATGCAAAATGCAAAAGAATGTAAAATGGAAAAAGAATGTTCTAAGGAGTCTTGTATAGTTCATATGAGGTCTTCAACTTAGGGAAAATTGTGTTTAATGTCTCCAAGAGAGTACCAATCAAAGGATAGAATATTCACAACTTAGGGGATGTATTGCATCGCATTAGGCCACTAAGAGGAATGTAATATGCTAAGATAAGTCATGCTTATGAAGGACATCATACCAAATGTCATCCACAAAGTGAGAAACACATCATGTGAAGTGACAAGGTTGCACTAAGAAGCACAAAAAAAATAAAAAGAAAACACAAATGCAAAAATAAAATAGTACCAATGTATGCCCCCACTTTAAAGGGATTTCTACAGACCACTTTGTGAGCAATTTCTTTAAAGTAGAGAAAGGAAAAATGAAAAAGGGACATGAGAGCCTAATTGAAAAGCCCAATGTCAAGTGATAGGTGTCCAAGAAAGGCTACGTCATGCGAGAAATAAGAAAGAAAGAGAAAAGGGGGATATGCCCCTAAAATGAATAACACCAAACACATAAGGGATCTATGGATTTGGGGTCGATATGTTCGTTGTTGCAACGTTTATTTTAGAGAGCGTGAAACTATCATCATTCCCCCAAATACATAGAACTAGAAGAAGACACAAAGAGAGCGAAAAAAATGAAAAAGAAGAGTGAATTTGGGTCAACATGGATTGCATTGTCCCCAAAAGGACAATAAAAAGAACAAGAAAAATACAAATGCAAAAGAGCCTTGTTATTTATTCAACACAAAGGAGACATTGCAGTCTCAGTGCCTTGCATCATCCTCAAGTGAAAGGCAAAAGAAAAAGGAAAAGAGTGTCATTTGGGTCAACATGAAAGGAGACATTATGGTCATAATTCCTTGCATCATCCCCAAATGAAAGACAAAATAAACAAAAGGAAAAAGGAGAAGCGTCCATTTGGGCAACATGAAGGAGACATTGCGGTTTCAATGCCTTGCATCATTCCCAAATGAAAGGAAAAAATAACAAAAGGAAAAGGATGAGAGTCCATTTGGGTAAACATGAAGGAGACATTGTGGTCTCAATGACTTGCATCATCCCCAAATGAAAGGAAAAAAGGAAACAAAAAGGAAAAGAGTCCATCTGGGTCAACATGAAGGATACATTGTGGTCTCAATGCCTTACATCATCCCCAAATGAAAGGAAAAAGAAAAAGGAAAAGTGAAAAGCGAGAAGGTATGCATGACACATAGAAGAAGGTAGATATGTATAGAATAATATCACAAAGAGTAAGAAAACGTCAAACAAGATGGAAAATACACGACACACAAATGCAAAAATGAAAAATAAAAAAGGACTAGTAAGGCACATGTGCATTACTCTGCGAGCAAGTCATCCATCTCCCAATCTTGCTCAGTGTAAAACTCAAGAGGGTGACTAGCGAGAGGAACAACAAAAATTATTGAAATAGCATCAAGATCAATGCTTGTCCTAGGATAATTTTCATGAATGCTCATGGAAGAGGAGAATAATGAATTCAAGGTTTGGTGTACCTCTTCATCAATGCGAGCATTCTCATCATCATCATCATCATCTAAGTTGATGACAGTGGTGGGTCATATGACAATATCGGTGGTGGCTTGTCAAATGGGTGGTACAAGAGGTATAGGATCAGGCTACAGGGGTGGAGGAGGAGGATCAATAGGCATGGATTAGGGCACAGGTGGATTGGGATCTTCAGCTTGTTCTTCCTCACAAGATTGGCAGGTGAGAGCACGACAATGATACCTACACTATCTAGCCTCTTTATTCCTTTTTTATTTTCGATCAAGGTGCATGGGGAAAGGGGTGGGACAATCCACCATTGGTTGTGTATCATCCCTGAGAGGAGAGATAGGAGGAACTATGGGTGGCTCATCCACCTTCTCTTTAGCTTTATAGACCTGTTTAGTGCGGGAAGGGAGGACGGGGTTACTATCATGATCCCTAGGCCTCTTGGATGATGTGGAAGAGGTTTCAAGAGTGGGTTGACTAGGCATATCAGATTCAGGTGGTAACATGGCTTCATCAAGGATGGGTGAGTTTGAGGTAGAAGAAGGTATGTTGCGCAAAGAAATTTTAGAGATCTTCTTGTCTTTGAACTTTTGATAGACAATGAAGAAGAAGTCCCATCTAGGGGTGATGGGCTCCATAGGTTCAGGACAAAAGACATCTAGGGAAAAGTTACCCTTGGAGGATAAAGGATTAAAACCACTATGGTTGATAGTGAATATGTCATTGTTAATGGGAAATTTCACACACTTGTGGATGACATATGGGGCTGCTTTCATAGAACGAAGCCATGGGTGACCAAGTCATAAGAGAAATTGGTCTGATTGAGGGATAATGGAAAAGATAACGTCCAATATTTTTGGACCTATTTGCAATGGGAGAGCAATCGATCCAATCATCGGGCATGCAAAACCATTATGTGTTTTGACCCAAGCAATAGGTCAATTATAGACATCTTGATCAATATTATGTAATACTAGAAACTCTTATGTGATCACATTCTCACTACATGTGGGATCTATGAGTATCCCATTAGTGGGCTTATCATAAATTCGACCAGCTATGTAGAGAGGGCCATTGGGAAGATTTTGTAGTATATCTTGTGCAGAAAAGGTAAAATCAATAGGTCCTTTTGTTGGGCCCTTATGATGGATAACGTCTATTTCTCCTACCATTTCATTAGTATGTGTGACATGAGTTATTGGGGAAGAGAAACATAATGTAGATCTTGTGAATCCATATTCATGACATCAGGTGGTGAATTTTCACTGAGTTTGACAAATGACACATTATGTTTGGGCATGGGTTTGGTGAAGATTTGAAAGTTTTGATTAGGGGGGGGCACAAATTTATTGCTTTTATCATTAATGCTTGCAATAGATAGATGAACTGAATCAATTAGGCCTTGCACCAGGTGCATTAGACACTTGCATTGTTTAGTGTCATGTCCATTTTGACAATGAAAGTAACAATAAGAAGTGGCATTGTAAGATGGGGGTAATGGTTTATTGGGATCAAGTGTATGGACAGGAGGTAAAGAGATCATTTGGTATTTAAGTAATTGAGTCATGGTGTTCTGAAGGGTGTCGAGCAAGGGTGTGAAAGTACACTTAGGATCCCCATAATTAAAGGGGACTGTAGACCTAACAGTGGCCACTTGGTTATTAACGGGTGGAGGGTTTTGAGATGAAGGGTTAAATTGGAGAAACCCTTTGTTCGGTTTATGGAATGGTTGGGGGTTGGATGGGGAAGATTTTTCAGACTTATTAACATGACTAGAAGTGGACCGTGAGTCACGACTGCTAGTGGAATTATGGTAGTCACTGAGTGCTTGACACAGGTGCATAAAAGAGGGGAACTTCATGAGAGTAAGTTTATCTTGTAGGGGTGTCACAAGGTTTTCGGTGAACATATTTTGCAGATGGTTATCTAGTATCTTAACATCAATTGAGGAATAAAGAGCCTGATAACGAGAGATGAAATCAGTTATCTTCTCATTATTATATTTTTTGCATCTCATGAGGTCCGCTAAAGTTTTGTTTGGGCCATATGAACTTGAAATTGATTAATGAAGGCATCCACTAATTCATTGAATGAACTAATGGAATTATTAGGCAGGGAGGAGAACCGGTCCAAGGCAACATCTTTAAGAGTCCTACGAAATAACTTAGTGAGCAACTTGTCATCAAGAGCGAAGTCCATACAGAGGGTAGTATAGGCATTGACATGGTTAGAAGGGTCACAATTCCCTCCATACTTCTCGAACCTAGGGATGTCTATTCCTTGTGGCAAGGGAGTAACTAGGATTTCAAGAGATAACAAATTACTACAAACATTGTGGGTAGGGGAGCCAAATTATCTTTGGTTAATGGTGGATTATTTTTGTTGAATGGAAGTTATACTATGAAATATTTGTGTAATAAGAGGGTCGTTGTAAGTGCTATGAGGTGGAAGGGAGAGAGGTGAAGGGGTGAAGGTGGTGGAAGGGGAAGTGGTAGGTATAGTAAGGGTAGGGAAAATGGAAGAAGTGTATGGGTGGGATGCCACAAGATAAGTAGAGATGCTAGTGGCGATGGTGAGGGGAGGTACCACATTACTAACCTGTTGCATAGTGATTATCACGCTAGGAGGTGTATAGGTAGGAATAGAAGCAACGGTTGAGGGGGGAGAAGTAGAAGGTCATCCTTGGCCAAACATATGAATGGGTGAGTGAGATGCCTTAGGTGCATGTTTTTCGTAGATTTCTACAATCCTCTTCATGGCACATAAGTCATCATCACGATCAAGTAAGTGGTGAAGGTTCTCAATGGCAGGGATAATTTTTTCAGATATGGGTTCAAGGCTGATTTCATGTTGATAATTAGTGAGATCATAATGGATATGGAATACCTTATCATGTGGGAGGTCATTGTTATCACCGATTGTGTCATCTAGGTGCAAGGAATTGCTAAGGATGGTTTCTAAGCCTAATGTACCATCGTCAATACCAAGAGTTGAAGTCAAAGGGATCCCAAGATCTACAACAAGATTGTTGTTGGTAGATGCCATGGTCCTAGAACTTCATCTCACAACTGTATTGGCAAAGGAACACTAAATTCTTAGACACAGTTCCCTAAGGATGGGGTGTAAGCTAAGGCAATGTAAGAAAAAGTGAAAAAAGGGGTTGTAACTAATATTTTAGAACAAAACACAGAAAGGAAAAACCAAGGATCTGTAAGATGGAAAATACTAGAAATTTTTTGGGACTTTGATAGAAAATAGTACCAAAGGACTAGGTCGCCCAGTGTGGCAACTTAGTCCTAGTAGTGTTGTTTTTGAAAAATTCTTGAATTTTTAGGTACTTTTTATGCTTTTTCTGATATTGTATTTTCTTTCTAAAAATTTAATGCAATGTGCAAGTCTATCATGAAATTTCACTAAATTCACTTTTTCCACTAACCCTAGGATGTAAACAATATAAAATTTCAATGCAATGCAAGCTATCTCTAAGATGAAATGCAAAATCATAAAGCTAGCAAATGGTCTATGGTCGAGCTCACCAAAATGAACCACCAAAATTTTATCTCAAGACCTAGGGAAAAAGGATTCCCTCTACTAGGCCCTTAGGGTTTTTCACCCTAGGAGTACTTGGTGTGTAGGAATGTCACTCTTGCCTCTTGGTGGTTACTGGATTTTTGGTGGTTGCATTCAAAAGGGAGGGGTTAATTGATGAAGGTTGTGATATGTGTGTGTAATGTGTGGCTAAAAACTAAAAGTAAAATGATACTAATCTAAATGTATGCAATGTAAACAAAGTAAATCTAAACTAATTCAAACTATTCTAAAATGACCTAAATGTAAGTAATCTGGAAATTAACAGAGAAGGACAAAGGGTGTACACTTGGAAATGTGATGTTGCAGATGAATAGCCCTGAAATCCACTAGAAAAAGTTTGAAATGAGTAGGACACTTATGCCAAGTTGGGTGGCCTAGTCCACTTGTCGGGAAACTTTGCCAAACTAAGTTTCGGGAAAAAGGGTACCCAAAAATATAGAAACCCTTTTATGGGCTTAGCACAGGGACAAGGTTACCAATAGGGATGACCTAGTTCTCTTGTTGCTTTCTGAGGATTTAGGGTTTGATTTTGTGGGTCTCAACTGGTACTTTCTTCTTCTACAGCAATTCGTGACTGAAACTCACGAAAGTGACCTACAAGTTGTCTTCTTGCTCCTTCTAGGGTTTGATGCTTTGATGTGACTTGAGGGGAATGTTTGTACTTTCTCCAAAACTTTGTACTTCACCAAATATGCATACAAACCTGCAAACACATGCAAATACCAAGAGAATTTTGGGGTTAGGAAATAGGGGTTTGCCTAAGTCAAACCCCTTTGATGGTAACTAGACCCAAATGAGATAAAGCCAAAGGAAAGTAAGATTGAATGATGAACTTAATGGAAATTCTTACCAAACCTTTGTTGATAATGGTCTGCAACATGCAAGAGTAGCTCCAATCGAGGTTGCTTGTGAAACCATTGTGCTTGATTGCTTGCTTTGGAAGACTTGAATGCAAGAGTACTTGTCAAGAGATGTTAAAAATGAGCTTGGGAGAAAGCAAAATGAAGGTGAAAACCCTTATTTGTACATGTAAAACCCTAATTTTCTTGAAATGCAACATGATAGACCGACACTAGGGTTTAGGAGGCAAGATTCCCATTAAATTTTATTTTAAATTTGAAATTTATGCCAAAATGGACTAGGTCGCCCAAGGTGGTGACCTAGTCCACTTGGGCAATTTCAAGTGGTGGTCAGGAATTAATTTGTGTTTAATTTAATCAGTTTTGCATCCTGAAACACACTCAAGTTGAGACTAAAAGTACATTAAGGGGACAAATTAGCATAGAAAAAGGGTTAATTTGGGGGTGATAAGTCTAGATAAGTGTGAAAATGCATTACGACAATTTACATAAGTGTGAAAATGCATTACAACACTTTACATAAGTGTGAAAATGCATTACAACACTTTATAACACTTTGTCATAAGGCTTAGAAAGGTGTTGTTTAAGTGAATTGTGTTGAAAGGGTCTTAGAAAAGTGAGGAAATGTGTTACAACACTTCACACCACATTAGTAAAACACCGTTAGATTATTGTTGAATTGCAAGCTTACAAGACTAAATCAAGGTAAAACAAGGCCAAAATCCAATGGAAAAGGCTAAAATGAGTGAAAAAGTGCCAGGGTCTACACTTTTTGGCAACACATTGGTGACACAGGTCCTCACAAATACATCGCTAGGAACTAAGTAAATTATGAGTATATTTTACACGATTTAAGCTACCAATACACATGATATATATTTATATATTGATCTTGATAAGGCCATGAGGGCATACAAAAATTCATCAAAATGTCATACAATGTCATGAGGTCAATGCATTCTCTCAAACTACAAAATATCATCAATACATATATCCATACAAATTATATTGCCTATGTGCCATGTATAGGCATACAAAGTAAATTTATCTATGAATCTTGAACACTACTCTCAAACATTTATCCTCTTTTAGCCCAACTAGACATTGAACCTCAATCCCTTGTATCAATCAGTGTCTTACGTTGTTATGATCTCTTGCACTCCTTGCTATTTTTCAGGTCAACCTATTTATACAAAATATAAAATTAGATTCTAAGCCATTCTATAAGTATAAAAGTTATTTAAAATGATATATATTATAAACACACTTACAACATATTGACAATCTAGTTCTTTCTTACGATGCTCAAAATCATCAAGAAAGGTTTGTCCTCACACAAGAGTGTTTACATCAATCTATAACATAACAATGACATATTTATTAATTATTTAGTAATACCTACTAATATCAATTGACATGAAATAATCATTATTAAACATATTTGTTCATGCTCATACCTATGGTAAGGACATTGATGATGAAATTGTAGCATTAACACCAACATCTAAATTTTCTCATATACCAAGATGTGTGACAATTGAATTCATCAACTAAACAAAAAATAATAGATTAAACTCAAAAATACAAATATACATAAACAATAAATTTAAAATTTAGAAAATAAATAAATTAAATGTGTTATAGTATACCTGATTAAATCCAATGTCACAACCATCCATATCAACATGCATGCTAGATGGTGATTTAATGCCCATGTATTCAACAAAATGTTATGTGACTTTATCCCAAGCAAATATAAAGTTATGAAATAAACCTTTAGAATCAAAAGAGATAGATAAAAATAAAGGATATTATGATCCTTTGGTTAAAAGAGACATTAATAAAGAATATGTATAAAAATGGATTTTAAAAATGTGAAAGAATAATAATTATTTAAATAATTATTAGATGCAACCTTTGTGAAAGGGTGTGATGGTTTGGAAACCACCCCAAGTAAGGCTTATATAAGCATTTATGTGAGACTTTTTAAGGAATGTAGAAAAATTAAGGAATGAGAACATTCAAGGAAGAAGAAAGTGATTTGGTGAGCTATGGGAATTGGAGAAGGGGGCACAAAAAGTGTGTCCAACTCGAGGTATAGAGTACACTCAAGACTATCCTGGCTAGGGCTTGAGTATTTGCACTTGTGTTGAGCATTGTTCTGTTGAACCAACACTTATGTAAAGCATTGTAGGACACTTTGTTCCTCTTAGATTATTCCATAGAAAGAGCCAATACCATAGACATCTTCCTAGGGTAAGAGTGGTTTTTCCAATTATTATGATTTAGATAAGTATTGAAAACCATTGACTCTAAAATATATAGAGAATATTAATTATATGCTTTGGTGTCAATCTATATTAATTAAATAGATGTGTATTCTATTTACTATGTTAATTATTTACTTAAGAATCCTTGTTTAATTAATACACATTATAGTTACATTTGTTCATCTATATTAGTTATTCACATTATTTTAGTAGCATTACATTTTTAAATTACCTTAACTCTAGCATCTTTTAAATTACCTTAACTCTAACAGTTAATCTGTTAAATATGTTACTAATACTTAAACAATTTAATGGGAAAAGCGACATTACACTTGGTATCAGAACCTAATAATCATGCCCTCCTATCTTTGAATTTTTTTTTTATGTTTTAAAATTTCATGTAACAAATTTTTAAAATGATCTTTGTGCATGGCTAGCATTAAACGTTTTCCCTAACCTTTGAGTCATGAAACTTAAGTCTATAAGATCTAACTTATGATATGTGTATATATGGTAATTTTTGTTTCTTTATTTGTTCGTTAGTATTATTAAAAATCCTAGATCATATAGGTGTGTTCATATTCATATTCATATAAGTTAACGTTTCTTTTTCAAACTTCTTATTTACACCTAGAATTAACTTGAAATACCATATCCATAGCTTATTAATAGGATTTCCATATATGTTCAAGTAAGTTATTAATGTAATAACCTATAATTTTCTTTAATTATAATAAATTACCAATATATATATATATTTGTTAAGCCTATTCATCACTCTCTTGATATCTCTATTCTCTTAAATTTTAAGAGTATATCCTTCAAAATCATTCAAGTTCACTTGCTATTCACATTCTATCATGTGGCCATCTATATCTTCATGTACACCAACATAGATTATGAATCATCCACATATCTTGGTATCCAAAGATTTATACAATAGTATATAATATATTGAATCCTAAATGAAAGAAAATATTTCTAAAAGGTTGAGAACTCTTTCACCATGGGTCATGTCTCCCAAAGATTACACTTGATGGTGTATTTCCACATTGAAAGATATGGCGACTAAAAGTTGTTTATAAATTGACATTTTTTATTTATCACAAGAAAATTCAAGAGAAAAATCATCGAATTAGATTTTACAAGTGATAGTAATACCAAAAATCATGGCTCTAATCTTATGTAACTAGAAACAAGCCCTTTTGATAGATATATTAAATTATGTACCAAAGAAAATCTTGACTTAAATTATGCTTCAATTTACCTCTTGCGGACAAAAATTTGAATGACCATATTTGTCATTCTTCTTTCATGTGCATCAGATGGAATAACAATTGTAGACAATAGATAAATATGGTAATTTTCATTATTGGATTCTAAATTTGTGCAAATTTTTGTTTGAGTTACCTTGTGAAATGATATGTGTAAATTAATTGTATTTGGTATATGAAAAGAAAGATTGGACCTAGTATTTTTATGAAGTACTCTTTGGGTAGTCATAACCTATTGTTTCTTTCTTTTGCTTAAGGTGCTTAATGGATTTTTTTAGTACCATCTTTATCTATTGTACTTTATTATTGGACTTTATCAACCCAATAACCTTGTACATGTGTTTTATTGTATAGGACTAAGATTATTTGGTACTCATGTAGTCTGGAATGCATGAATATCATCTTGAAATGTATGTTGAGTATATAAATTATAATTTTATAAATTATGAGTGACCACATAGTATTGGATATGCATAGCAAGTATTGTGTGATCACATTGTAATACTTTAATAATTTAACGAAGTTACATCAGTGAGTAAAATGGTAAAGTTGAAGGTAGGAAGTTAACACATAAACTATGATTATCTTTTCAATTATAAAATTCATGATATATCTCATAAGACATCGAAATAGTTCTCATCATAATTCTAATTGGAAAAGTGATTTTATTAAAATTACTTGTGAATTTAAAATAAAATCAAAAAGAGTGATCTATGAATTAAAAGAAGAAAATAATGGAGATAAATTAAAGTACAATAGACATATTATGAGAAATATAAATATTCAATGTTAGTATCTTCAATTATTGATCATGTGTTTTCTTTGAGTTGTGATGTAGATGCATATTGTAGTACTGAGGACAATAGTTTTTGATAAAGTAAGTAGCATTTACAGGGTGATGTACCATTTCCACAAAGAGCCTTCGGGGCCAAAAAAGAGCTAGTTCAAAACATAACATGAACTAGAAAGAGAAGTAGACAAGAAGGAGGTGATCCCTTACAAACAACAATACTAGAACACAAACAACCAATAGAAAACATGTCGAAAAAGGTACTGGGACTACACAACCCCAGAATCTAAGGGGATATATTTGACTTCCAAAATTTGAGGTCACAGTTTGGGGAGTCCCTTTTTTTTTCTGCATAATAGACCAAGAAGGCTCAAATCCAAAGTCAACTGAGTGAGGCAAGATGAGAGGTTCATCAACAACCACTATAGACAAAAAGCCTCCACACAGCGAAGCCGACAGCGTAGAAAAGGAGTCAAGAGCAATCAAAGGATCAACAAAAGTGTCCATCGAGGGATGAGCAGACTCATTCGAGACAATGACAACAGATTGGGGCACTGGTTCCACAAAAGGGATAGTCAAAGGAGGATCTTGGGGAGCCACAACCAGCAAGGAAGATTCCTCCTCAAAGGGATCATCCAAAGAGGGAGATCCCATCGTGAGATGGTCTAAGAGAGCATCCTTCCACCAGGTAGCAACACCTTTGTGGAAAGCAAGAGGGAAACCAGAGGCCAAATGACCAACAAAGAAACATCTTCTGCACTGAGGACAATAGTTAATTCATAGGAGGAGAAATTTTATGTGACTTTTTTCCAAGAGAAAAAAAAGTTATGAAATATTCCTTTATAATTAAATGGGAGATAGAAAAATAAAGGATATTATGATCCTTGGTTAAAAGAGACATTAATAAAGAATATGTATAAAATCTCTTTTAAAAGGGTGGAAGAATAATCATTTATTTAAATATTTATCAAATACAACCTTTGTGAAAGGGTGTGATGGTTTGGAAACCACCCCTCAAGGCTTATATAAACATTTATGTGAGACTTGGAAATGCATGGAGAACAAGAAGAAAGTGGTTTGGTGAGCTATGGACATTGGAGAAGGGGGCACATAAAATGTGTCCAACCCGAGGTACAAAGTACACTCAGGACTATCCTAGCCAGGGCTTGGATATTTGCACTTGTGTAGAGAATTTCTATGTTAAACCAATACTTGTGTAGAGCATCATAGTACGCTTTATTCCTCCTAGATTGCTCCATAGAAAGATCCAATACCACTGCCATCTTCTTGGGGTGAGAGTGGCTTTTCCAAGTATTGTAATTTATATAAGTATTGAAAACCATTGAGTCTAGAATATATTGAGAAAATTAATTGTATGCTTTGGTGTCAATCTATATGAATTATATGGATGTGTATTCCATTTACTATGTTAATTATTTACTTTAGAATCTTTGTCTAATTATTACATATTATAGTTACATTGGTTATTCTATATTAGTTATTCACATTATTTTAGTAACATTACATCTTTTAAATTACCTTAAATCTAACTTTTAATCTATTAAATCTGCTACTAATACTTAAACAACTTTAGGGGGAAAAGTGGCATTACACAAAAAGTTATATTTTGAAATATTAAACATTACTTTGAATATAGTATTATTTTATTTTGATATATTATAAAGAAAACTTACCTTTAATATAGATGTAGTACAACTTGTTGGAGGGAAGGTTGATATCATACCACCCTTTAATATTACACCCTGAAATGCATAATGTTTGTATTATTTTAGTTCAATTTTATAATTAAAAATAAATTTACATTTACAAATTTTAAGTATAATTATATAAAATGTTATAAATTCTTATCAAAATACATGTATGTCACTAGGATACATATCATTCAGTAGCTCATTAGTCATCACCATATTATTTGATGCGCCACCTCAATCACCCCTTGTACTCCCAAAACATCTAAAATGACAATGAGTACACATGTGGGAGGTAGCACCCTCTGCATCGTCCACATCAATGTTTCTTCCAAAGCATAGATTAGAATAGTTCAAGCATAGGTGACAACTAGGAGCACTAGAACTAGATGGTCGGGTTGTTGGATCATTTGTTGAAGAAAAAGGCTAGGATATTTATGTTCCATGCTTAATAAGTGTGTATGTGAGACTAGCAATTGCATGGAGAGTCTGCACCTCCATAGTCTCTTGATGACTAATGGAACCGTCATATGATAAATAGATTTTTATGCTATTGATATTTGTTGTTGATGGTTTCCTACTTGACGTGATCCTAGTCTATCTTGGGTAGAGCCTCTACCTCTACCCTAAAACTCCCTCATATCAAAATAATTGGGAATTTCATGAAGAACAAACTCACAATATAGTTTTTCCAAAAAATATAACAGCACCTCGTTATTATTACATGGAGATTGATCAAAGACCATCCACCAACTATCCCAAAAAATATTGTTTTATCTCATCATGATTGCACCAATGTATTGTAAATATTTTCAAATCCACAAGGGGTCCATTGGTTCTAGAATCTATAAAAAGAGCACATATTTGTTCTTTCGTTAAATGTCTTTCTTTTTCACTTCATCATAGGATAATTTTGTCGCATAAAATTCATGACATGGATCTTTATAAATTTTCCATTGATTTATTTGACTTGACACCATGTCAACATTGATTGTCATTGATTCTAATGATGATGCAAGTGATCAGTGATCAGATTTGATGTCAAAGCCTTCAATTTGGAAACTAATTTTGTAATTTGAAGTTTTTTTGGTTCTAAATGCATACCAAGTCCTCATGGATTTGTCTAAGGTTTGTTGGAAGGGTTGGAGAAGAGTTAAGTATTGTAGGGTTGTCTTCAAGCACTTCTTCATTCAAATTTGGCTCTAGATTAGGGTTTATAGGATCTATGAAAAAAATTAAAAAACATGAAACTCGTAAAAAACAATTCATTTTTTTTTGCAAACCAAATTTGATTCTAATACACTAAAATTTAACACTTGCCTCTTCTATGGCGTGGCATTGTGGAGTTACTTGCGAAATTTTCAAACCACATACATTTTCGAGAGAAAAAGGAGAAAAACACAAACTGGAAGTTGTGGCTAAAAGTTGCAAAATAAGGGCATGATTTTTGTGCTTTTAATGTTAACCAAACAAAACACGCTTGCATTATGTTGAGCTAAAAGTGTGCTCGTGTTTTGAGCTCAACATGAGTGTATTTTTTTAGTTAAAACATGAGCACCTTTTTCAAAATTGAAAACACGAGCGTGTTTTGGAAGTCACAAAATACACTTGCATTATGGTTTGGTCTTACCAAGCCATAATGAGTGTGTTTTATGATTTTCCCAATAATGCACTAGTGTTTTTTTTATTTTAGGCACATTGGCCACTTTTTTGTGACCATTTTTATGCACACACCCAAAGAGTCATTAATAGTATATAACAAATAGACATTAACAGTATAACTAAAAACCCCATATATGCACTTACAATACAATGGCTACAATATTTACATCCTATAGAATAGAAAGGCATTAATAGTTTAGAATAGATAGACATATACACAAAAAATAGGCATTTACAAAACAACATTTACATCATATAGAAGAGATGGGGATTTGCAGTACAATGACTACAACATTTACATCCTATAGAACATATAGGCATTAATAGTTTAGAACAAATAGCAGCATATACGCAACATATAGGCATTTAGAGAACATCATTTACATCATATCAAAGAGATGGGCATTTACAAGACAACATGTACAACATTTAAATCATAAATAAATAGGCATTTACCCAACAATGACAACAACATTTACATCATATAGAAGAGATAGGAATTTACAAAACAATGGCTACAACAATTATGTCATATAGAACTGATAGGCATATACAAAACCATTACATTATTCATTAGTGTTAAATTCAATTCATTTATTTAATCTATATTAAAAAGTGATAAATAGTTGTCTTATTTCTATTGATCAATATTTATCTCGAAATATTAAATTGGGTGATGCTTAAGAATAGCATATCAAAAATGTAAATGTCTACCTAATCCAATTGTTTTTGATTGGTTAAGTAGGGAGAAGGCCCTGACCCGAAAAAATTAGTACATCATGAGAACAACAAGTGGTAAGAAATAGAAAAAATAGGAAGCCCACCAAACCTCCCTCCTCCCACAAGAAAAATGCTTAACTAATTCCCATACGATTAAACATAGCAATTCTATCATAGGAATCAAAATAGTTTAACCTAACACTAGTAGTATCCTTCCCTATCCATCTAAAATACTTATTAACATCTATCATAGAGTCCCTACTATAATTATTAACAACATTACAAACTTTAAAGTTTCGACACTAGTGGTCAATACCAGTAATAACAATCCTAGAAAAAACAACAGAATTAACCATCAAAACAAAAAGAAAGAATAGCAAAGAAAAGCATCCAAGTTATGCTTCCTCAATTAGCTTCCATGCATTCATCAGGTCCTCAACAGTGTCATCCATTGTTGCGTTCAGCTCCATCTTCCCTGCCAAACCCGCACCATCTCTTGTTGCTTTTTTATTTTGCTGTTTTTTTTATTTTACCCAATACCAGAAACAATTGCCATTACAACCTTCTTCATGACAGCATCGACCAAAAAGCACACACTCTTAACCACTTCTTCCAAGGTTTGAATCCTACTATCCTTGTCTTGTTCTTGCAGACCTTTCTCAAGAACCTGCAGTCTTTCCTCAATTATGTTGTTCACCACATTTTCAAGAGCTTGAAGTTTGTTGTCCTCCACCTTCTCATGCTTCCATTTTTCCAAAGCTTGCATCCTTTCCTCCAATCTCTTAATCCTCTCATTCCCATTATCCTCGACCTTGTCTTCCTCCTTGCCTTGTTTTTATGTCTTCTCTTGATTTTCCATTATATTTCCTTCTTCCTCCTCCCAAGTCATCTCATGTTGCGGCTCCTCCGCCTTTTCTCCCTCACCATTACCATTCTCACTTTCCGCTTTTGAATCTTCCTCTTCATCTGAGTCACCACCTAGACTGTTAGGGATCTCTTTTGTTGAGGAGTCATTATCCTCTCCTTCTTTCTTTTCCACACTTTCTTGCAGACTGTGGGTACTCTTCTCCTTAGGGATCTGCGATTTTTTGTTACTTTCTTGTCCCTTCGACGCCGCCATATCCAGTCTCTTTGACCTCCTTCGACCAAGGTTTGAGCCTTTCGTCTCGTTATCATTAGGTATGGTGATTGTGTCCACCTCTTCCCCAAGTTCACGCAAAATAAATTTCCTTCTCTTTTTAGCCCCCATCTCCATAGAAACGTCCTTTCTTTTCTCAAGTGTTACCATAAGCAAGTCCTTCCACATACAAATATTAGGGCTAGGGGATTTCTTACTAGTTTTTTCAGCCGAGGGGTGGGAAAGGTCTTCAATAAGCTCAATTTTCACTGAGCTTTAGGGTTTGGGGCTTTCAAGCAACTTGAGGGCAAGGTTTTTTTGCGAGGTCTTAGCTAACATGAATTTTCATATGGCTCTTATGAGTCCCTAGTGTAATGATGGATTGGCCCCATCAGTTAGACTCTAGCTCAGGTAAGAAAATAAAAAGAAAGGCAGGTTAATTTTTTCCTAGTGTCTAATATGGTTGAGTATGGGAAAATGATACCCATGGACGGACTAGTAGCGTCCCTCAAGGGTAAAATATTTCATGATAATAAAACAAACATTATGATACGGGGGTGACAGTTTAATCCTAGAGTAGCCATTTTGAAATCTTCCAGGTTTTTCTTTTCCTTCAATTTTTTTCTCAAAATAGTCTTGATACTTACCATTGCTAACCTTATCCACCTTCATTCCCTCATAAGCTATACCTGTTGCTTGCGCAATTAACTTTGCATCCACCTTAAACTAGAGCTCGCCCAGGTTTACTTCGCCATCCCTCCATGCATTGGCAAACTTGTAGCTAAGTTTTTGGTTGTATCCCTCCATTGCAGCAAAATACAGAGTGAAACCCGCCCGCTCAAAAAGAGTTATGGCAAAAAACAAAGATGATCTGTGGATGCTTGGAGGTGATTTAATTCCCCGTTGTACCAATCTGAGAAAAAAAAAGGAGGTTTAATAGATTACTCTGATAGTATGATGGATCTCTCAAGCTTTCTTGATTTTGTGGGACTAATGTATATCCCTCTTACTGGATCCCTCTTTACTTGGACTAACAGAAGACAAGGAAATCAACTCATCCAAGTCAAGCTAGATAGATTTTTTATCCTCTAATTGGAACATATTGCAGAATCTCTCTCTTTCGACCTCTCTTAGAACAGGATCTGACCATAATGTGCTTCTTCTGGAATGGGATGATAGAGTGATTGAAAAACCTTACCCTTTCAGATATGAAATCATGTGGTCCCTTCACTTGGACTTTAAATATATAATAGAGGAATGGTGGAACCTACCTTGTGTTGGTACCCCAATGTTTAGGCTAACACAGAAATTAAAAAGAATTAAGGAAAAGGTCAAAGGATGGAACAAATACACTTTTGGGGACATCTTTACTACTAAGAGGGACCTAAATTTGAAAATTAAGGAAGTCCAAGACCAAATGGAGGCAGGAACTTGTGATGATGAGATCTACACCAAAGAAAGGGAGTTGAGAGCCTAATGGCACAAAATAAGTAAGGAGGAAGTTTTTTGGAAACATAAATCAAGGATTCAATGGCTTCAGGAAGGAGATAGAAACACTAAGTTTTTTCACCAATCCACTATGAAGCATAGGGGAAAAAACGAAATCAGATATCTTATCACCTCTAATGGCATCAATCTTAATGGGGAAGAAGAAATAGAAAATGAGGTTGTCTCCTTTCCAAATTATCCTAAGCTTCCAAGGGTCGACAATTTGGAATTAGGAGAGTTCCTGCAGGTTATACCTAATGTTATCATGGAGGAAGACTTGAATTAATTAACCTAGATTGTCACTATGAAAGAAGTGAAGGAGGGAATTTTCTCTTTCAGAGCTTTCAAAGCTCCTAGACTAGATGGATTCCCTCCCAGCTTCTTCCAAGTCTACTGGGAGATTGTTTCTATGGACCTCTTTAATGTTGTTAAAGATTTTTTTAGATCTGGAAGACTCAAGTCCGATGAATACCACTTTTTTGGCTGTAATTCCTAATACCAATGAAGTCGCTTCAATGAATGATTATAGACCAATAAGTCTATATTGCAACACAACTTATAATATTTTCTCCAAAATCATATTTAATAGGCTGAAATGTCTTAGGAAAACTAACTACGATTAATCAAAAGGGTTTTGTTTAGGGAAAACAAATATTGGATGCAGCAATCTACACTCATGAGATCCTGCACTCTATGGATTACAATAAAAATCCAAGTATGGTGTTAAAATTAGACATATCCAAAGCCTATGATAGAGTTTCCTAGAATTTTTAATTTGTTGTTTTGGAAAAATTTGGCTTCGTGGGTAAATTTCTCAATTTGATAAAAGCTTGTGTCACTACACCGAAGTACCCGGTCTTGGTTAATGGTATTTCCCATGGTTGTTTCTCACCAAGAAGGGGGCTGAGACAGGGAGACCCTTTATCTCCCTAACTATTTGTCATTGTGGTAGAGGCTCTAGGCCGCAACATACAAAAACAACTTAATAATAAATTTTTGAAAGGTTTTTGTGTTGCTTCTTCTTTACCCCCTGCCTCACATGAACAATTTGTTGATAATACCATTCTCATGGGGGAGGCTTCTATTGTTGAAGCTAAACAGTGGAAAACTATTTTGGACAAATATGCTGAAATGTCAAGATAGTGTATAAATTACTAAAAATAAAAAATAAAAATTTAATACTGACCTACTTGTGAAAAATAAAGTCATAAGGATTTTGGGGTGTCAGGAAGCGGAGTCATTGCTACTTACCTGGGCCTACCTCTTTTTTCTCAAAATTCGAACAACAACTATTGGAACTATATAGTGGAGAAAGTCCAGAAAAAATTGGCTAGCAGGAAAGGTAAATTGTTGAGTTTGGCAGGAAAAATTCGGCTTTTAAAGGCTTCTCTACAGAACATTCCAGACTATTATCTTTCAATGTTTAATATACTAGCATATATTTCTGAGAGAATTGAAACAATTCAACGAAGATTTTTATGGTTTGGAGCGGAGGAAAGGAAAAGAATGTCGCTCATCAAGTGGGAAAAGGTGTGTGCCTCAAAGAAATAAGGAGAGTTGGGAATTAGAAGATTAAAATTGTTCAATAAGGCTTTGGTAGCGAAAATGGGTTGGTTTCTCCAGGAAAATGAAAAAGATTGGGCTCAAATCTTAAGGGCAAAGTATCTAAAAAATAAGGACGCTAGTTGTTTTATAAGAAAGAAGGAGCTTATGCACGGATCAGTGTTTTGGAATAATCTTCTTAAAACAAGAGGAGTCCTAACTAGAGGTGCAAAAATGAGGGTTGGAAATGGACTAAATACTAATTTTTGGGAAGACACCTGGTCCACACTGACCCCTCTGTCGGCTTCTAGAGACCTCCAACAAATCAGAATGAGACTGAAAAGAGACATTGGAAAAAAAGTTTCTAATTACTTTGTGTGGAAGGATTGAGACCCAGGTGGAAAAGCTTCAAAGACTACTTAAACAATGTTGTTCTCGGGGGAAGCAGACAATAGAACTGGTATGCTACGGTTGACCTGCTTATGAAACAAATAGGAAAACTAGACCTCTTCTCAAGAAACAAAAAAGATGAATGGATCTAGGTAAAAAATGCTACTAGTAGGTTCTCTGTTAAATCCGCCTATGACTCCATGATGCAGCAAACTCAAGATTTAGGATCTTTTGATTGGCTCAAGGTGTGGAGAAAGAATCTTATCCCAAAAATTAACTATTTTTGGTGGACGATTATACATGGTAAGATCCTCACTATAGACAATCTAAAGAAAATAGGTCGATACCTTGTCAATAGATGTAGTCTTTGTAATGAAGAGGAGGAAACTATCATGCATTTGTTCTTTCAATGTTCTTATGCCCAAGAAGTCTAGGGTTTTTTTCTCAATATTATGAAGGTGGATTGGGTTTTCCCAACTAATGTTCAAATGTTTGTGGAAGGATGGAGTTTTTTCCCTTATTCCCATAATATAATTTGTGATATGTGGGGACAGATCCCCTTGTTTCTGGCTTAGGGACTGTGGGAAGAGAGAAATAATAGGGTGTTTAGGGATACAACAAGGACTAGTAAGGAGTTATGTTTGATTATTAAAAGAAAAATTCAGGAAAACGTGGAAAGCTACTCGTATAATCAAGCTAAGAAAAAGCCAACACAACAATAGCTAAGTATAAAACAACAATGGGAGATTTTTCATGACTTAAATAACATAAACTGGTTAAAACAACTTATTAGAAAGAGTATTGTTTGGATCCCCTTGGATCCAAGATGGGTGAAATGCAACTTTGATGGTTGCTCAAAAGGGAATCCTGGATGAGCTGCTGCTGGTGGAGTGATAAGGGATGATAAGGGTGCCTATCTGACTTGATACAACAAAGGTTTAGGAAAAACAATGAACAACTTTGCTGAAACATCTGATGTTTGTATTGGAGTCAGACATGTTAGAGAGAAGGGGTTCAACAAGGTAATTATAGAAGGAGACTCAAAGCTGATAGTTGACTATCTCAACAACATGGCAAATATCCCTTGGGAAATCAGAGATCTGCTGGAAGATTGTAAAAGTATGATACAAGAGATTCAATGCGTTAAAATTTGTCATTCCTTTAGAGAAGGTAATAAGGTGACAGATGTGATGGCCAACCTTGAAGTTAATCAGGAAATTTTAATAGAATGGGATTTCTCTAATCTGCCTAATCAAATTAAAGAAGTCTTGGCGGTGGATAGACTTAGCAAGAAAAATACTCAAATAAGGGGATATGAGGTTGGAAATATTCATAATTAAGAAGAGTGATGGGGTGAGGCGGCTAACGAGGATGTGGACCCCACAGATATAGGTTGGCAAGCTGACTAGACGTTGGCGGAGGCACGTTGTAAAAGGATTGCCAAGTCCCGATAAATGGAAAAGCCAAAGGTGGAAAGGACAACCGAATTGCAGAGTTTTATACCTTGACATGAAAGATTTAATTAGGGAAATAAATCACACGAGGAGAAATCTGGAGTCCAATCTTCGATATGACGGATGAACATGCGCTCATAACAATAATAAAAGAGGGAATAAATAAGTGTTATCATTGCAAGAAAAGGAGGCAAAGATGTCCCTATCAATAATGATGATAGTCGAAAAGGTGATAATTGGGGATTGAGCTCTTCAATGCATGGTAGAAAAAACCCTAAGTTGATTGCATTTCAAATGAGCAGCCACAGAGTCACCATTAGAACTAAATGTGTTGAATTACCTGTTTCTAGTGTTGAAGACGTTGAAGGGCATAGAAGTGAATTTCTTCTCGTTCCTAAAAATTGCCAGAGCCCAGATAGCACCATGGGAGGCCCAAGAAAGTGTACTGAACCTAATCCAATTGTTATCATACTTTTATGAAATCTTTAAAAAAAATCAAATGGTTGTTAGTTCATTGGTGAGAGTACTTGGTTTACAAAGAGTTTTACTAAAAATTAATTTGTATAGTGTGTAAAATCCTAATGCTCTATAACAAATGCAAAGATATTAATAAGCTTGGTAGTTCACTTTCCCCTCCTTACATATGTGAAACCCAAATTGGAGAAAGCACTAACTGTTTAGTTCGTCTTCCAATGTCTTCGAGAGGCTACTTTGATTCATTGCCAACTAGGTCTTTTGTTGTGAAAAGGCATTCATTTGTTGTGTCAAATCCACATTAGAATCAAGCATTCTTCCAACAACCTTGACAAAGACGTTTGCAAGAAGACATAAATGTAAAGCATTTGGAAAGTTCTCGGGGAGATGAGTCATTGTTAAAGATTGTAGGACCCTATTGTGGAGAGTTTGACTGAATGTCATGACATCCATTCTAGGGTGGGTAAATGTTACGAGATCCATTAACGTTTGGAATCCACTCTTGAATAGATTTTTGCATTGGATAATGGGCAATAGAGCCAAAGGAAGGTTATTAAACTTAACAAGATGATGCCATCAAATTAAAGATGGAACAAAGTTGAAGCTATGTGTAAGCCAAGAGCTATTCTAGATGAAAATATAAACAATTTCTCACCAAGCATTCAAAATATTATTAATAGGCAAGGAAGATTTCAATTGGAGGAATCTTGTATTCAACAAACTTGGATTGTATATGAATCCTTCCCCATTGCCCCTGCACGATGGCCAACTTGATTCTAATAATCAAGCAATAAATGAAATTAGAATTACAAATTAATTAATAAATATTAACACTTAAATATAAATGATCAGTAAGAGGTGAAAGTGGATTAGTTTTATTTGTTGATTTGATATAGTAGAGGATGGATATTATGATGTATATGGTGCCCAATGTTCAAGATTGAGATTTCAATATAAGATGCGCGTTGTTCATACTATGACAAATCTACACTATGATTTTAGCTTGCTCAAAGATGAGGTTGCACGTGTAGTCTATTCTTTAGACAAAACATCTATAAACAAATCTATTCTTTATAAAATCCGAACTTATGTGAACCACATCTTTGGAGAACCCTAAAATAATGAGGTTCAAAAGTGACACCAAGTGAGGATTCTAGGAACATTGCATCTTATGGCTTAAATATGCATCAATATTAGAAGTAAAACAACAAATGAGATAAGAAGAGGGTGAATAGAAAACGAAAACCCTATATGCAAAAAAGGAAAACCCTAAATACATTTTATTCCTTACAAGAAACTTGGCAACAACTAACCTAAAAACATGTATTAACATTACTAACATTTGTATGGTTTATTTATTTAACATTTATAATTATTTATAAATTACCATTTATATGTTAATTTACTAAGGCATGTAATTTCTAATACTTTTTGTTATAGAAAAGAAATAGTTAAATATGCCTTTTGAGTTATATTATTAGCAATCATTAAATGGAAAACTGCTCTACTTAGGATTCATAGTTCATCTAGCATTATCTTTGAAACCTTTACAAAAACCATTATTAAATATATTTGACATATTAGATATAATGTAGAGTAAAAAAACAAATTAACAACACATAAACCCTATTAATAACTCCATGAATAAATGTAGGTGAACCCTAAACCTATTAGGGGTTTAAGAAAGTATTTTAAACATTATCAAGCCCAATAGCATTTACAGACCGTAATGAACAGTGAACGAACTTGATAATATTATCAACAAACAATAAAACTATTGATAACCGGTTTGCATAAAGAATTCAAAGAAATGTAAACTTAAATTTATAACTTAAACAAGGTAAGTCACACTAATGCTCTAATAGAAGATTAGAATTCCCATAAAGAATAAAATGTTACAAAACACAAAATATGCCCATGTTCATAAATACCTTCAAACACCACTTTTGAAGTTTGCGATCTTTTGAATCTTTTTTGTACAAGGTTAAAGAAATAAAAGCATCACACATTCAACTTGAAATTATAGAATGTCAAAGAAAAGTAAAAACCAAAAAACTATTGTTCAAAGAAGCACCCTCAAAACCAAAGAAGCTTCAACTTAGTGAATATAGAGCAGAGGCAAACAAAAAAACAAAAAATCATTAATGAAAGAAACACCCAAAACAAATTTCTAATGATCCATTGCCTTAGTGAGGATACAAATCCTCACCTGGGTTGAACACTGCTCCACAATGACTTGGAATAGCAATGACCAATGATGCAACATTGGCAACCATTCCATTATTTGGGAAACCTACAAATATTAAAACCAAGAAGCATTGAACCAAGTCAAATGAAAACAAACAAACAATGATGTAAATTAGGAAGCACTGGCAACCATTCCATAGGTCCATGCTTACCTTTGCTATTACAATGGCATTAAAGAGGAGCAACGAGCAAGAACCTTGCATTCACGATCATTCCTTTCATGGAGGACTTAGCAAATACACAACAAAGTCGAACATGTTTTGGTGCCTATTGAAACGAACATACGAAAAGAAATGTCTTCGTAGTAGGGTGTCGGTGAGTGAGAAAATTGAGGTTTTGAAAAAAGGAAAGGAAAGCTCCTTTTATAGTCCACGATACCAAGCGGTCTGTTTTTGGGTCTACAAATGGCTTATAGTATATGGGACTCCTCGTACTCCCAATATGAGAGAGGCACCTAACTCGTGCTCCACAATACAAGGTGTACATACCTTACCCCCTGCAGGATTTGAACTTGTGACCTCTCTTTCAAGAGTACAAGTTCTCCACCATTGAATGCTCAAATGTTTGGAAAGTTGGCACCATCTTATACAAGTAAATGGGAAGGTACACAGTTAATGTGGTTAGCCAAGAGGGAAAGAATAGGCAACACATGTTAAATGTTAGGAAGTGGACTATACCACTCTTATGCCATGCATTGATCGAGGGTTGTCCCAACTCGCCATTTATCACCCATCCAGATGGGTAGATATTTTACCCACTCCACCTATCATCGACGTGCGGGTGGCAAATTGGTTGAACACGAGGGAAAACAAATTGTTTTGGTCCATTGTAGAATTGTTGAGGTGACAAGATTTTTAATTTATTTTTTCAGTTGATGTGGACCTCGAGGTTAGCCCACTCCACTATGTGCCCCTCTCCCCTAGTGGTTTGGAATATAGGGGAAAGGACCTAGTAGTTGTGCACCCTAACTTCGCGCTTCTAATTATCCTACATGGAAATTTCAAATCACTCACAATTTTTTACAGCAGCTTACTTGGCAAGTCCCCTATTTATAACTAAGGTTTCAAGGCCACATCAACATGCTTTTTGTCAAGGTGTCCAAAAAGTCCCAAAAAAAAAAGTGAGACCAATACTTGTGCATTCACAACATATTTTATTGAGCGTTGATGTGGAATCACATGATTGGTTGTTTTTTAGATCAAAGGAATGCATTTTGTTTAATTATGGATAGTCATCATCAACACTAACAACTTTAAAGTCACAACTATTGGTCCAATATTGATAAAAAATATTGGGCATTATATAAACAACTACTATCACAACTATTGAAACATGCTGGGTCCTCTCCCCTAGGTTGATAGGCAATATGACCATTTCAACAACTCCTTGTTTGCCTTGTAAGATTAAAATGAAATTAGGTGTGGAAAAGGACGTGGGAATAGCTGAAAACAATCTCGATGTGTTAGATAAGGTTCGCTCAGTAATAAATTATATGTGAAATCGCCAATTTGTACAAGTGGAAGCCAAATAAATTCCAATACGAAACAAAAGGAATCAAATGGTGAGCACGCTCTGAAACTTTGATTTAATTTATCTCTGAAACTTTGATTTAATTTATAATTTACAAATGTTTGGTAAAGGTGATATACATAAAAATTGTATCGAATGGGACTGATTTTAAGGAAAATGGAAATCCGTGTAAAATGGATGTGGGTGCCTATGATAATATTCTTTATGGCAGAGGTCACTCGTTCTACAGTCAATCATGCTATCATTCGCTCTAATAAACAAACAGAGAAACGGAATGTTAATGTTTTCGAATATGCGTATCACCCACAAGTGTTTTTTGAGGTTACTAAACCATTAGATATTTCTCCTGTGCAAAATATATGTTCTGTAATGGTTCTGCAGCATGATTTTGTATACACTTATAACAAGCCTCCTATTACAGCTGCATACATACCACCTAAGGAATGTACGGTAAAAAGTAGTAGAGCTGTCCTGGAATGGAAGGCAACATGCAAGGGAAGGCAGTTTGATAGGATTGCTGCAGTGTGGTTGAGTGGTATTGAGATTCTCAGGACCTCCACTGCAGAGCCTACGAAGACTGGCATTGAATGGACAATAGAGAAGGACATCACCAAGTATTCTGCACTCTTGAAGACCAACCAGACCTTGGTTGTTGAGCTTGGCAATCTGGTTGACAAGACTTACACAGGAATTTACCATGTTAACATCACTATTCATTTCTACAAGCACCCACAACAGCAAGATGGCTTAATTCCTCCATATTCCAGTCCAGCAGATCTTGTCTTGCCAATCTCAAATTCATCTCCTGACAATGGTGGGTATTGGTTTCAGATACAGAATTCATCGGAAGTTTATTCGAGGGAGTTGCAGTTGCCCTTGAATGTGTATAAGGCAGTGCTCGAAATTTTTGTGTCTTTCCATGAGAAAGATGAGACATGGTACTTAAATCCTCCCAATGATTACATTGAGGCCAACAATCTGACCAATATGCCAGGAAATGGAGCTTTCAGAGAGGTGGTGGTGCTTATAGATGGTGTAGAAGTCAGTGCCGTATGGCCTTTCCCTGTGATATTCACTGGAGGATTGAATCCTTTGTTCTGGAGACCTGTTGTAGCTATTGGGGCGTTTGATCTTCCTACTTATGACCTGGAAATCACTCCTTTTGTGGGGAAGTTGCTCGATGGAAAGAATCACACATTTGGCCTCAGAGTGACCGATGCTCTTAACGTTTGGCTTGTAGATGCAAATATGCATCTTTGGGTGGATGATAAGAGTATAATGACAAGGGGAGAACTAATAAAATATGATGTCCCCTCATTTCAGCCTAGACTGAATTCCAATTTCAAAGGTTTAGATGGGTTATTTAAAACTTATGCTGATAGACAGATATCTTACACAGGTTGGGTGGAATCATCTCATGGAAATATCACTACACAATTCATTCAAAGGTTGAAGTACATCAACAAAATGAGTTTCAAGAACAATGGGGACATACAGATTGTGGATCAAATCATAGGGACTGATACTCGCCTTATCGTGCAGACACCGTCAAAAGTGGTATTTTCTACCCAAGTTTCAAATTCATTTCCCATGTATCTGTATTTTGCATTAGTAGAAAAAGGGAATGGCACATCTATGCAGACTGCAAACCTTTCCATGGAAATCAAAAGGGAGATTTCCACTCTTACACCTTCTGGAAGTTCATTCAGTTCTCTCAATAACTGTCAAGATGCACAGGGCTATATAAATGTTAATAACAACTTAGTGACCAGTGGACTGGGAAGCACCCAACAGACATACAATTACCAGACTACTGAAGGCTGTTATTTTAGGAACCTTAGTGTGAGCAACAGTACATTTTTTAAAGACAATGAAGACAACTTGTGTAGGAACATAAGCAAAGCATCTAAGAAAAGGTTCAAATTTGATAAGCCAGTTGAATGTTAGAGCTGACAGTCTTATATTTGGTTCCCCTTATTTGGAAAGGTAGCCGTACCAGTGCCATACAAATATAAAGATTCAAGGTCTAGGCAAAGCAAGTAATATTATTTCATCCACCCCCTTAATCTTCTTCATTAGTAAAATATTAGAATTCTTGTCATGCTTTGCCTGCCTTATCGTTTTCTTCTATGCAGTTGAATGGTCACATATGATGACATTATATGTTGGATCTGAATATGAAAGATTTGAGGTAAGGAGCTCCACTAATTGGTAAATCAAGAGCAGAACTAAATTTTACTCCAAAAGTAATGTGCATTTTACACACTACTACAATTATTACAGTATGTGCCTGTGAGATTTTTTCTCATTCTTTTTAACTTGTAATGCTATTGGAATTACAAAATAAGTATTATTGAATTGAAAAAACCATCTATCCTGCTTTCAAAGCAGAACGACATTACATGATCCACAGAAAACATGTGCAGCCCCTCCATTCTCATTTGAGTGTGAAATTAGGTTGTCTTTAAAAAAATCATCTATCCTGCTTTCAAAGAAGAATGATATTACATGCTCTACAGAAAACATGTGCAGCCCCTCCATTGTCATTTAAGTGTGAAATTAGGTTTGTAGAAAATATAATTGCTCTTCTCCAGTTCATCATCTGTATTTGTAATAACATGCTATGAAGAGAATATCCTTTTTCCTTGATAGAGAGTGATTGTCAAGTCATCAAAATATTGTCCTAATTATATATGCGACGGATCTAAAGGGTTAAGAAGTCCTTTGATTCCCATTCTTCAAATTGTTTATTGTAATAAATCAGTACTGAAATGTTGCTAGATACCTACAGATATAAAAAACAAAAAAAAAAACTCAGATTTATAATTGGACAGGAAAGCAAATGCAACTCTCCATGTTGTAAATTCTTGGAGTTTTCTTTCATTCTTGTTACTAGATCGTAAAAAACTCCTTGCAGTAATTACATACTTAGCTCTAGTATTCCACTTGAAATATTTTTGTGATTTTAATTTAGGATACAACCATGTTTGAAACTTGGAATAGGACAGCAAGTAACCATCAAAAACATCCAGCTACTAACAAAAGATATCATATAATTTATGTTTATTAGGCATTGTTAAGGAAAATGCTTATGTGAAACACAATTTGAAAGAAACCTATGCACTTGTCTGTGAAGATTTCGTGAGGCAATTAAACTAAGAAAGAAACACCATTTGAAAGAAACCAACCCTACTATAATTCCCATGGAAATCATTTTTACATATATAACACAACTTGTGTTTGCTCCCCCTTTAATTGTTTGACCTGTTTTTGTCCGAAGTGGTCCTACACAGCAATAAGGGTTTTGTGGGTTTGAATGGGCCTTTCGCATAAGCTTTTACAATAGCTAAAGAGCATTCAAAAGGGTTTCCTACAGCACTTACATTGTCAGAATAACCCTCAACTCTTCCTTCACATTCACTTCTTCCCTGTTGTACTCATCACCAGAAGAACCCCTGCTACTCATTTTCATTTGTCAATAAAAATGTAACAGTCAGCTGAAAAAGGAACAGCAAAAAGAATGCCTAAAATCTTTGACAGAGCAAAAGTACATAAATAAATAAAAATCAATACCTATTTCAGCCATGATGACTAGCTTATCTGGCCCACAAATGACCATGCACTCAACGATGACAAATGTTGACAATGCCTTATCTTTCCTTCTTGTTCAAGAAATGCCGATGTTATGTAGTCAGATATCAACTAAGCCATTTGGCACTATTATCAGTGTCCAGCTTAAGGTAAAATTGATAAATACAGATTGCCAGACGGCTGGACACTTGACAGAGCCCTTATATTTTGTGATATTGTCAGTGAGGAGGGTGCCTGGAACCTTGCTAAACCTAATATATATGATCTAAAACAATATGCATGATGCAAGCAAATGAACCAACACTACTCTAAACCCTCATTTTCAATGACAGAGGAAATTGAGATTTCAGAAGGAGTATCTTACTTTGTTTGGACTGTCTGTCCAGATCTTCATTCTCGGCGGTTGTGTTAGTTGGAGATGGAACATTTTGCTTGTAGACAGAGGGTGGGGAGTTTACCCAGATTACGATTGTAAAATTTCAACTACTTGATAATTTAAGCGATTTGTTTAGGCTGATTTTTACCTGTACACGGTATTTTAGTTGGTCGATTGGTATTTGGACTTAGATAGGGTCTGAGAAATCTATCAGATACAGCAATCTTTACTATTGTCAGTTTCCAACACCATATGCGTGTTCTATTCACACACATACATATGTATATGTATCGGTGTATGTATGCACATATATGTGGAGGAACAAATTTAGATACTAGTGCTTGCACCTCAATGAGGTGCAATGGTTACGCCAATAGTAGGATATATTTTTGCAATATATTGAAAGGCAGGGGTTAAAATCGCAAGAAAATGTAAATTGCTTTTCTTAAGATTAACTATTTATAGCAAAAGTCAATTGATGATGGGATGCGAGAAGATTTGAATATGAACAAATGAAACTTTATTTAAATCGGTATGTTATGCTAAATGGTTTCACAACATAATATTTTTTGTACAATGAAAGAAGACCTGTAATTTAAAAGGTCGATTGGATTAAGTATAGTTGTGGCTGGTTAATGTTATACCTTGTAATTGAATGTAACATAATGGAAAACTATCTATTGCGGGAAAATATTTTTATAATACAAAAACTATTTTATGACACATGAAAATCACTAACTCGAGAGATTGGTTATGGATAATACAATTGTTGTTGGTTGACGATGAGGTTCTATGATATATGCTTCTTTGGATCTACATTTTATTAACACAAAGCCATTCAGAAGAGACTTCATACTTACCTTTGAAGCCCATAAATCTTCCCACCATTTGCACCTTTTCCCATGGAATTAAAGTTCTTACCCATTTCGCAAAGAAAGCCTTCTCCTTCAGCCTCTTTAAATTCGATCTGGATTACCCTCATATTTAAGACAATCACCTTACTATTGGAACAATATTTCTTGTGATATCCTGCATTTTCTCCTCTCCTTGCACCACTTCCTCTCCCTTCCGTCATTGAGCCCCTTTGTATGAATTGATGTTGCCATTAAATATCTTGAATCACCAATAAGTGTTTGAGCTTCATTCGTTCACTAGGTAATCTTGCTTCCTCAAAATCCTTCGTCCCAAGGGAAGAAGATTTGCTCCGATGATGAACAGAGACATTTTGTTTGCCTTCTCCCAATCTTTTTCCCTCTCACTTTTGCTTTTCATGTCTTCTACGCTTGCTATGCACCCAAACTCTAAATTATGGTCGCTAAATAACTGGATCTTATTGCGAATGTGCATATAATGTGCTGGTTTATTCCAAGATTATTCAAGGCCACCAAGATGTGTGACGAATGCCTTATTTTACATCCTGAGAATGGAGGAACTTTACACCTCCTCTCTTCTCTTTTACTGGCCAAAAATGAGCGTGGCTTCGTAGAGTATTCCGAGCATTTTAGGCCTTGCCAAAGAGACCAGAATCGATGGATTATCAAGGTTTCCATCCTTGTAATTAGAATTTTCCATTTTGTGGCTAAACCCATGGCCTGGATTGGATTTTGCATTGAGTTCATCTTGAATCTATTATCGGACAATGGAGGATTCACAGGATTAATCTGCAAGCTTCGAAAAGGTTCAGATCCAGATTTTATCTTTCTTTGATCATAATACGTTTGTTTTCAATTTATAACAGTTGTCACCAACTATCACCAACCTCTTCTTTGGCACAAGTTTCTTCATAATCGAAGTCTTTGAAATAAAATTGAGGTCCAAAATGGATCCTCGCATAAATAGCCCCTATCAGTTACAATCTAATTAAACAAAACAAGGATTTGTTTTGAGATTGGGAAAAAAAAATGGGCAAGAAAGCTATCTTTATTCTTAAAAGAAAGATAAGTGTCATCGTGCACAAGGGATGCATGTAGTAATTTCTAGGATTCTATTCTTCACTTTATGGAATATATGTAAGCTATACTCTCCAGGGTTACAATCAATTCATTATCTGTATCAATGACCCTACAAATGCCTATTTGCATAAAATTCCTACTTGGAATTGATTAACTTGAGCCTTGAATAGGAACACATTATGCAATCAACAAATAAATGCTTTGCTGGCTGAGCCAATTCAAAAGTTCTGATTGACAGAATAATGCCTTACAAGGTATAGAGGTTCAAAAGCTTGCCAAAGATGTCTGAGGCCTGACCTGTGAGCGAATTGTGACTTACATTCCTGCAGTCAATGCAATCCATTTCAATGAGCATCGTCTTCATATATGCACAACAAAACTTTACAAAGTTAAAAACTTACAAATAGTTGAGTGAAGTCAACTGCGAAATTGAATAAGGAAGCACATCATTAAAGCTATTGCCGGCAAGATTGCTGCACAGAAAACAGCAGAAATCCGCAATCTATCAGTATCACATTGAAATGAATTAAGAACTTTAAATGTAGATATAAATTCTACACTCATCTTCTAACTCACAGAAATGTAACATTGGGAGGAAGCTGGTATGGGATGGCACTTTGAATGTTGTTGTTGCTCATATCTCTGTATCACAAAACAAACATTCAAATCAAAATAATAATGTAAATTACTTTAATCACAAACATTTCCAACTTACCAAATTTTAAAAAAAAAAAAATTTGAAATCAAAAGTGATTTCTTACAAAAATGTCACGGTGGGAAGACTTGAAAGCTGGTAGCCCAATGATCCTGTCAGCCCTAGGCCAGATAATTTTATGTTCAATTCAACCACCACATTTATATCTACTTCTATTTTATTGTTTACAGGTCTTTTATGACAGAAAAACAAGAAATGGACAATGCGTATCATCTTTTCTAGTAATCCTTCAACTATTTTATTAAAAAAAGATGGATTTCTCAGGAAGCACAGTTAACTACATTGTTATAACAGCGGATCCAGAACAAGACACTCCTTTCCATGACTGACCACAGGGATCTCCTCCACTTGCATTCCACCCAGTAAGTTGAGACAGAGAATTTAGACAGGTATAAAGGTTTGTCACAGCAGGAACTGAAAATCCATCCAAAACATAATATAAATCAGAAAACTACAAATCGAACACATTGGATTAACAAAACCATCATTAATGTAATCTTTTATGTTAGAACATTGTCTTTATCTGATTCAAACAATAGAAAACCTACGGATTTCCAATGTAATGAAAAAACATTCATAAAGCCAATTTATTAGTTATATAAAGGGCACTATTACTAAATAACTGTCAATAGATATCATTTTACATTGTCCCTCTCATTTATAACTTTCTAGTGGCAAAGCAATAAATCGATGGGAAAAAATACATGGAAGTGCAAGAAACAATACGTTCAAAATATACCATTAGAAGTTAATAAGTTATCTTGATGATGGATCACGGATTACCACAGAGAGTAATATGAAACATTGAATTGTAAATCAAATATACATAGTTTTTACAAGAAGCTATTTACTGCATCTGAAAAGCTGATGTTCATTAATCATAAACTACTTATTTATCTGGGTTAAACTACACTTTAAAGAGTTCGATGATACTCCAATGCACCATAGTCATGGATCAGGCAGTTTGTTGATACTAACATGTTTTCAGCAACAAGTGTGTATGCCTTCAATATGGGTACGCAGTGAACACAAAGCTAAAACACAGGAAACCCAAACCATCATCTTTGAAATGCTAATATCTTATTCTCCTATCCCAGGTTTTCCATCCTTCTCAAACTATACGCAGTATAACATCCAGTTCTCAACTGTTTATATTCAAAAGGTCTAAAAAGAAATTACAGATTAGAAACCCACCTACAATATTAATTGACGAACTCTCCAATACGAATTGCCAAGGGATTAAATTCATAATAATGTGAGTGTCAAAATTCTAAGAGCGTTTGCCTAATGGCATTCTAAGAAAAAAAGAAGTATATCTATCAAGTTTAAAGAAACCAGAATAGTTCCATTTGGCAAATAGATTGTAAAAGCTTTTATGTTTGTCTGCTCTTCTCCTCGAATTTAGACCATATTGATCTGTGCTTCATTGGGGTATGCATTAAATAGTCAAAAAATGGGAATCTCGAAGTGATTTTTGTAACACCCAGCAAAAATAACGGCCTAACATGGAAGTAATTCTGTTTTTTCTAAATAAATAAGTGGCAAGGGTTGAATGCATTCTACCGTCTGCTCCATTGGTGACTCCACCAACTGGCAGGGGCGCCACAATCACCGCTAAACTGGAGACGATAAAGAGCCAAACCGTCGATTTCCGCCATCCTCTTCCAACTTTGCCCCACGCCTACAGACAAGGTGCTAAAAGGAACCTTGCATTTTGGTTTCGTCTCAGGAGCTTAAACCATTTCCCAGGATGCCCGTGTATTACTACCTATAATTGCTGAGTGAAACCCATGATAAAATTTATTGCAGTCTCTGCACCCAACTATGGAAATATTTGGAATTTCTTTTATCAACGAAACCATAAGAAAACTAACAATGAATGTTGCTATTCGACATTGCTTAAACAAAATGAAGGCAAATTTAGCAAGAGAATGGATCAAGTGAAACAAATAACTTTTTGGGTGGTAATCACGTCTAGGGTTGTTGTCAAATTGTCATGCCCCGCTCCTATTCCCTCCTGCAATCTTCCTCAACTCTGCTTCTTTCTATACATCTCGCCTTCTTCGTACTTGATGGAAGAGTATTCCTTTTCCCTTACAGCTGAACTCTCCTCACGCCTTGAGGGTCTTATGTCCCACGCCCTGCAATTTCTTTCCTTCCTCCCACGCGATTATCTTCATTTTCTCCTCATCTCATCACCGTACTATGCATTCCTTCCCATTTCTTTTCCTAAGACTTTGTTCCTTATTCTTTCAATCTCCCACGCGTCTGATAAAATTTCCTCTCCTTAAAGCTTGATGGCAAGCCCATCGCTTGTGCAAGAGCTCTGATTACAGCCCAAGCAGGGACAATGTTCGCATCGGTGTGGAATTTGGCTTTAAATTTGCCATTTTGCATTTGCCTAAATATTTCTAGAGCCTTTTCAACAAATCCATTTCTGTTGCGCCTCCTCTCAACACCCTCCCTCTCTTTTCTCCTCTACTGCCCACCTCCTCTGGTAAAAGACATATATCACACCGCCTAAGAATGTGCCTTCATGGAGGTTGCGGATCAGAATCCCTCTGCAAACTGTCCTTTATATCCCAGCAAATGGGTCAGCATGCATATTAATGGCACGGGCACCCCTTTTCTCTGCAGGCAGGTGTGAGGGAAGCGCTAGTTTTTACTTGATTTTGACTTGACATAAATGTTCAGCATGGGATGCATTCAACACGATATTGCGTTGTCTTGTCATAAAAGCATGCACAACTTTTGAAACCATCTTTGCATCTTTCATTCACACGCATCCCATCGGAATAGTCTTTTTCAACGTCAGACAGCAGATTAATCCGATGGGATTCAACAACCCGGTGGGCGTCTGACAACAATCCGGTGGGATTTCCCACCCACAATAGCCTATTGGCTAATTAGAATTGGAGTTAATTATTTACATGATAATTGACTATGATATTTAGTTATATAATTAATGATGAAATGGTGTTAAATATCAAAGATTAATTTGTCTTGGTTCTAGATTTTTAAAGATTTTTCTATGACAAAGATCTCAAATTTTTAAAAAATAATTATATGTCATTCTAATTCATCTTCATATCCATGGAATTGGCTTTCATGTATGTGGACTTGATCATGTACACAGGTCTAATGTGACAAAAGTTGGCTTAATTTTATCTGCTCGTCTTTAGGGAATATGTCAAATTGCAAGATGCACGTTTTCCTAGGTCAAACAAAAGTGGCTTAATAGATGAGCAAAAAAGATCAAGAATAACAAGCAATCATGCAACCAGCCTAGAATGAAGTGATATTTAATGCAAATGCAACTAGATCTCCTTTATTCTCTAATAGAAGTGCTCAATAATGAATTAACTAGGGTGCCCTTGCCTTTAGCATCATTTTCAAATAAATAAGTGAAACATCTCAAATACAAAAAATTAATATAGCATGCACTAAGTCAAGTCAGAACAACCAATGAAAAGATCGCCAAAGCAAGAATTTGAATTTTAAAATTTAAAAGTGCAAGGCTCTAATTTGTAGCTGAAGTGATTTGGGTCAAGCTCATACTCACTTGAGTCTACTCCAAGGTGGTGAAAGATAAAATTAGGGATCAAGAAATGTAAATGTAGGAATCAATGGTAGAGAGATTAGGATATGAGATGTCATAAGCCAATTCCACACATAGTTATGTCATTGTAGGGAAGCTAAGGTAGCGGAACAACTTCCTACACTAATTTTGAGAGAAGGATAATGCAAAAATTTTACAAATCTTTAACTGTTACAAAAATTTAAACAAAAATAAACATAAATATCATGCATACCACAACACAGTGATTTACATGGAGAAAATCCTTTCGAGAGAAAAAAACCCCACACTCCAAAATCTGTCCAATATATTATTCAGAAATCACAAAGATTGAAATATACTTGCAGAGCAAGCTTCTCACAGGAGTATCACCAACTAGAGATCCAGAGGCAACATAACAGCTATTAGACTCTTAGAATACATCACAATACATAGTCGTAATACAATGCACTCATAAAATAGGTTTGCCTTCTAGGGCAAGTCAAGCTAATAAAATATCGGTCATTAGATCTAAGACTTAATGATGTACGGTACATATTTACAATAATAAAATATAAATAAAATTTTCCTTTTGGGGGTGTTTCCCCTGGACCCCTCGCAAGGGTGGGACCCCCCTGCACCCCCCCGTCGTCGTCGTATGAACAACACCTTATGTATCAATAGTAACTTATGTAATTGCAAGGTTGAGACTCATTTTTCCAACAACCACTTGTAAGTCAAATGTTGCATTTACAAGACTATAATCAGAACGGACCCAAAAAATAAGTGAAAAGGGCATGGGATTGTAATTTTCACCATTATATCTTGTCACCTCTTTGGTGTGCATGTAAATTATTAGGAAAATGTATGTAAAAGTAAACAAGTAGTCAATTGTTAGAGTAATCATGCATTAGTTAATAATTAATTCATTTTTAATTGATTATTAGACTAATTTATTCTCATGCACTTAAGCTAAACTTAGGAGTGTTTTTTTGCTAACTAGAGTGAGCTTTTATTAGATCATTATGTCTCATCACATAGGATGTTGAAATTTTTCATGATCTAATCCTTTTATCATTTAGGGTTGCTCCTATAAAACAAGTTCACCCTCATTGTATTACCTCTTGAAGATTCTTAAAGACTCATGAGTTTCATTCTGTAAGTTTTTCTTGTTGATGATATAGTAGATTATTGTTTGCATCTCTCTTGCGTGGAAGGTGTTATTGTTTGTTTTTTGATCATGCATCTCGTGTTTATTCACAATTCTAACATGGTATCAAAGTGTGGATTCAGTGAACCCTTTTTCGATTTTTGAGGGTTTTCTTCAACTAGGTTTATAGGGCTTCAAATCTAGAATCTTCATTATTTTTTTACAAATTTTGGATGCATTTTGATATGAAAAGGGCCTCACCATTGCATTCAAAAGGCTGATTCGATGAATTTTGATATAAAATTTGCCCAATTTTGCTCTTAGGAGTTCCAGAGGCAAAAAAAATGCCAAGGGGGCTTGTATAGCTTTGTACAATCCTTTTTCAAAATAAATTAAAACAATAATTTTTAAGTGTTGTGCTCACCACTAATCCTTAGGTGCTCAATCCCCAACACTTAGCATTGAGTGTAGACTTGCAATCTATAGACCACTAGGCGGTTGTGGCTTAACTGCTAGCGATTGGTGATTATAGAGCTTCCAAGCCAATGGCGCCTCCCATCCACCACTACTTGGTGGCAAGGGGTAAATTTTTATTTTTATTTAAAAAAAAGACTCAACAACCTAGTGGTCCTATGGGTAGCCAATGCACAACCCTGAAGGGGATTTTTTTCTCTCTTGCTACCCCAATTGGGCAATTTTTTTCGAGGGGCACAACTTTCACTTG
This sequence comes from Sequoiadendron giganteum, assembly GCA_007115665.2. Classification (NCBI taxonomy): domain Eukaryota; kingdom Viridiplantae; phylum Streptophyta; class Pinopsida; order Cupressales; family Cupressaceae; genus Sequoiadendron; species Sequoiadendron giganteum. The sequence continues at coordinate 827,408,358 of CM021100.1, read as the reverse complement.
GTTATTGAAATTGAGAAAATGTGATATCATTGGAAAGCTAGTTTAGGGCACTATCCAATGGCATAGATAGTTTTCTCAGATTTTTCTACTAGTACATTTTATCACTTATCAAAGTCAAATGTGTTGTTTCCACTCTTGAGCTCACAAATTTTGACCTGTTTCTTCATTTTTCGCAATTCCAATGGATTTAGAAAGGTCTTAAGAGCTCTTCGTAGCTATTTATGCAATTTTTCTAGATTTTTCTCCAATACATTTTATTCATTTTTTTGTTTTCATATTTTGGTGGATTACTTGATTATTTTAGCTTGTAGAAACTTTTTGTTTGTATGGGATGACTTATTTTTGGCTATTCTATATGTATATCCAGTATTTTTCCCTATTTGGGAATTTTGAGCATCTTTTGAATACACTTTCTCTTTTGTAGATGCACTAAGATAAAGTGCCATTTTGATGTATATTTTGTGGGGATTTCACACATCCTATTGTGTCTTTTGTACTTGCACTACGTTATAAAGTGTGATGGGTGAGTTGTGAGTGTTAAATGCACAAGACAACTGAGAGGGGGGTGAATCGGTTTTATATTAAAACATCAAAACCCTCATTAATATTTAGATCTACAATAACCCTTAAACACTTAACAACCCTTAAATCCTTATCATGCATTAGCAGAATATGAACATGAGAAACAGTAATGGAAACACATGAGAACACATGAGAACACCAAATTTACATGGTGTAGACATCTAAATTTGGCCACTTATATTTGGCCAAATTTACCCTTTTCGTCTGAATATCCTTTTATCCACATTAGTTAAATAATGTTACTATTATTTAATTAATACCTCTAAGGTCCTCTAAATCCCTAAGGTATTTAGTTAAATAATTAAATACCTTACCCCCCTTTATCCCTTCCTTCCAAAAGAATTAAATAAATAACCCATTTATTTAATTCTCTTTATGTCCCATCAACACTTAATCCTAATCCCCCTTGCCTAATCCCATCATTAGGGATGTGCACATCTCTAATCCATGATTAGGATGTGTCACATCCTCCAAATTTTTCAAGTTGGTTCCTAATCCTCATTAGCCACCTAACCTTCACCTAATCATTGATTAACTATTCTAATCAACCCTTTAGTCAACTCTCCCCATCCCCCAAGGAATTTTTAATTCCTCTCCCATCTCCCAAAGAATATTAAATTCCTTTATCTTCCCTATGTGTATTAAAAAGGAATTTTTAATTCCTTTAGTCAACCCTTTGATCTCCACCCTTGATCTCTTTCCCTTGGCCAAGAATGAATTTGGGCCCTTCATTCCTCTCTCCCTTGCTAAATGACTAACACTTAGCCATTTTGCAACCCTAATCACTAAAATTCACTCTCATTCACAATTTCTCACATTCATTTACTCTCAAGCTCCCATTTAACCCATCTCAAGCCTTCAATCTCCAACCATCATCTTGCATCCAAATCAAGCATTTACAAGTCGTTATGCTACCAAAATCAATCTAGGAGCACACACATCAAATAATCAATAGGGCCAACCGACCGATCAACTTGGACAAGGTAACATCGTTATTTTCTTACATTTGTTCAAGTTCAACTCGGGCCTCATCTGAGGTGTTGTTGTGGCTCCTTCTTCCTTGTATTCTGTTTTCATTTTGCATTTTAGGCTAGGAGATTTTCACTGCACACATTTTTGGCACACCCGATGGGACCCACATCACGGGTCGTTTCTTTCACATCCTCTGTTGTTTGCCTTTTTGCAGGTTCAAATTTTAATTACAGAGGGAAAACTGCAATCAAAGGCAAACCTGATCTGGTACAAGGGTGAACCTGCTTGCAGGGGCGAACCTACCTCTCTGCAGGGGTGAACCTACCCACTCATAGGGGTGATTCTACCAAAAGAGGTGAATCTTCCTGCTCCACAGGGGTGATTTTGTTAAAAGAGGTGAATCTGCTAGCTCTACAGAGATGAATCTGCTAAAAGAGGTGAAACTACTAGCTCTATAGAGGTGGATTTGTTAAAAAGGGTGAATCTTCCTATTCTACAAGGGCGAATTTGCTTGGACAGGCGTTTCTGCACCCTAGAATAGGTGAATTTGCATCTACAAATAGAGGGGGAAACTTACCTCACACAAAGGCGAATCTGAAACCCTAATTTTTAGCTTTCTATGTTGTTTCGCTTTCGTTTTCATACACTAATTTGCTAACTCTTTTGTTTGTGAGTGTCCTTGCTTTCTCCTAAAAATTGGTGTAGCTTGTCTTCGTCCATCCAAGATCGGTGGTTCGAAACTACTAACACATCTTCTACAGGAAGATCGGTTTGAGACCTTTAGTTTGTTTGTCATCTTTCATACTAGCTAGGCACACACAACTCTAATTAGCAGGTCAATTAACTATTTGTTGTGATTGTGAGTGGGTTTTTGACGTATCCACTCCCCTTGCGCCACTTGTCAATCCTGGGTGACGAGAAATCATAGCTCACTCTTGTCCAATCAAGTCTTCCTAGGAGGTGCTAGTTCGTCTAAGCTCTCCCCTTATGCTACGCGCGGGCCTGGGGACCAATCGAAACATCTAGTATCTTCTTTCCTTAGCAGGACCTGCCTAGGATTTCATCACCTGGGGGATGATCCCAACCACGTGTTACCGGTGGGGTATATAAAGGGGGGAGAGGGAAAGTTGGACCTCAATCTAGTCATGTCATGTCTAGCGGAGTGTCGAGGCTAGGGTGATACCTAGATAAGACGTGAAGAGTTGGTCTAAGTTTCTCTTACCTCGTTGGAGCTCTTGAATCATGCTTTTGATGGGTTGGTGTTCATGGTTGTGCCCCACATACCATGCATATATCAGGTACTCACGAGATAACCTTGTTCAGCCTAGATAGACATCATTATCACTAGTCTTAGGATTGTGTTGCCTTCTTTTCTTTTTGATTGAGGCAGTCCAACCTCTTGTGTGATGTTTGTTGTGTCTTTAGTTCTTTTTCATAGTCTTGATCTAGTCTGAGTCGTCCACCTTCACCTTTCTTCACCCGTTCCCTAAGAACAGGTGAATTTGCACCCCTATTGGGTGAATCTGCTAGTTGTTTTGGGCGAATCTACCACTAAGGGAGATCTTGCTCAACTCCTTTGGAGAATCTACCTCCCCTATTGGGATAATCTACCTTTAGGGGTGAATCTTCCCTTATAGAAGGGCGAATCTGCCTTATCATCTTCATCTGGGACCCCGTTCGGGTTCGTTTTGGTTTCCGTTTGGCCATTTTCAGACCTGTTCTTTGTCCTCTTCCACGTCTTGATCACTTTAGGCATATCCATTTGTCCATTGGCAGTTCTACCCTCCCTCTAAGTCTCCATCTAGATCTATTTAGTCGAATCCCTTCATCCATTTTGTCACCCCATTCCCCATTTAGGTCCCTATTTGGGTCTGTTCTGACGTTTGTTCTTCACCCCCTTTGCAAATTCAACCATCCCCTTGTCATGGGTGATCTTTCTTAACACATGGGTGAAATTTCTTAGTACAGGGGAAAAATTTTCTTTAGAAAGGGGCAAACCTGCCTTTTCTTCTTCATCTAGGACCCCGTTCGGGTCTGTTTTGGTGTTCGTTTGGCTATTTTATGCCTCGTTCTACGTATGATTCCCCATTCAGATCCTTTTGGGTTTATCCATTTGTCTATTGGTGGTCCTATCCTCCATCCAAGTCTTTGTCTGGGTCTATTTAGTTGAATTCGTTCTTTCCATTTGCTATCCTTTTCTCCGTTTAGGGCCCCGTTTGGGTTTGTTTCGGTGTATGTTTCATCCGTTTTCATCCTGTTCTTCATCCAAGCCTCTATTCAAACCCATATAGGTGCATTTTTCATCCCATTAGGCCATCTTCAAAGTCACCTCTTCTATTTCTTCAATCACACTTGCTCATTCTTTCGTCACCTCTACCCGTTCTTTAGTGTTTGCAGTTGTTTGGGTGAAGTTGCAGCTATTCTTGGGCGAATCTACTATCTTGGGAAATTTTGTCTTTCTATTTGGGTGAATCTATTGTCTTGGGTGATTCTACCTTTTTGTTTGGGTGAATCTGTTGTCTTGGGTGATTATGCCTCTCTATTTGGGTGAATTTGTTGTCTTGGGTGATTCTACATCTCTGTTTGGGCAAATCTACTATCTAGGGTGAATCTACTTCTCCATTTGGGTGAATTTTCTTCTTTGTTTGGGTGAATGTTCTCCTAGGGGTGAATCTGCTTCTCTACTTGGGTGAATATGCTTCGTTGTTCGAGCGAATTTACTCCACACAGAGGCGAATCTACTTCCCATACAAAATACAAAGGGTCAATCCTTCATGCCACAATTAGCCTACATCTTCCTCAGTCCAAAACCATAAGATAATCATTTCTCCTCTTTTTATTCATCCCCAAACCATCCAATTTTTTTTTAAAAACTAGGAATTTATTTACCCCGACTTGTTGAGGTCATAACTTTCTACTCATTGCTCAAAATTCAAAACTGTTTACACCGTCGAAAAGGTCTCCAAGAGTACTAATTCAATCCCTAAATTAGTGCACCTTTGGTAGCCCAATTTTAAATATTGACGCAAGTTTCAACCCCAAATTCCGCTCTGAAGACCTCCAAAAATGCAATTTACTATGACAGAAAAAATAAAAAATAAATTGAAAATTTTTATTTTCATTTTTTCTCAATCCTATCACCCCTGGACTATCTCAGGCCATAATCTGAGCTTTAATCCCATCATCCTAATCTAAGCTTCAATCTAATCCGAATATGATTTAATCCAATACCCATCTAAGCTTAACCTAAATCCTAACTTGAGCTTTAGTCCACCTATATCTTCTTCCATCTTCTTCTAATCCATCCTATTTATCTTTTCATAATCTATTCTTTCCTTCTAATCATCTATTCCCATCTTTTCCATCCATATCCATTCCATCTAACATCATGAATCTCTATCCTCCTCTTGTACAACCAATAATAGTAGTCAAGGGGAATCCCAACTACGTTGATGGTGATAATGAAAGTCTTGTTGATCAAGATGAGTATAATATAGATCCCCTTGATGTTGTTGTTGCTAGAAAGCTTCTTTTGATCTCATCTCCAATTCCATCCATTCCTCTAAACTATCTCCCCATGCCTTCATTTGCATCTAATAATAGTCCTTACGCTACCCTTGACAAGGGATATCCCGTATCCTCACCATCCACATATCCATCATGTCCTCCCTCTACATCTCTCTCCTATCCAACATCCACGTCCTCCTATAGTAATCCACCATCCCCATACTCCTATCCTTATCATCATCAACCACCACTCGCGTCCTCTTATCCTAATCCATCATCTCAATCATCCCATCCTAATCTAACACCCACTCCTTCCTATCATAATCCACCATCCCAATATTCATCGTATCCTAATTCACCATCTCAATCTTCCCATCCTAATCCAAAATCGATATCTTCCTACGTAAATCCACCACCCACGTCCTCTTATCCTAATCCATCATCTCAATCTTCCCATCCTAATTCAACCGCCACTCCCTCTTATCTTAAAACACCATCCCAATATTCCTCTTATCCTAGTCCACCATCTTAATCTTCCCATCCTAATCCTCCATCCATGTCCTCCTATGCCAATCCACCATCCATGTCCTCTTATCCTAATCCACCATCCCAATATTCTTACTATAATCCACCATCCCAATCTCCCCTAACTAATCCAGCATTTGCATCCTCCTATCGTAATTCATCATCTGCATCCTCTTACATCACTCCCTCCTTCACTGCATTATCTTTTAACCCTCCATCTACTCCTAGTCCTCCATCCAATCCCACCCACTCATCTAATCCTAATCCACCGATCTCTAATCCTAATCCTCCATCCATTCCCATCACCCCACCTAAACCTACAATGCCCAAAGATCTCCTTCCAAATGTCGTCCAAGGACTCATGACAGAAGAAACATCCCCAAATCCACTTCTTGATGTTGTGGAACCATGCCATCCCACTCTATCATGTTCGGTCACTAGTGATGAGGCCCTCCTCCATTCTACACCTATCATTCCCATTACCATTTCTAACACCGTCCAAATAGTTGAAACTATCAAACCTATCGAATCCATTGAATCGCCATCTTCTACTCCTAGAACCACTGAAACTAGTGAAAACACAAAAATCCAATCCACTCCCCCTAGTCTTGATATCACCAAAGTCCAATCCCATGACTTCCATGAATCCTCCATCCTCCCATCTTCCCCAATTGAGGATTCCCTCCAACACTCCTCCCTCATCGTGCCTCCCACACAAGATGAGCCATGCCAAGAGCTTGATCCAAAGCCTACCGACATATCCCCTCCCCCAAGTCAATATCTTGCCATCCTGTCTACTCTATCTCAAGATCATAGCCCTCCATCCATTTCATCTCATGATCCATATCCTCAACCAAGTCATGATCCTACCATCCCATCCACCCCATCTCAAGATCACACTAGCTCATCTACTCCATCCCTTAATCACCTTTTCACTCAAGATCCAATCACTCCATCTCATGAGCCCTTATCACCTACTACCACAGATTCAAATTATGTCATACCATCTAATCCCTCTCTCGATCCTTTATCACTCATTCCTTTGAATCAGGATGTTGTTATCCCATCATCTCCATCTCATAATCCTCCATCGCCGCCTAGCCTTACCATCACAAGACCACTTTTATATCACCTTGGTAACATTACACTCATCCATGGTGGTCTTCTTGTGGAGGAAAAACAAAGCATGTGCACCACCCTTCCTCCTCCACCGGATAATGGACTCGCATCATGCTTTCAAAAGAATAAGCATCCCACCATAGATCACATGCTCAAGAACATGAACTATCAAGGAAAAGGTCTAGGTCTTCATGAACAAGGTATTTTAAAACCCATTCAAGTCATAGAACATCCAGGTGTGCATGGTCTTGGATTTATTTCCCAAGGATTACAATCCAAAAATTTTGGTACAACCTCCATACATCCTAAATGATCCTCTTCCAAACGAATAAGAGACACTCCCCATCACTCCACCAAATCCTTTGTTGCTATTCCCCCTCCTCCATCATATTATCTCAAAAAAACCGTCCATCTTCCTCCTTCATCCCCTAAATCCATTTTCAGCCCTTATTTCCCTCCATCCACCATCGCCCATCCTCCATATACTACATCTATTTTGGGTCCTTACACCCCTCCATCCACCATCACACATCCTCCATATACAAAGTCCATTTTGGGCCCTAATATCCCAAAATCTGTTGGGGATACGGATTCGCTCTGTCATCAAGATATGCATCTAAGACAGTAGTGCCTTAGTGATTTCAATTCAAAATCACAACAAAGACACAACCAGCTATGCTATAAAGCGGAAACAAGCATAGTTGATCCCCCATTGATCCTCTGAGAGAAATGAATGCAACAAGCAACAGATTCAACATAACCAGAAACCATGAAAGACAAAAAGAAGACACAACGATATACGTGGGAAAAACCCTTTCAGGTAAAAACCCCACACTCCAAAATTTTGAGCCATTGTATTATTCGGCAACAAAACCAGTTACAATATAATATCAGGCTCAAAGCCAATATAGGAGTTACATCTTGTTCTAATGGAGAAGTAACAGGTACCCGCAAGATTCCTCTCAGCTCCTCAGATGACTGTCACAGCCAGCCTCATGGCCAGCCCAGTCATTCAGCCTCCAATGATTCCCATGCCCAGATCCGAGAGATAGAGTGTTCACAGTTACATTGCCTAAGCAAACTATTCGAACACCTTCTCCATCTCTCTACAAATCTCTTCACACCTTCGGCTCTCCAACCTGCAAGTCCAACTGCTGCAATCTCACATCATGCATCATGCATCATGCATTATGCTTGCAGCCCCATGCTCACGCATTCACATGCCCGCGCATCCTGCTCGTAGTCTCATGGTTGCGCATTCAACTCGCACATCTCGCACTTGCCCTGCAACCCATGACTCTTGAAGACTCGTCGAACTTCCTTACAAGCTTCTTTTTTTTTTTGAAATAATACATCTCTCATCCAATAAGTAACCGACTCAACAAGAGCAAGGAAGACCATCCGCAAATCACACATCTAGTCAGATCTGACAGATCTCCCTACAATGAGCTGCCCAGGCATTCAATGCCAAACCTAACACTGCCGAAGTCGGAGTCGGAACAGGAGTCGAAACATGACTCCATCAAAAAAGCACACTGCCGGAGTCGGAGTCGGAACAGGAGTCGAAACAGGACTCCACTGAAAAAGCACACTGTCGGAGTCGGAGTCGGAGACGGAGATGGAACTGGAGTCGAAACATGACTCCACCAAAATTACAAGTTCAGGAACCAATACGGTTCTGTGTCCGCCCGCGACAAAAAGGAACATATCTGAAACAGGACTGACCGGGTAAAGTCAACCCGGGGTCAAACCAAGACGAGAGCACAAAAGACTATAGTCGGAGTCGAGGATGGAATAGGAACAGAAACAGGACTTTACCAAAAGTCTAAGATCAGGAACCAAACCAGTTCCGGTTCCGCCTCCACCAACTGCAAGAAACAACAATCCAGAACATGGACAAAGTGGAGGAAAACTCCCCGAGGAGAATGCAAACATCCAGAGGAACTAGATCACAAAAGCAGGAGTCGGACCTGGAGTCGAAACAGGAACAGAAATAGGAACATGGCAAACAGACATTGCCAACTTCCAAAACTAGTTCCGCCTCCGCCAGGACCAAGCGAAGAGCAACAGACTACCGGAGCCGGAGCCGGAGCCAGACCCAGAGCCAAACCCGGAACATGACAAAAGGAACAATGCTAAGTTCCAATCCGGTTCCACCTCCGCCAGAACAAAACTCGAAGATCCAAGAAAGTGGGGAGCGGAGCAGGAGACGGAATGGGAACAAGACCCAGAATAAGGCAAACGGAACAATGCCAAGTTCCATCTCGGTTCTGCCTCCGCTAGAACAAAAGACTTTGCCAAGGAAACAAGAGAATTCGCCTAAGTCTTCAAAGGGGGTCACCAGAAAGTTGAGGCATAATTCCCAACAATCTCCCACTTGCCGAAGACTTTCAGGCATCCTCTAAACTAGCCCGAACAAGGACCAACACATGCTCTCACACTCCAAACAGAACCACTGCAACAACATTAGAAAGATGTCCACCACCTTAAGCAACAACTCCAAACATAGGAACACACCAAAGTGAAACAACAACAGTCTTAGGAATGAAAGCAAAAGATCCTCCAGACGGCAAAGGCAAAAAACCAACAAAGCACCACTCCAACCAAAACTCCAGAACAAGAAAAACTGACCAGCTAGAAAGGCAAACAAGAATAGATTGCCCTCATCCAACCAATCAAACCCACATGACTAAAAACTAGCACCCACAGCTCATGCTGAAACATCCAACCACCCATACCTTAAAGGTATGACCTAAAAGTGAACTCATGCCATCAAAAGAAACCCACCCATCTCAGCAACAAACAAACACCCTGTGTCAAGCAGTCATAGACCAAACACATCCAAGTACTCCCACTGCAAGGGCACTGTCCAGATGAGTGCAAACAGAGCACCATCACAAATGATCTAGGCATACCAAGTCCACCAAACCCAGCATAAAGAAATGTAACCATGTAGTTCCAAGGAACATCCATACTGATCTGCAACATCTGCAACCACCTGTTGCAAGAAAAATTTCTCTCAACTATCTTCCACAGTTCTTCCAAACACCTCCAAAGTTGACTGAAGAAAGAAGCATAGGCACCTTCGTGTCATCACCCAGGTGACAACACATGACCACAAACAATGACCAACCCAGTACCACAAAGGCAACACACATCTAAAGTCACAAGAGCAATCAGGAAGAACAAGACCAAATAAGAGAGAAATTGCAGATCAACAAGAAACAAGTCCTTCTACAAACACTTCTAAATGCCAGCTGTGACAAGAATGATCTTCTTTACATCCCAAAGGGAAAAGCCTTGAAAACATCCAAAAAAACATGGATGTAAGCTCTTCAAAGAAGATCAGACCTACCCATATAACCATCTCCTTTCAGTCCTCAAAAGCACAAGGAGATAAACTATGTTTTCCAGCCTTTCATTATGAATCCTCCAGAATCTGAACCAACTCAAGATTCATAACATGAAAGATAAAACATAAAGCACTTGAAAAGTATAATGGGTAAATACCTTTCACAATGACACCACTGCCGAGCATATCAAGAAGAAAAAAAAGAAACATGCTCATCCAAGATATACAAGCCACCATGGCTTAACCTAAGAGCATTCTCCTTCAAGATCTCTGTTGAATTTACATTCAACCAAAGTGCAGGCTTCTCGGACTTTCAGTTGTAACAACAACATTCACTTAAGAATTCAAGCCTCACCTTTATTCTCCATGCATCCATGAGTATCAACACTTGTCATCTCATGCTAACTCCAAACTGCAGCACTGTAATAACCATAAGTCCTCTAGCATATGACCAATGTACTAAAAATAAAGAGAACCCCCAGACCACTATCAAAGTTCCATAACCTAGAATAGGAACTTATCATGACACCATGATCTACACATCTCCAAGGGAGATACCATGCTTCAAGTGAACTGTCCATGGTTTTCAAGAGCAAAACAACATGCCAAAACTCTAATACACAAGCAAGAGTATACCATGACATAAAGCAAACAACTCTAAACTAACATCACCTGTCAAGCACCACCAGCAACTCAGCCAAAGACTACTAAGGTCCTTCATGGCTCCAAAGTGCTGCACATCTTCAAATACTGAACATGCAGATGCAAATTCTGCAACACCAAAGAAGACACCAGTCATTGCTAAAGCTCCCACAGAAACGTGACACTGAGCTTTCCAAGCACCATGACTGACCACACCATCACTGTCAAAAGCTTACACTATGCCAGTGTACCCAGCTCTCCATGACATCGTGATCCACATGCTTCAGGTCCCCATTACTGACTATTTAGGTATTCAAATGCCATTCCTCCTCTCATCTCAAAACAGCCACACCAATGCACAAGTGACCACAGACAAGGTCAGATAATAGATCTGCACAACATGGTTACACCCTCGTGGATATAGATAGTCCACTTCTGAGTTGTCTCACAACAAGCATGTAGGTAAGGATAGCCTACAATATTGCACAACCCGTGGATGTAACCAAAAGTAAACCTGCAAATCTATTATTGCACTGGAAACTGCAAAACTGAGATAATCAAAGAGAACAGCCAAAGTAGACAATCATGACTCAAACACCAGATCAGCAACAGATCTGATTTGCCAGTCACGTCCACAACCCAAGCACCAAAGTCTAGAAAACCATCAAAGCATACCACAAGAATGCTGAAGGAAAAACATACCAACACTCCCATGCAAAGAATACACCACTCCTCAAAACCAGTCGAACTGCAACTATCTCATCCAGTCACACCCCAAAAACTGGGATCTAGAAAAATAACAAACAACAGTTCCACAAAACATAAGTTTTCCTTGACCGTGCAAAACTTGCAAAAAACCATAGTGTTTCCAAAACACCCACGCACCTCCATATTCATTGCTCATCTAGACAACTTAGGAGTCTTCACACAACCATCACAGTAAACCAGAACAATGAAAGAAGAAGAGAATGCACCGTAGACTTTTTAGGAAAATCTACACAAAACCTTCAGAGCCAAAGACATGAATCATAACCATGCAAGTGCAAGAAAGAGGCACACAGGAACAACAGGTCCGTTTCAGACCAGTTTTAATGCCACAGTCATGCACAAGCACAAGGAAGAGCCAAGCTATCCAGAAGTTGCAGACCACCAAGGTCACCTCATAGCCTCCATGCAATCAGAGCACCAGAGAAAATGCCTTCAGCGCTAAGTCAGAAACACCCAGCACAAGCACAACAATCCATAGCTGAACAACGACACAAGCTAGTCCATACCACCAAGGAGCCTCTCACACAGACACCCAGTATGAACACCACACTTTGCTGCAACACAACCATGAACACATCTCATGCCCTTTGCATCAGGAACAATGTTACCAGTCAGGAGCTCCAGATCATGTTGCCACAACATGACCCACTCCATACTTTTTCAGCGCCTTTCAAATTGTATGTTGAATCAATGAAGCACACACTTCCACTCATCGAAGGACCAATCACCAACCGATTTCTCCAGACTTCCTCAAGCTTGCCAGGATAAGAAATCACCACAGGAGAAAACCCAGAATTTCAGCAACCAGGAGAAGGCTTTGATACCACTTGTTGGTATCATCAAGCCACGACCTCCCTTAAACATGCTCTGATACCACTTGTTGGTATCACGAGCAACAAGCTACCAGCTCTGATACCACTTGTTGGGGATACGGATTCGGTCTGTCATCAAGATATGCATCTAAGACAGTAGTGCCTTAGTGATTTCAATTCCAAATCACAACAAAGACACAACCAACTATGCTATAAAGCGGAAACAAGCATAGTTGATCCCCCATTGATCCTCTGAGAGAAATAAATGTAACAAGCAATAGATTCAACATAACCAGAAACCATGAAAGACAAAAAAAAGACACAACGATACACGTGGGGAAAACCCTTTCAGGTAAAAACCCCACGCTCCAAAATTTTGAGCCATTGTATTATTCAACAACAAAACTAGTTACAATACAATATCAGGCTCAAAGCCAATACAGGAGTTACATCTTGTTCTGGAGAAGTAACAGGTACTTGCAAGATTCCTCTCAGCTCCTCAGATGACTGTCATAGCCAGCCTCATGGCCAGCCCAGTCATTCGGCCTCCAATGATTCCCATGCCCAGATCCGAGAGATAGAGTGTTCACAATTACATTGCCTAAGCAAACTATTCGAACACCCTCTCCATCTCTCTACAAAACTCTTCACACCTTCGGCTCTCCAACCTGCAAGTCCAACTGCTGCAATATTGCATCATGCATCATGCATTATGCTTGCAGCCCCATGCTCACGCATTCACATGCCCGCGCATCTTGCTCGCAGTCTCATGGTCACGCATTCAACTCGCACATCTCGCACTTGCCTTGCAACCCATGACTCTTGCAAACTCGTTGAACTTCCTTGCAAGCTTTTTTTTTTTTTGAAATAATACATCTCTCATCCAATAAGTAACCGACTCAACAAGAGCAAGGAAGACCATCCGCAAATCACGCATCTGGTCGGATCTGACAAATCTCTCTGCAACGAGCCACCCAGGCATTCAATGCCAAACCTAACACTGCCGGAGTCGAAGTTGGAACAGGAGTTGAAACATGACTCCACCAAAAAAGCACACTGCCGGAGTCGGAGTCAGAATAGGAGTCAAAACAGGACTCCACCGAAAAAGCACACTGTCGGAGTCAAAGTCGGAGACGGAGACGGAACTGGAGTTGAAACATGACTCCACCGAAATTACAGGTTCAGGAACCAATTCGGTTTTGCGTTCGCCCGCGGTAAAGAGGAACATATCAGAAATAGGACTGACCGGGTAAAGTCAACCCGAGGTCAAACCAAGACGAGAGCACAAAAGATCAGAGTCAGAGTCGGGGATGAAACAGGAACAGAAACAGGACTTTACCAAAAGTCCAAGATCAGGAACCAAACCGGTTCTGGTTCCGCCTCCACCAACTGCAAGAAACAACAATCCAGAAAATGGACAAAGCGGAGGAAAACTCCCCGAGGAGAATCCAAACATCCAAAGGAACTAGATCACAAAAGCAAGAGTCAGACCCGGAGTCGGAACAGGAACAGAAACAGGAACATGGCAAACAGACATTGCCAACTTCCAAAACTAGTTCCGCCTCTGCCAGAACCAAGCGAAGAGCAACAGACTACTGGAGTCAGAGTCAGAGCCGGACCCAGAGCCAAACCCAGAACATGACAAAAGGAACAATGCCAAGTTCCAATCCGGTTCTGCCTCCACCAGAACAAAACTCAAAGATCCAAGAAAGCGGGGAGCGGAGCAGGAGACGGAACGAGAACAAGACCCGAAACAAGGCAAACAGAACAATGCCAAGTTCCATCTCGGTTCCGCCTCCGCCAGAACAAAAGATTTTGCCAAGGAAACAAGAGAATTCGCCTAAGTCTTCAAAGGGGGTCACCAGAAAGTTGAGGCATAATTCCCAACAAAATCACCTCCTCCATTTTATCCTCTTCATCCTCTAATCCATCCATCACCTGTTCCTAGCACACATCATAAGAATCCTAAATTCATAATCCCTGTTCAGAATCAACAAAGGCACCCCTCCATGCACATCCTCCATCCACCCATCATCATCAAAAGCCTACCTCTATCACTCCATCCATGTCTCCTCCACATCATCCATCTCCTCATACCCATCCCATTGCTATTAAAATCACTTTGGATGCCAAAGAAAAAATGCATAAATCCAAACATCCACATAATCTAAACCTCCTCATGTCCCCTCAAAAAGACATGTTAACAAAAAGAAAAATCAAATCCAAAATCCAAATCAAACCCGCAAGCCACCAAGGCCCACCAAAGAAAAAATCAAAACCATGTGGATCCCAAAGAAAAAATATACAATGCTTATAAATGAAAAATCTATAATGAAATCCAAAGTTGCTAATCCACCAAAAAATCATTCACATCCTCCATCTCCTAAATCTATTTTGGGTCCCTATGTCCCAAAATTCACTATCCAAACTCCTCCATTATCTCCACACTCTGCATCCACTCATCCTCCTATCCTCTCACATCCACCACCACATGTGCCAATGTTGGTCTTGAACACCTTCCCCCATCACACATCCAATCCATCATTCCATTCATACACTTTCCAGCATCTCATCCATTATCCCACATATCTACCCCATCAAACACTTTTAATCCATCCTATTGCATAATCCATCCATTCTAATAAGGTTGTACCAACATCCAAATAGTAGCTTTCAACATGGCCTCTTCTTATCTTGTATGAAACTTTCTACTTGAGTCCTTTATCCATATCCTTATCACCTATCTTCTAAATCCACATATTCACATCCCTATCCTTATCCATCTCCATCCACATTGTTGTCCAAAAAGTCAAAAACAAGAAAAAGTCAAAAAAATCTAAAAAATAAAAATAGTAAAGAGAAATAATTCGTCCAATGGTGAAAACTTGGTAAACAAGCGCCTTGGATAAGTACCATGATGAAAATTTGTAAAATAGGTGTCATGCATAAATCCCCCATCTAGTTTACTTCCACAATTGGGGGAAATTCCATCTATGCATCCCCTTCCTCTGCCCCCTACATCTGCCTATCATCCACATCTTGTCCATCATAACCCATTTGTATCCAGTCCCTCCATCTTCCTTGTGATCTTGATCAAGATAGGGGCACATATATATGCTTTGGACACCTCTTGGCATACATTTCACTCACCCATACACCGCTATATCCCTTATCCTCCTCCATCCTCCTTCCGTATACATGCATCCTAGCCACATCTATCTATATTTTGTTATCTACCCATATACTATCTGCCATCTCTCTTGCCTCGTCACACATGACATATCTAGAGTGGGGCATCTCCTTCTTTGTGACATAGGCCTTGGCAACATCATTTGTCCATCCATCCAAGTAATCCCTTCTATCTTCCAAATCCTTATCCCCCTATCCCCCCATCCAAGTAGTCATTTTCCATTTCTCCATCTTTATCTCCCATCACCCCATCCACTGATCCCTTTTCATCTTCCCATCCGTCCACCTATCCACTAGTCCTATTACATCTTCTGAATCCTTATCTCCCTATCCACCCATCCACTAGTCCTTTTCCATATTTCCATCCTTACCCCCCCATCCTTATCTTCCTATCCATCTTTCCAAATCCTTATCCCTTTATCCATCCATCCTAACTCCTTTCTATCTCCCCATCTTTATCAATCCATCAATTTATTTCTATTTTACTTCCATCTCATAATCCCTTGTCATTGGTATCTAGCTATAGGCTACCCCCATGCAATCCAATGCCATTCTATCTCACTATCATCATTCCTATCTATTTTCGTCATCTTCCTAATATCTTATCACTTTTCATCACCCATCCTCCCAATTCATTATTTGATGCTTTGGATAACTATCCCATCCCTGAGCTTCACGCCATCTATCATCCTATCCACCGAGTCTATCTTGTATCGTCATATCAGTTCCATCATTGCATCTCTTTATTATGGTCATCTCATCTTCCCTTGTCCATTTTTTGTCTTTGGCCTTGTGTCAAACTATGTTTCCCCTACATGTTCACTTAGGCAAGGTCGATCATTTGATCTATCCCTAGGGAATTTGTCCATTTGGTCTTTTTCATTTGTCATGGTCTACATCGTCCTCTTTCCACTTTTATCCATGGTTAGTCGTCGGTCTTTGGTTGAACTATGGTGGATCTATGCTTTCACATAGGAAAGGATGATCTTTGATCAACCCTCGAACCCCTAGGTCTTTAGGGTGTGTCGGTCTTGTGTCCCCTAGGTCTTTAGGTTGTGTCAATCTTGTTTCTCTTGGGTCTTTAGGGTATGTCTATCTCCTGTCCTATGTCTTGTGGTCTTTTCATGTCGTTAAGTACGTCCCTATCCTCATTGGTATTCACAAACAAAGGTCATCAGTATCATGAGATCCCATCAGTTTTGAGTATCCTGCGTCATGTTGATCCTTTAGCTTAGCCTCCATCTTTGGTCTCAATAGGATGCATCCTTCCTAACAGACCTTGTCAATCCCATCCATCCTTTTGATCTTGTGGCATAAGACATTTGAAATTTGATTGTGATCTTTTGATGTTTTTGAAATTTTGTTTATCATTTGAGCTTCCTATCATACCTTGTCGGGGTCACCACGATCCATCATATCATGGTGTGCTTTCGACTGGTAAACATAGGGGCGTATCTTGATATTTTTTTCTACTTTTGTCTTCTTGGTTGTCTTACATAGTACCCACCAAGATCCCTATGGTCTTGTGTTACACTTGGGCATCCTCTGTGCTTGTGGTTGGCCCAACCAATTTCCTTGTGACTTTGGGGTGTTGGGATAACCTTCTTGTTTGTTGTGTCTGTTTCATGCATTAGACACCTATTTTCCTTGGTTCCTCATACCCTAGCATTTTATGTCTTGTGCTAATCAAATTAAGTTCTCATTACATGGAAACATAATGCATCATAATTAACTTGCTTGATTTGGTTACTATCCATTCATCCTTCATCACTCTCCCTCATCTACCCATCCTATATGCTTTCATCATCTCTTCAATCTGCTTAGGATAATAGAGATTTTTTATTCTAAGCATCTTTTCATCCATCCTCCTCATCATATCATCATTTTTTCATCCATCTTCTTAGGATAATATAGATTTGTTATTCTAAGCATCTTGTCATCCCCCATCTTCATTAATTTCAAAAATCTCACATCTCCATCCAATCCTTATCCCTTTAACCTAGCACAAATCATTTGATCACATCCTTGGTCTTGTTCCCAGCCTTGCTACAAGCCTTGACCCAATCATCATCATTATCATCATCGGGATGTATCCTTCCCTATCCTTTTGTGTTATTTTGGGATGCATCCTTCCCTCGTCAACAACACTATCATCATCATCAATATGCATCCTTCCCTATCCTTTTGTGTTGTTTTGGGATGCATCCTTCCCTCATCAACAACACTATCATCATCATCATCAAGATATCCTTTTGTGTTTTTTTGGGATGTATCTTTCCCTCATCAACAACACTCTCATCATCACCATCATCGGGATGTATGCTTCCCTATCCTTGTGTTGTTTTGGGATATATCATGCCCTTATCAACAACACTCCATCTATCGTCAATCCATCCTGGCTTGTAGCTTGATTGAGGCAACATCATATTTGTCCTTGAATCCATTTTTGCTTGCTTTTATCTCTTCATCTTACCATCCTCTCTTCTATCCATCCTCTTTTATCATCTTCCCCATCCACTCTTTCATCATCTCATCCATTTCGAGAGCACACTCATGTTCTCTTGAACCCACATGTCCTCTCGAGGGGGCATCCTTAATTCCTAATCTTCATCTTCACTCCCATCATCTTTCCTCCTAGTCACTCCTCAAATGACTACGGAATCTTCCTTAATCTAACCATCTTCTTCTAGGTGCTATGTTTTAATTTTCTTTGAAATGATGCTACTTCGTAACACCATCTCAAAGAGGGGAAAAATGTAGACATCTAAATTTGACCACTTATATTTGGCCAAATTTACCCTTTTCATCTAAATATCCTTTTATCCACATTAGTTAAAAATGTTACTATTATTTAATTAATACCCCTAAGGTCCTCTAAATCCCTAAGTTATTTAGTTAAATAATTAAATACCTTACCCCCCTTTATCCCTTCCTTCCAAAAGAATTAAATAAATAAACCATTTATTTAATTCTCTTTATGTCCCATCAACACTTAATCCTAATCCCCCTTGCCTAATCCCATCATTAGGGGTGTGCACATCTCTAATCCATGATTAGGATGTGCCACATCCTCCAACTTTTTCAAGTTGGTTCTTAATCCTCATTAGCCACCTAACCTCCACCTAATCATTGATTAACTATTATAATCAACCCTTTAGTCAACTCTCCCCATCCCCTAAGGAATTTTTAATTCCTTCTTGTCTTGTCAAAGTTCTTTTGAGGAATTTTTAATTCCTCTCCCATCTCCCAAGGATCCTTTATCTTCCCTATGTGTATTAAAGAGGAATTTTTAATTCCTTTAGTCAACCCTTTGATCTCAATCCTTGATCTCTTGCCCTTGGCCAAGAATGAATTTGGGCCCTTCATTCCTCTCTCCCTTGCTAAATGACTAACACTTAGCCATTTTTCAACCCTAATAACTAGGATTCACTCTCATTCACAATCTATCACATTAATTCACTCTCAAGCTCTCATCCTCTCAACCCATCTCAATCCTTCAATCTCCAGCCATCATCTTGCATCCAAATCAAGCATTTACAAGCCGTTATGCTATCAAAATAAATCTAGGAGCACACACACCAAACAATCAATAGGGCCAACCAACCAATCAACTTGGACAAGGTAACACTAAATCATATCCATAATTAGTGTAAATACCCAAGGTCAGTCAAACCTATGTTAACACCATTAAAATTTTAATTACATGTTTCACTAAATCCAAAGATGAATCATAGACTATAGAGAACACTTAAACACAATCTAGAGTATTCTATCAACACCTTGAAATCCAACAAATCCTTCACAATAACATACACTTGAAGAACGTGCTCATTCTATATAGCCTATTAACCTTCCACATACTATAATTGATGAATCCAACCTTGTGGAGCACCAAAACTCAAATAAATTGGATTGAAGATAGATATGAGAAATATAAGCACACTTCTAGATCTGAAAAATCATAAACCATAATGCAAAGAAATGTAGAGAAAAACCATTTCTCCCAGACAACACTGTATCACATTTTACACAATACTGAACATAACTTATTTTGTTGAACGATCCAAAATTTGAAACTCTAGATATAATACCTCTGAAAATGTCTGGTCAACATATTCGAACTACATAAGAAGATCTTCAACCATGAAGAAATGCAGATCAAAACACTGAACACTATTCTACCATACTGAACACTCTTTATCATATTGTTTCCTCTTTTATTCAAACTTTCTCAAAAGAACTTGGAAACTAAGCACCAAAAAAATCATCTCAACATCTACAACACCTTCTCAACCAGATAAGAGGTTGAAAATCCATAAAAATATTCTCATCAAATCAATACTAGAGGTTGACATCAGTGATACTACTAATGACAACATAATGCAGCCAATCAAAGAATCTATATAAGTTGACACCAATGCAACAAAAAAGATCTATTGACATCAATGACAACACATACTTCCAACAATCTCCCCCTTTGTCATTGATGAAAACACATGATATGAAAAATCATCAACAAAAAATCTAATCACCAACTCATATACTGTACCATAGTGTATATTGTTCCCCCTTACACAAGCATATATGTTTTCCAACGCTTTATCTTTCTTCCCCTTACTTCCTAAGGTTTTTTCAATTAATTCTCCCCCCCTTTGACATCAATGGAAAAGGTTAACAAATGTTTCCTTTTCTTGTCTCCCCCTTTGACATCAATGGAAAAGGTTAACAAATGTTTCCTTTTCTTGTCTCCCCCTTTGACATCAATCACATGCTTTCTCTCCCCCCGAGGGAAACACCTATAAAGGACAAAAAATATTTTGCAACTAAATTTTATTTTATTTTGCTTTGTTTTCTCCACACCTTCTCTACACACTCCCCCTAACTACAAAAACCAACAATTCCATTATCCACTCTCCCTAAGTGGTATCCACCAACATAAATCCAAAACAAGGAATGAATCTTGAAATCTATTGGATTGACACATAACCCTATGCATCTAATTGAAAGAAGGTGGGGCAATAATCCCTAACTTCTCCCAAAGATACTAAAATGCATCCTTAGTGAAGATATTTGCAACTTGATCCTTTGTAGGAACATACTCCAACTTCTCTTCATTATTTGCAACCTTCTCTCTTAGAAAATGATATCAGATTGAGATATGATTTGTTCTTGAGTGCATTACCAAATTCTTTGAAATATTTATGGAACTTGTATTGTCACATAAGATAGGAATTGGTTCATCATATGACACTCTGATATCCTTCAAGGTTTTCTTCATCCACAATGCCTATGTGCAACATGATGGTGCAACAATGTATTCTACTTCTATAGTAGATAATGATATTATATCTTGATTTTTGCTTAGCCAAGACATCAACCTACTTCCAAGAAAAAAAGCACCACCACTTTTACTTCTCCTATCATCCGCACAACTTGCCCAATTTGTGCATTTGTATAAGAACTTAGAGAGACATAAGTATCCTTTGGATACCATAAACCATGTTCCAAAGTGCCTTTCAAATATCTAAATATTCTTTTTACTTTTTCCACATGTGACTGTTTGAGATCTTAAAATCTAGCCACAAGATAAGCTACATGCATAATATTTTGTCTAGTAGCATCTAGATAAAGAATTCCTCCAATCATTGATCTATACTTTCTCTTATCAACCTTGGGAGATTATTCATTCATACTCAGCTTGCAACTAGTAACCATAGGTGTACATACCCGTTTAGAGTCTTGAATTCCAAACTTGTTCAGCATTTTCTTGACATAATTTGATTATGAAATGAATATACCTTTCTCTATTTTATTAATTTCTAGTCCAAGGAAGAAATTCATCTCCCTGAACATAGATATATCAAACTCTTTTTGCATCTTTTCTGCAAACTTTTGCACATACTTTAATTTCCTTCAAATATTATATCATCAACATTCACAACCATAATCAAGATTTGATATTATATTGAGATATGCTTTGTCCTTGAGTGCATTACCAAATTCTTTGAAATATTTATGGCACTTGTATTATCACATAAGTTAGGAATTGGTTCATCATATGACACTCTGATATCCTTCAACGTTTTCTTCATCCACAACACCTATGTGCAACATGATGATGCAATAATGTATTCTACCTCTATAGTATATAATGATATTGTATCTTGATTTTTGTTTAGCCAAGACATCAACCCAATTCCAAGAAAAAAAGCACCACCACTTGTACTTCTCCTATCATCCACACAACTTTCCCAATCTGTGCATTTGTATAAGCACTTAGAGAGACATCAGTATCCTTTGGATACCATAAACCATGTTCCAAAGTGCCTTTCAAATATCTAAATATTCTTTTTACTTTTTCCACATGTGACTCTTTGAGATCTTCTTAAAATCTAGCCACAAGACAAACTGAATGCATAATATTTGGTCTAGTAGGAGCTAAATAAAGCATTCCTCCGATCATTGATCTATAATTTCTCTTATCAACGTTAGGAGATTATTCATTCATACTCAGCTTGCAACTAGTAGCCATAGGAGTACATACCAGTTTAG
Source organism: Sequoiadendron giganteum (assembly GCA_007115665.2). Taxonomy (NCBI): domain Eukaryota; kingdom Viridiplantae; phylum Streptophyta; class Pinopsida; order Cupressales; family Cupressaceae; genus Sequoiadendron; species Sequoiadendron giganteum. The sequence goes on along the minus strand of CM021100.1, from coordinate 827,386,338 downwards.
AGTCTTTCATTCCAAACTTCTTCAACATTTTATTGACATTCTTTGATTGTGAAATGAATATACCTTTCTCTATTTTATTGATTTGTAGTCCAAGGAAGAAATTCATCTCTATGAACATAGATATCTCAAACTATTTTTGCATCTTTTCTGCAAACTTTTGCACATACTTTAATTTCCTTCAAATATTATATCAACATTCACAACCATAATCAAGATTTGATTTTTATCAATTTTAATGTAAATATTGCTATCTATGGTACCTTTATTGAATATTTGTTGTAACAAGTACCTATCCAATATTGCATACCAAGATATGGGATCTTTCTTGAGTCCATATAGTGTTTTCTTCAATCTACATATCATATTAGAATTATCTGATAGCTGAAAGCCTTTTGGTTATCCAATGTATACTTTTTCTTCCAACTCACCTTTCAAAAATACAAACTTCACATCCATATGATGAAATTTGAAATCCTTATGTGCTGCAAAATCTAAAAACATCATAATAGCTTCCATCCTTGCCACTAGAGAAAATGTCTCTTCAAAGTCTATTCCTTCTACTTGTGAGTAACCTTTACACACAATTATTACCTTGTTCCTAACAACTTCTCCTCTATCATTCATTTTTTTATGGAATACCCACTTAGTTCCAATCAAATTATTGTTCATTGGTCTTTTGGGACAAGTTTCTAAGTCTGATTCTTCTGAATCTACATCAATTCTTCTTCCATAGCCTTAATCCAAAATTCATCTTTACATTCGTGAATCACTATTTTAGGTTCAACTTTGAAAATTAAACATAAATTTACTTTTATTTCTATGGCAATGAAAAAAGTATCCCTTTTACTTTTCCTTGCTTCTTTGGGCCCTCCTTGTAAAACTGAGCATAATGTTGCCTTGATTTAGTGTTGTAATGTGTTTGGCACATTCACATTAGGTCTTGGTCCCTTGTGAACTAACAAACTTAATAATGCCTTATCTAGATTGTTGTAAAGTGTTGTAACACACTTTCACATTTTTCTAAGGTTTTCATTAATAATTGGGCTTCTTTATGTTTTAATTGGCCTTGTTTTACATCCACAAGCCTCATTTAATGCATCTTTTCGAGGATGATCTTGACATAAATCAACATCCAATCATGATTCAATTGTTTTTAGGTTCTGTGGCCTAAATTTTGTGGTTTGGGACTCATACGCCACCTTGGGCGTATGGGTCCCACCTAGGGTTTTGGGTCTCGATCCTAATTTTACACCTTTCCAAGAATTTTTGAAATTGGTCCCATAAATTATGCCTAATGGGACTCATACACCACCTTGGGCATATGAGTCCCGTGTGACCCAAAATTAAAATTAATTCAAATGCTTTGCAAGATTTTATCCTCCTAGATCTGATGTTGGCTTGAGTGTTGTAATTTTGGGAATTCTTGCATAATTATGTATAAATACAAGTTTCTTTCAGTCATTTTCATCCTAACACCCTAAAAATTCAAGTATCCATGCATATAGAAAAATTGAGTCCATAAGAGAATTCAAGTGTTTACAAGAGCATTCAAGAGAATTCAAGGGTAGATTATCAAGCATTTTAGAGAATTATTCAAGCATCAAGCATCATGTCAAGGTCTTCATGCATCATCTTTGTTTTTGAGCTAACAATTATGATGTAGGGTTTCATGATTCAAGCTAGCATTTCATTCAAGATCTATCCTATTCAAGCAAGAGTCAAGATCTACATCCATTAGAGCCACTCCATACATGTTTGTAGCACTTTATTGCTAGGGTTTGGTGAGTTGCATAATATTTTGTTCATTCATCATTCTCCATTCCTATTTCATTTTATTTCAAGGGTTGATTACCAAAACGGGGTTTGACCAAGGAAAACCCACTCCCACTAACAAAACAACATTTCTCTCTCTTTAGTGTGTGATTTGCAGGTCTAGGTTGAAGACACATTGAAGAGAAAGTTTGAAGAAAGTTGTCAAAGTTGTCACCTTGCATTTGAGATATTTGGAAGACTTCTATAGGTTGCAAATAAGGGTTTCAGATCCGAAAATCAATCAAGAAGTGCAGAGTGGACCTTGAAGACTAGATTTAGACTTTGGAGTTTTAGAAAACACTAACTAGACTGACATGCTATTTATGGTGTATGAGTCCCAGTTTAGGTCAATTTCTAGGTTTTTGTAATTTTTAGCCACCCATTTACCGAATTTGTGTTTTTGTATAGAAACCTAGATTTTGGATTGATTCACCGAGTTTGGCGTATGAGTCCTAGTCAGCATTAAAGTCACTATTTTCAGCATTCCAAGTCTTTGTTCAATGATCTCCAGATTTCTAGGTGCACATATTTCATCTTGCAGCTTTCCATTCTATTTTACATGCATTTCTAGGTCATTTAGTGAAATATTGTATCATATTAGGGTTAAGTATTACATCTTGCATTGCATTTATTTTTCCAAGTCGTAACTTGGTGGTGAACCCCTCATTAGTTTACAATCAGCCCCTAGGACAACCCTATTCCAAGATCTCTTTCTATTTTTAATTGAGATCTCTAGGGTCTTCTTGTTGGCATATGGCTTTTAGTGTTGTCATTGATGGAAACCTAAGTCATTGATCTGGTCCTTAGTTTAGTATAATTTGATCATACCAACAGAAAAATTGAAGAATAGGGTATCTGGTTAAAGGTAAAGATGTCGATTTGTGTACTTCACAAGACTAATATTTTGAGTTGTGGATCTCAGAGAAAGTTATGCTAATGTTCATACTATCTTGTCCAATAATTATATTGTTGTGCATTTGCTGGTGTATGATCTAGGAGATCCAGTGCATTGATCTTCTGGTTATCTTTGCTAGAAGGCTGACTTGGAGGATATAGTCATTGTGGATGTCTAAGGAGTAATTGGTTAAATGTTTTTTGTTCGAACATGTTTACTTAGTTCCCTACTATGCTATGGCCGACTATGGATGGTGCACATTAAGAATTAGTTAAGGATTTAGCCAACAATTGAAAAGTATTTTATGTTTTATAAAAGCCGACATATGAATGATCAAATCTTTGATAGCGGATATATATAAGATCGGTTGTATCATTTTGAGGTGGTGAATAAGTGACATCCAAAGTATGTTAGTTTGTGGTGAAAAATTCAGAAGGATAGTGCTGCGAATTTATCTATGTATGGATTTATGATGCGAATTGTAGAGCAGAGCAGAGCGAAGTGTAGAGCCAGACAAAAGATCTAGAATTTGATCTATGATCCTAACTAGAACTATCACCTGGCATGAGTAGATTCTATTACCTCAGTTCAAACCTTCAAATGGTCTTAATCTGAACATTTTGTGAGCCTTTCTATTTTGAGCAGTGAGCCTGAATGCAAGTGCATTCCCATTTTGTAAAACTTATATTTGAGTACTCAAATTGTGTATTGACCTCCATCGTGGTTTTTCCCCTAATAGGGGTTCCACATAAAAATCCTTGTGTTATGGTGTTGTGGATGATTACTTTGTGTGTTTGCATCTTTCCTTCGGTTTAATGTTGAAATAGTTTAAATATCATATTAATAAAGTTTAGATTTATAGAACACTGATTCACCCCCCTCTTAGTGTTCCCTTGAGTCCAACAATTGGTATTAGAGCCTAGTTCCTCGAAATAAGATTAGCAGCTTGAGGTGGATCTTGGAATGTAATGGACTTTAGTAGTATTCAACAACAAATTTTGGTGGCACTTGATGACCTTGATCAGTCTAAAGTAGAAGTCCTGGAATTGAAAGAAAATCTTAGGGATCTTGAGAAATTCATTCAGTCATTGAAGGATCAGATTGCTAAATCTAGGGAAAAGAGGAAGGATCTATGCGATCAGATTAAGAAAAAAGAGAGCAAAAACATGGATGATGCTCACCCGAATCAAACCTTGAAGGAAAAAAATGAAGAATGTCAAAAGCTTGCTAGAGACAATGCTACCCTAAAACATGAGATGGAATCTATGGTGATGAAGCTGACTAAGGAGATTTAAGAAAGGAAGAAAAATGAGGAGAACCTTGCTCAGTCCTTAAAAGAAAAATCTGATGAATGCAAAAGAGTAAATGGAGAATTCATTCAATTGGAGAGTGAACTGCAACAATCTAGAAACAATGAAGAAGAACTTGAAAAATAGATTGTTATTCTCAAGAATGAAATTACTACTACAAATGAATACAATGAGAAGTTTAAGATTATCTCAGTTAAGCTTGATGAGCTAACTCAAAGTCAGAAGAGTGGAAATGAAAAGTGAGGTCTTGGATATGAAAAAGGAGAAAGCCCCGGATCTGGACAAAATAATTTCAGGCAAGATAACTAGATGAACAAAGGTGGAAGGTATCCGATAAGACAACCTAATGCTCAAAAGTTTAATGGATACTTTTTTTCTTGCAATAAATTTGGGCATATGGTTGCTTAATGTAGAAGTAAAATGAAATCAAGCAATCCATCATTCTCTAGTTAGTGTTTCAATTGAAAAAAATTTGGTCACAAATCAATTGAATGCAAAAATGTGTCAAACTACTTTATCAATAGAAGGAATGTTGAATGTTATACCTATGGAAGTTTGGGAATATTACTAATCAATGTAGACGAAAAATAAATCAATGGAACGATTGGTCTGGACAAGGAAATACTGTGTGCTACAATTGCAACAAATATGGTCACATTGCAAGATTCTACATAAACAAAAATATGGATAGAAGAGGTCCAGTATACAAAGGCAGAAATACATAGAAAGATGATAAAGAAAAAGGAAAAGTAGCTGCAGATGAAATAAGAGATCAGATGAAGAAGACATGGGTAAGAAATCTTGAGTCTGATGCTGGAAATAGTTATGTACCGAAATCTACTCCTGGTAATTCCTCCGAAAATTGATTTCAGGTCATTGGCCTAGGGGGAGTCTTTCAAGAAAATCCTTTTTCCCCTATTCGTAATTAGTACCAGAATGCAAAAGATTGTCAAAAAGGTGTATTAATGATCTATAGAGGCTTTGGAAAACATTCACAAGGAAATTCAAGAAATCATAGGTCTATGGAAGAATTTTTCTCTCGCTGTTTGAAAAAATAAGGCATCTAGAATACTTAGGGAAAAGGAATTTATTACAAATGTGAGAGCTATAAAAGGTAGTTGGAACCCTCATTTGTCACTTTGCATCAAAGAAGAGAAGAAGGAGAGCACTCAGTACAAAATTTTGAAGGAGTGAAGATAATTCGGCGATGAATCTTTAAATCCATCAGGTACTTCAGTTGTTTTTGGAATTTCCATATAATTTGGTGTGCAGTTGATAAACATAAGTACAAAGGGAAAAGTGGAACAAATCAAAGTGATAATCAATTTAGATGAATACAATTGTGAGAAGATTATAGCTGTAAGAAATCTGTTGTTGCTCGATGAATTGAAATGGGTGAGAGAAGCCAAACACAAGAATTTGGAAATTTGGAATGAGTTTCCCTATTTTGAGAATGCAGAAATTATTAAATTGATTTTGAGCAAATTGAATGACAACACTTTGATTCTATATAAACCCTACATCATTTCGAATGAAGTAATTGGAAAATTGACTGGATTATGCAAAGTTGAGGTTATACCGATAAAGAAATCCATCCAGAATAAAGAAGTCAAAACCCTAACCAGAGTTATTGGAGATCAAAGGGAACTAATAATCTTGACAATCAAAAACCCTATGACAAGGTATATTGCACATGGAGTATCATATAGTCTTTTTCAAAAACAAAGAAGGAGAAACCTCGGCTGGTGCAGTTTACATCTCTCACAAAATGACAATGGAAGGTCAGGACTTTGACATGTGCGGACTACTAAAGGATCAACTATTTGAGAATGCATAATTAATGAAGATGACAGATTACCCTTCCAGGTTTGGTACTCTAGTCATATGTCTAGTAATTTACTTTCTAAATTACTTACCGATGAACAATAATGTGATATGGAAAGTAAATGAACTGGCGTACAAACAAATCTACACAAACTCTAAGAGTTTGGCTAACTGTGATCAAGAATTTTGAAATTTCTTTAGAGTTTACTAGGAAAGTGTGGCTTAGTTGGTATTTCTCTTCCAGTAAGAGCACTTGAAGTTGGTTCCTCTTCTGGTGAGATGGAGAGAAAGAAGAAAAGAGAAAAGTAATTGTTGTCTGTAATCCTCTAGAATGCAAGATTCCAAAAATTAAGGGAAAAGGAAAAGAACAGGAGATTATGGATATACCAGATGAGGAATCCAATGAGGAAAGTGAGGACACACAGGGAAAAGAACTGGAATCATCCAAACCAAAACTGATAGAAGCAAGTGAAGAAGAAGATGACTTGACAAAAGAGAAGCTACCGCAACTTATTCATAAGGAAGGTGGAATGCAAAAAATTGCTACATTATGGTCTATCATACACTCATATGATTAGGACATGATCTTAAGTGTACTAAATGCTCATGTTGTGCATAGCTAGATCAAATTGGAGAGTTTGCAGAATATTAAACTTGAAGAAATGATTGAATGCATTAAGGAATCCATGGACTTTGAGTATCAAAACAAAGAAGGAGAAGTAATCTCACATTTGAAGGATTAGTTCAGGCTATCACTCACCAAGTTGAAAAAGAAAATGAATGAGATGAGGAAATTCATAAGTGCAACAAATAAAATCTATAACTATTGCATCCGTTGGTCTCATGCAGTTGGAAAATGCAAAGAAAAATTAGAACAAATTGAAACAAAATTAAATGGGATTGGAAAAGGTTTTGATATATTTTAGGATCAGGATGGCACAATCAAGAAAAGGATTCAAGAAATTCAATCTAAGCATACAAGAGTTCAATTCATTAAAAACACACTTGTGGACACCTTTAGGAAAGTAAAGGACCTAACTAAAGGAAAACTAGAACAAATGGTTGAGATACTAAGGAAAGGTGAGAAATTAGAGGATGCAATCACAATTCCAGAATCCCTCACCAAGATTGTCAATAGGAAATATAAGAATAACATCATGATCATAATCATTGGGATTGTGATAGAATCTTGGAAGAAATTTCTTCTGGAGATGAAATAAAAACACAAGATAATTTTCTAACTCAAGTAGCAGTTCTTTTTCAAAATTTTGAATCAGTTTTGAAGTTTTGGTTATATTTCAAAGGGGGAGATTGAATATTTGTTTGTCATTTATGGAAAATGGGGAGAGAGAGCAGTGAAAAATGCCTCATCAATCTCAGGGAGAGCTATGTTTTGAAATCTTGAAGATTTTTGAAGTTTGGCAGCATACTCATATTGGTTTTGACACTTAGTCATTTTTCACTAAGTGTTTACATCAATGCCAAAGGGGGAGATTGTTGGAATATGGATTTTCGTGTTTTCATTGATGACAACCTAAGTCATTGATCTGGTCCTTAGTTTAGTATTTGTTCATATTGGTAAACATAATGAAGAATAGGGTATCTGGTTAAAGGTAAAGATGTCAATTTGTGTACTTAACCAGACTAATATTTTGAGTTGTGGATCTCAGAGAAATGTATGTTGATGTTTGTACTATCTTATCCAATAATTATCTTGGTGCACATTTACTGGTGTATGATCTAGGAGATACGATGCATTGATCTTCTGGTTATCTGTGCTAGAAGGCCGACTTGGTGGATATATCCATTGTGGATGTCTAAGGAGTAATTGGTTAAATGTTTTTGTGTTTGAACATGTTTAATTAGGTCCCTACTATGCTTTGGCTGACTATGGATGGTGCACATTAAGAGTTAGTTGAGGATTTAGCCAACAGTTGAAAAGTATTTTATGTTTTATAAAAGCCAACATATGAATGATCAAATCTTTGATAGCGTATATATATATAAAATTAGTTGTATCATTTTGAGGTGGTGAATAATGGAGATGCAAAGTATGTTAGTGTGTGGTGCAAAATTCAAATGGATAGTGGTGTGAATCTATCTATGTATGGATTTATGATGCGAATTATATAGTAGAGCATAGTGAAGTGCAAAGTCAGAAAGAAGATCCAAAATATGATCTATGAGCCTAATCGGAACTATAACCTATCATGAGTAGATGATATTACCTCAGTTCAAACCTTCAGATTGTCTTAATCTAAAAATTTTGTAAGGAAGTGAGCCTTTTTATTTTGAGCAGTGAGCTCTAGGCAATGAGCTTGAATGCAAGTGCATTCCCATTGTGTAAAACCTATATTTGAGTACTCAAATTGTGGATTGACCTCCATTGTGGTTTTTCCCCTAATAGGGTTTCCACGTAAAAATCCTTGTATTATGGTGTTGTGGATGATTACTTTGTGTGTTTGCATCTTTCCTTTGGTTTAAAGTTGAAATAGTTTAAATATCAGATTAATAAAGTTTAGATTTGTAGAACACTGATTCACCCCCCTCTCAGTGTTCCCTTGAGTCCAACACTTCCTTCAATGAAATAATTGGAAAGTGGATTGTGTTCTATGTTCTAAACCATATGAAAGAATCTCCCAACATAATTTTTTGTTGTTTAATTTTGGTGAACCTACATTTAGAACATCATAATTTTGATTTGGAGTGCGTCATCATCCTAGAGTTAGCTTGCATTAACATTGTATTGCATTTTGCATTAGTTAATTAGCACTCAAAGGTTTCTAAATTTTGCATTAGTGAAAGTACATATAGCTTGCATTTTGACACCTCATATCATTGAAAATCATACAAAATCTGCATTTGCACTTAGGTTACAGATCATACAACATAAAAATCATAAAAATCAATTGAAAATTTCTTTTTTTTTTGAAAAAAATCCCACTGGGACTCATACGCCTCTTTGGGTGAATCAGTCCCAGTGTAGATTTTGCACTGCATTTTTCAAAATTCAAAGCTCTGTTTCGGTGCTCTTGTTTTTTGTTGATACCTTTTTGTTTCAATTTGTAGAGGTTTTGTTATAGTAATTTCATTGTTCTTAGCTTATATTTCCTTTGCATTCATCTTTCATTTAGTATCCCTTGCATGATTATTTGGTGTCCTATTGCTAATACTGTAGTGAGATTAAGTTCGAGACTCATGTCATCCCATGATAGCACAATCATTGTGGATCTTGGGTTGTCTAGCTCTTTCACTCTTAGTATTGAAACTAGTACACTAGGTATGAACAATACCCTTAAAAACTCTTTGCCTTCAAGTAGTGTGATGCATGTTCAAACAAGGATTGATAGTGTTCCGTAATAAAACATAACCCAAATTCATGAATATTTAGCAAACCTACAACATCAAGTGCAAAATGACAACATTTCGACCACTACCATCCTGACCATAAATAACATTCATCGCATTCTTTAAAGTGAAGATGGACTTGACCTTGTGAAAAACATAGTTCGAATCTTTGGAAACACTTCCCCTCAAACACTAGTTGTCCTTTACCTACGAGAAATGCCACAATACAAGGAGAAACCAAAATTCATCCTCCCACAATAATTGCCTCTATTCCTACCTATAACAACCCTCAAATCACAACAACAATGCAACCAACTAATGATGTGATTCCTTCCTCGGGTATTTTTGCTAGCATACCTAGTACCTTTGTGGCATCGTATGCCATATCTCCTATAACCTTACCACTTATAAGCATTCCATTCACTTGTCCCTCAAACACATACACTCCACCATTTTCACCTCCATCTCATAATACAATAAATGAACCTCTCATGAATCAACTCTTGGAAACCGTTTCAGCCCTTCAAAAATAGGTTTCCACCACCAACCAAAATCAAAATGGCCCACCTACATATTATGTCAAAAGAAGTCCATTGTCCTTGGAGATATTGTGAACATCAATGCCACAAGGTGTAGAGGTGCCTATATTTGATAAATAAGGTGGAAGGGTGATCCTTCTAACCATGTTAATTCTTATACCACCTTATGTAGTGACTTTTTCCTTGATGATAAACTCTTAGCTAAGCTTTTCCCTAGGTCCTTGAAGAATACTACCTTAGAGGGGTTTTCTTCATTTCCAAACAACTTAATGCATTCATTCAATGAACTTGTTGAGGCATTTTTTAACCATTTCCAAGTGCATATGACTCCTAAAATGACCTTGGCCGATTTGATGAGATGCAAGCAAAAATTAGAAGAAAAGATTACAGATTTTATCTCTCGATATCAATCGCTTTATTCCCAAATCGATGTCAAGGTTCCTGATCCTCATATTTTATAGATGCTCATAGAGAATTTGAAAAGTAAGATATAAGACAAACTCACCATGATGAAATTCCCCTCCTTCATGCACTTATGTACTTCCCTTCATGATTGTCAAAACTTGGTTAGTAGTCGAGATACAAAATCCACCTCTAGCCATATTGAGAAGTCTGAGTTCGCAAACCAAAGCAATTCTCAACCCTTTAGAAAAAAAAAAGAAGGTTTCCTTCAATTCAATCCCCCTAAAAAAATGACTCAGAATACTAATAACCAAGTAGACGTTGTTAAAGTTGTGATACCCTTTAGCTATGGGGATCCGAAAAGACAATTCACTCCCTTACCCGATACCCTTCACAACATAATGTCACAACTCTTAGAATAGAAGATGATTACCTTACCCCCTATTAAAACTATCAATCCTAATAAACCATTTCCCACAAACTATAGACCAAATTCTTATTGTCATTATCATCGACAAAATGGACATGATACAAAACATTGTAAGCGTGGTGTAGGGGAACCATGCTAGTCCATTTTGTAAGTAAGGTATTTGATAGGTTTTTGGTGTGTTGAGTCTTATTTGAGTCTAATAAGCTCATAATAGACAATTCACAATGTGATTGGAGTCATTTTAGTTCTTATGGTCATATTTTGCAATATTGTCAAAAGTTGTCATATGTAGAAGTGCAAAAATGCAAAATAGGAGAAGTCCAACGGTCATTTTGGTCTCCAATGGTAGCTGAGTCAATATGATGGTTATTTTTTGGGTGTTTCAAGATTAAAAATTCCTTTAAAGGCTTGAGGAAAGGTTAGATATTGTATGTGAAGAAAAAACAATAAAGAATTCCCTGTTTTCATTGAATTTTGTGTTTCTTTTTTTTGGTAATTTACTGTTATAGGCCACTATACGGCCCATACAGATTGTTTGTGATAAAAAATAATTGGATTTGATGGAAACCTGAGTCAAATTAAATTTATCTTTTATTTGGAGAGCTTTCATAGGGTTTGAATATTTTTATTAGCTATTTACTGGTAACGGGTCTAAAACCCCAATTTTAAGGGTTTGATAGTGAAAACAATGGATTGTTGACCCATTCCATTGGTAGGGTGGTTTTTAATTTGGTGAAATGGGTAAATTTAAGTAGTTGTATTGTTGAAGTAGGATTTAGGAACATGGGGTTGAGTTTGAGGGCTTTTTAATGCTGCCCTAGTTGCAAATTTATGAGTTTTGGATTGAAAAGTGATGCTTTCAAGTAGGGTTTTGATGAAATTGCAGTGTTAAAGGTTGGGAGATGGTTGGAATAGAATTTAAAGACCATAAATGAGGTTTTCTAAGTGTTGGAAGAGTGGTTGGAGGTTTGGAGAATAGATTTTCTATAAACCCTCATTATGCAAACCTAAATAGGCCTAAAATAGGGGTTTAGTGGTTTGTGGACTTGGGATTGGGAAGGTGTTTGGATGGATGATGCTTTGGAGAAGAGGGCTAATTGGGGCTCTATCCAATGTACCAGTCCTATTTTGAAGGTGAAGGTCTGAAGCAACCACATGTATAAATAAGATATGTTAAGGCATACCTTAATGGGTATCTGAAATGATGAAGATTTTGTGGATTGAGGACCTTCTCTGAAAGATATGCCCAAATTTCATGGTTTGGTGTGCTACAAGGAGATGTGAAGGAATTGAGGGTTAGATGTCAAGTTAGGGTTTTTTTGATTGAATAATTGTTCAAAATAGTTTGAATTGTGATTGTTATGAGATTTCCTCCCTTCTCTATAGCAAGTGGTATCCGAGTGCATAGGTATTAAATATTTTGAAGGAGAAAAGCCAAGTTTTGAAGAGGGAAAATTGGAAATTGAAGAGACAAGATGCCTCGTAAAGGTAGTGTAGTACTTGCAAGAGAGATTAAGTTGTTGAAAGAGTCCCAAGAAGCAATCTTAGCCAGATTTACAAAAGTAGAGACAAAGCAAAGAAGAGGAAAGGCCACTAAAGAGGAAAGTGACCAAGAGGAAGAGGGTGAGAATGAAAACCCTTCAGGTAGAGTCCAAGATAATGAGTTGGACCCTAAAGAGAGAAGGATGGTGAATATTTTGAAAGTTTTTAAGGGAGATTCTTCTAGTAAGAAAATAGATGTGCCAATGTATAATGGAAAGTTGGATGTTGAAGAGGTATTAGATTGGATTGATGCAATTGATAACTACTTTGAGTACAAGGAGGTTTTTGATGATAAAAAGGTAAAGTTTACCAAGACTAAGCTAAAAGTTCCTACTCTTACATGGTGGAATTATGTTCAAGAGGAAAGAGTGAAAAGGGGGAAAGCAAAAATAAGTTCATGGGATAGGATGGTGTCAAAGATCAAGAGACAATTTTTTCCAAGTGATCATGCAATACAAACATTTAAGAAGTTGAAAAGTTTAAGGAAAAAGGATAAGGATGTCATGGCCTACATTGAAGAATTTCACAAGTTGAGCATTAGGGTTGGTCGTGTTGAAGATGAAAATGAGAAGATAGCAAGGTACATATGACTAGTTTGAGATTTCAAATTCAGGATGAATAGAGTTTAGCCACACCTAGGACAGTTGAGGAATGTTTTCAGTTGGATACTAAGGTAGAAGAGAAACTAAAAAAAATGAAAGAAAGATAAGGAAGAGGCAGAGGCAACACTAATAGAGGAAAAGGTACAAGGCAGACCTATGAAGACCAAGAAGATGCAAGAAAAAATAAAGACCAAGTGGTTGATCAAAGAGGTGGCTTTAGAGGTTTCAGAGGAAGATTTCATGGAGGTAGAGGTTCAAGTTCAATTTCAAGAAGGTGTTATCATTGCAATAAGTTTGGTCATCCAACATGAAAGTTTCCAAAGAAACAAGGTTCTACTTCAAGTGGTGGTGATAAAAGAGTACAATTGGCGCAAGAGGAAGATTGTGAAAGCGTTCATTCTCCTAATTAGCTTGTTTCTTCAGAAGTTGGGGAATCATTGATGGTGACAAGAACATTCCTTAAGGCATCAAAGGAGAAATAATCAACACAAAGAAGAGCACTATTCAGGACCACCTACAAATGCTATGGAAAGTTATGTAAAGTTGTAGTAGACTCTAGAAGTACTCATGATATAGTGTCAAATGAAATCGTTGATAAATTGAAATTGGAAAAGGTACCTCATGAAAAACCATACAAAGTGTCTTGGTTGAATGATGATCAATCTATTTTGGTGAATGAACAAGATTTGGTTTAGTTTAAAATTGGTGGATATAAGGATAGGATAATTTGTGATGTGTTGACTATGAATGATTGTCATTTGTTACTTGGACAACCATGGTTGTTTGATAGATATGCCATATATGATGGAAGAGATAATACTTACACTACTGAAAACTATGGAAATACCTTCACTTTAACACCATTGCAAGAAGATGTTAAGGAAAACACCAAGGAAGCTAAGGTGATCATGTTAGGAAAGAAGGAGTATATAAGGATAGAGGAAGACAAACATGAGGAGATTGCAGCCACTTCAAGGCTTGAAAATGCTAGGACAATAGATTTGGAGATTGATTCAATGGTTGTTAAAGAAGATGAGATGGTGACAAAACATGATAAAGAGAAGGTCAAGGATGAATTGATTGTGGACATGAAAAATTTCTTAGAAAAGCATGATGAAGTCATGATAGGGACAATAATTTTTCCTTTGGTTTCAAAATAGGTCAATGGATTAATTTTTATCAAGACAGAGGTTTCTAAACTTGATAAGATAGAGGTACTTGGGGAAAAAAATATGAGAGAGGAAATGAAGGAGAAAGGTGAAGTGAATAAGGGTAAATGGAAAGGGTGTGTAGGTAAGCTTCAGTGTGCAACAAGAGTAAAGTAGGAAGCAGTTAAAAAAGAGGATGGTAGAGATATGTTTTCAGATGTTCAAGATGAGAGAAATGTCAAAAAATGTTCATCAAGTCAGTTTACCAAAGGTGGTAGGGAATCTATCAATATAAAGGACAATACAACTTTACAATACCTGGTTCAATGGAAAGGATTACCAGGAAAAGGAGCATCTAGAGAACAAGAGGGTGGAATGATAAAGCATGGTTTACTACAATTTAGTCCTCAAAGGGGCTTAAAAACTTTTTTAGGTTGAGTGTATGGTGCAGGGGCACCATGTTAGTCCATTTTATAAGTAAGGTATTTGATATGTTTTTGGTGTGTTGAGTCTAATTTGAGTCTAATAAGGTCATAATAGACCATTCACATGTAAGTGGAGTCATTTTAGTTCTTATGGCCATATTTTGAAATATTGTCAAAAGTTGTTATATGTAAAAGTGCAAAAATACAAAATAGGAGAAGTCCAATGGTCATTTTGGTTTCCAATGGTAGTTGAGTTGGTTTGATGGCTATTTTTTGCGTGTGTAAATTTTAAAAAGGCCTTGAAAGGCTTGAGGCAAGGTTGGAGATTCTATGTGAAGCAAAAACAATAAAGACTTCCCTGTTTTCATTGAATTTTATGTTTCTTTTTTTTCTCATAATTTGTTGTTATAGGCCACTATATGATGCATATAGATTGTTTGTGATAAAAAAAAGAATTGGATTTGATGGAAACCTGAGTCAAATTCAATTTGGATTTGATTTGGAGGGCTTCCACAGGGTTTGAAGATTTTTATTAGCTATTTACTGGTAACAGGTCTGAAAACCTAGTTTTAAGGGTTTGATAGTGAAAACAATGGATTGTTGACCCATTCCACCAGTAGGATAGTTTGTAATTTTTTGGAATGGGTAAATTTAAGTATATGTATTTTTTAAGTAGGATTTAGGAGAAAGTGGTTAAGTTTGAGGGATTTTTGATGCTGCCCTAGTTGCAAATTTATGAGTTTTGGATTGAAAAGTGATGCTTTCAAGTAGGGTTTTCATGAGATTTCAATGTTAAAGGTTGGGAGATGGTTGGAATAGAATATGTAGACCCTAAAAGATATTTTTGAAGTGTTGGAAGAGTGGTTGGAGGTTTGGAGAATAGAGTTTCTATAAACCCTCATTGTGCAAGCCTAAATAGGCCTAAAATAGGGGTTTAGTGGTTTGTGGACTTGGTAGGAATTTCTATGGTTAAAATTTGTTGATTAAAGGTATTTTTAGTATGTTAAAGGTATATAAAAATAGATTTTAGATTGGGAAGGTGTTTGGAGGGATGATGCTTTGGAAAATAGGGCTAATTGGGGCTCTATCTAGTGTACCAATCCTATTTTGAAGGCAAAGGTCTGAATTAACCATAGGTACAAATGAGATATGTTAAGTTATGCCTTAATGAGTATCTGAAATGATGAAGATTTTGTGGATTGAGGGCCTTCTCTAAAATATATGCCCAAATTTCATGGTTTGGTGGGCTACAAGGAGATAGGAAGGAATTGAGGGTTAGATGTCAAGCTAGGGTTTTGTTGATTGAATAATTGATCAAAATAGTTTGAATTGTGATTTTTATGATATTTTATCCCTACTCCGCATCAAAGAATCTTAAACATCTAGTGCAAGATCTCATTGATTCTAGTCGGCTTTCCATTGGAGGTGTTAATGATCAAGGAAATAATTTTGTCGCCTCTCCTAACCAAAATCTACAAATCTTTACCAACCCTATGTCAAATCATAAAATTTAATTTTCCAAAGCCAATGAAACTATTAAGAATTATGTGATGAATGTTGATACGAATGATGATAACAATGACATTGTTCAACATAATCCTATAGATAATGATCCTATGGATGGTATAGTAGGAGTGATAGACATTATTCCTCATAAGGTCCAAACTAAAAAACCTCTTGAGATTACTTTATCCTCACAAGATATACTTAAACATGCGCTCGATGGTCCTCTTTGCATAGTTGACTGCATCTATGATAAACCCACTAATGGGATACTGATAGATCCCATATGTGGAGAGAGTATGATCACTGATGAATTTTTAATTCTGCATGAGCTCTATCAAGATATATATGATAAATTGAAAGCATGGATCAAGATGCATAATGGTTTCACTTGCCCCATGATGGGATCAATCACCCTTCCTTTAAAAATAGGACTAAAAACATTAGATATCTCATTCTACATCATCCCACGGTCGGACCAATTTCATGTGAAGCTAGGCTCTCCATGGCTTCACTCCATGAATTTCAGTTGTACATAAATGCTTAAAGTTTCCCTTTAACAATGATTTTTCACCATCCATCATAGTGGCTTCAATCATTTGTCTTCTTGTGGAAAATTTTCATTAGATTTATTTTGGCTCAAGCCTATATAACCTATCAAACCATGAGAAGACTTATTTTTCAAATCTAATAAAAATTTTAAGGCAAAGAAAATAGCAGAATTATCCCTCTGAAACATGCCTCAACCTACAACTAAGCTTACCATCCATGATAAAATCATGATTGAACCTAAAGAAGTTCCAAATAACCAAGACTAACCTAAGATAGAACCTTAACCTATTTTCTATAAAAGAACAAGAGACAATGCAAAAATTCCCCTCACACCTCCTAGAATAAAACAAAGTCAAAGAGAAAGTGGTCGAAAAACCTCTCATGGTTCCTTCCATCCTCCTCTCGGGGAAGAAAAGGAACCTACGGTTGATCAACCCGCTCCTACAAAACACAACTTGAAAATTGAACTAAAAGAAATAGAGGTTCTAAAGAGCATAGGTGTAGACATCATGCCCTTGCTTGTACGTTAAAGGAAGAAACAAACAAAGAAAATAAATATCTTAACTCAACTGAAGCAATGCATGATGATTCTAGCCCCTCAAAATAAAAAGATCCTAAAATGCAACCACAATAGGAGTTGAAACCTTCTTTGGACATTATCATTTGACCTCCTATTGTGACTATATAATTAAACCTTTTTTTAGTTATCAATTACTAATTAATCTAATTCTCCCCCACTTGCAAGGGAATATTCCTCCGTTGCACTTTCTTCCAAAAGAAATATTCCCAAAGAATATTCCTTCCCCCTTTTGCACAATTAAACTTTGTTTTAATTTTCTAAATTATCCTTTTCCCTCACCCATGAGAATATTCCAAAGAATATTCTCTCTCCTCACTCATTTAAAAAAGGGAATATTCTTACTTAGCTTCATGTGCAAGTTAACTCAAAACTTCTTGTGCACGTTAACTTGTGACCTCTTGTACAGGTCAAAAATGTGTTTGTTTGAAGGAATATTAACCCTTGATTAAAATCTCATCTTGCATTCTCATCCATTGATGAGAATTCATGATCCATGCCTCCAAATTCTTCCATCCTTGACCATTTATTATCTTTTTTGATCTCAACGAGCTCCATTTCTCATTTTCTCTCCTATAAATAAGTCACTATTTGGAGACAAATGGATCCATCTTTTAACATCAGTGTTATACTGTTAAAATCACTCAATGTTATGCTGTTAAAATCACTCACACTAACACTCATATTTAGCATCTTTTAGTTTATTTTAATTGCATTAATTATCTTTAAGCTTTCATTAATGGCTTCCATGATCACATAATGCATCCAATTAGCTTGTTTATTAATTATGGTTTTGAATCTTTTAGTTTAGAATCCATTTAGATTAGATTAGTAATTGCATATCTATATTATTTTAACATAAAATCATGTTAAATTAGCTTGCATCATAATCATTTAGATTAAAATGATGTTTTCATACACATCTCATAGTGGTTCCATTAGTTTTCTTCTATAAAATTGACTAGAACAAGCTCATTTATCCACAAGATTAGGAAAGGGTCGTCGTTCCACATCAACGCGACACCACTCCAACAACGGGATAGGTTTCAATGGATTAGAGAAGGCATTTTTAAGATTTTTTAGTTTAGTATTCTTGGTTTAATGGATGCTTGGTTTAATTTTCATTTGATTTATCTTGTTAAGATTGATGTTGGTGGCTTAATTATGCTTTGATTCTTCATGGATCAAGTGTAATCAACCCATACTAATTCTTTGGTCACAGAACCTACAAATGAAAGTATTTTCTTTTGAAAACTTGTACAATGAAAGATACTATATTTATCTATAGGAATACTTACCCACTATATTTTTCATACTAGCAACACTATGCTAAATTTCAAACCAAATCTCTAGAAGAAGTCATTTCTAGGCATTGGCTTTCACCTCTTGCAAAGAAATCGCGAGACTCCAACTTAATGCCTTTTGAATATTCAATATTTAAATCCTTTCAACAAAAAATCTTCCATGCAACTCCTGGGCCTTAGTTTTGTTTTTTAATACTTGAGATTGCAATTTTGAATTTTCAATCCACTCCTTAAATATGGCATTGAAAAGCCTCTTCACCATCTTCGCCTATAAAAATGCATTTAATTTGTAACTTCCATATTTGTAACTCCTCCAAGAAAATAATTAATATCCCAACATGTATATTTTCTTAACTTGGGCATTGGGTTTTAATTTTTACAATTTTTGGTTTGTTTGGCACATTAAATGTGCACCTTATAATTCACCAAATTATAGTTTTTGGGCCAATAAATAAAGTATTCGTTACACTAATTTGAATAAAATTAAAAAATTTAAAATACCTGACCAACTTCATAAATATAATTTTCCATGCTCTAAGAGTGCTCAAACCAGGTGCTCAAAAACTATTTGTAGTTAGAAATCATACAAAAAATAAAATAAAATAAAATATTTTTGGGAATACAGGATTGTCTGGTGCCCTTGGATGCTCTTGCATCACCTATCAACCAACACATATTTTTTTCAGATTGTGTATTAAGGATTTTATTTAAATAAATCACTTGACTTCATTTTAATTATCACATGATGAGCTAACTAGAAGACCATAACAAGGAGTCAAAAAACCTAACCCATCCAAAGCACATCACTAAGTATTTTATCAATTGTAAGACACACACATATATAAATATTGAAACAAATAAGGGGATTGATTGATAAAATGAAACTTTAATACTCTTACCTCTATTATACTAGGTCCCAATGGTGCTTCCTAGCACCACCCAGTGTTGCTTTACATAAATATCATTTGGAGGTGACCATATTTTATATACATCAAAGGTCTATTTCCACTTAGGATGAAACTACACCATCAAAAGAAATTTGTGTCATCTAGAATAGATTGAAGGTGTGATCTTATATCCCAAGCCTTCAAATTCTCAAGTTTAATTCATCACAAGCTTTTAATTGTTTATGTAGTTCTATGTTTCAATATTTATTTTCATATTTCAATATTGAATGGATCCAATATTTTAATCTTTAAATTTTGTGAATGCTAATAGTCTAACCCCTCTTATGTGTTACCTTAAAATTTTGAAATTTTTCTTGTTTTTTAAGTTTTATGAATTTCTATGAATATTTACACTCTAATTTAATTTTTCTTCTGATAAATGCTCCTTGTATGATCTAATAATTTGAATTATCACTTGATGATTCTAGAATGAAAGGTTTTATATTAGTCTATTGATCATAAATTAGCTCTAAAAAGTGTGTTAAAATATAAGCCCTAAAGCCAATCCAAGGGTGGGTAACATGGGTGTAATATTTAATATACACACCAAGCCTTAAGAGTAATACCAATCAATGAGGCTCAAGATCTCAAAAGGAAGATTAAATGTACAAATAATATGAAACTCAAAAAATTAAAGATCTAAAAATTATTATGTTGGTTTGGAAACCCTAGAGAAAAGATCAGGTTTATAGGATTCATTGAGTTTGCAAAAAATTATACCAAAATAATATTTCCTAAATATTACTAAAGGATAGCCAATCAAATGAATACATTTTAGCATTATTAACCTAAAATAATTAATTATGGAGTTTATTTGAATTCAATATTGAGCTTATTAGTTGAAATGTGTCAAAATATAAAATAATTAAAGAAGTTCACTTAGCTCAACATTTAATGAATGTGCACTTGTAAGAGTAATGAAGATATTTAAATTTGATAAGTGTTGGGTTGAGAATTTTCTATTGATTCTATGCAAAGACGGGTTTGTAAATTTGAGACTAATCCATAATCACAAACTTCTCCTACTCTTATGAAATAGTCTTGCTTATTTTGTTTATCTCTACTCTTCAATTTATATTCACTCTTGACTTCTCAATTTTTACTAAAATATTTGGGGACTTAATAGTACTTATAAATATCTTAAGACCTATAGATTAGTTATATGGAATAAAATGGAAGTATATGTTTTTCACAAAATCAATGATAACTTTGATATTCACAATATTTAGAAATCTTGGGAGAAGTTGAAACCATTTCCTATTTTAGATTGTCATAAATATTAATTTAATTTTTAGATTGTCATAAATATTAATTTAATTTTTATATTGTCATAAATATTAAGTCTTATCTCTTTTCTAAGTACATTCATAAAATAAAATTTCCACATCACCAACATCCTGCTTCTAATTATTAATAGTATATAATATACATGCTTGATTCACTCTTTATGCACTCCTTTTCAAATAAAATGCTTTATAGTAATCTTTGTTTGAAATTTTTATTTTGGTTTGTGCAAGGATTATTAAATAACTAAATGTTTATTGAATTTAAATTATATTTCACACACACACACACACACACATACATATATACATATATACATGGGTAAGTGCATCAAGTTGTGACACAAAAAGGTGCCAAATTTGAAAAAAATGTGAAAAAGGCTTTTTGTGTGCACTAAATATAAAAGTATGTTAAAAAACCAATGTTTTAACCTTCATTTCTGCCCTAGTTGTGACTTCTACCTACTATTTTTTACCTTTACAACCTACGTTTGCCAAAAGGAGACCTATTTTTACACTCTTAGCTTGTGATTCTTCGTGAGGATGCTACCAAGACATCAAAAAGGTGAAAAAGGTATGTATTTTTGTTTTGAATTAAATTATAGATTGAAATAGGTGTTTAAATTAAAATTTGTTTTAATTTCCAAGAAATCAATCTCCACCTCCAAATATTGATACTTCACAATCACCTCCTCATGAAAACCCTCCTGAACAAGAAGAACATCAAACTCGTCCCTCAATTCTTAGATATCCTATAGGAACTCAAGAAAATATTTTAAATCAAATAGAAAAGAAAAAAGAGAGCTTGACGAATTGATTGCAAGATTAAATGAACATGCTACAACCCACCCTCATAGGAGAGGCATTTACGAATATCTAAAGTCGATTGTATCTCATGTAGGAGCCATAAGCAAATTTTCTTTTTTTTGGTCAAATAAGAGGGAGGAATTAACACGATTTTATGCAAGTGGACTTTCCTGTGTGCAAGTGAAGAAAGATAAAATTAGAAAAGCTGACTTGTGTGCCCTTTTCACAAACCAAATAAAAAATGCACCTTTATTACTTGCATGTAGGAGGTTCCCCATCTATTGGTGCCACCATGAATTAATTAAAAATAAGTTTTGGGAGTGGTGGTGGATGTTTTTTGGTAAACCTCCATGAAATAACTACGAGGTCCCACAATAGTTTTTGAGGAAATGATATTGTGAGTTTTTCCTTATTAAGATGCCAAATTATTTTGACTATCTAGACTTTCAAGGTAGAGGTGGGGTCTCCACACTGGATCTAGATATGGTGCACGATGTAATCCACAACTAGCATTGAGAATCTTGGCTAAAATTGTGTTGGAGCATGCCACCATTCCTTTCATTGTAAAGGACAATGTTGAGGTGGACACATTCGACTCGATTAGCTTGCTCACTTAGAGCCTTGCATAATGTGTGAGGCCTCTAGCAAAGCCTGATGTGGATAAGTCTTCTAGGCCTAGAGTTCTAGTCCACTTTTGTCACAACTCTTGTGGTACTATTTGTACGTATGATGGTGAGAGTGCTTGGGATGCAACTACACATGATACATCAACTGTAGAATAGATTGTTATGATAGATGCCTTGTTGAGTCAAACATTCAACATTGATACTCATGTAAATTTTAGCACTTTTTCATTTAGTTTTTTTTAATTAAATTTTATTTTGAAATATAAGAATAACTAAATTAGTAAAATGAAATATACTAAAAATCCAGGGTTGGAGTGTTGATGTTACATGCACCATTCATGTACATCCAACAACCTCAACCCTCAATTCTATACTTAAGCCCTAATATATCAGCCCTCAACCTTATACCTTAAACCCTAAACCCTACAACCTCAACCCTCATCTCTATACCCTATAACCTCAACCTTATACCCTAAACCCTAAATATTATCCCTGAACCCTAAACCTTAACCCTAAAACCTACACTCTCAACCCTTCAACTTATTCCTTATACCCTCAATCCATACCCTAAACTCTATACCGAATATCTTAAACCCTACTCCCTATAATCTATACACTTAACCATACACTATTAACCCTTCACCCCATGCCTTATACCCTCAATCCCTCAACGCTATACCTTAAACCCTAAACCTTACAGCCTCAAACCTCATCCCTATACCCTCACCTTTATACCCTGAACCTTGAATATTGTCCCTGAAACCTCAATTGTAAACCTTCAACCTTCAACCATCTACCCTCAACCCCATACTTAATGCCTAATCCCTTATCCCTAAACCTTATACCTTATACCCTAAACCCTAAACCCTAAACCTTTAACCTTGTACCTTAGACACTCAACCTTGAATATTATACCTCAAATTTATACCCTCTACCCTCTACCGTCTACCCTCTACCCTCTACTCTATACCCTCAACCCTAATCCCTTAATCCTATACATTAAACACTAAAACCTACACCCTATAACCTCAACCCTTCACCTTATGCCTTATACCTTCAATCCATACCATAATCCCTATACCCAATATCTTAAAACCTAATCCCTATACCCTATACACTTAACCATACACTCTCAACCCTTCACCCTATGCCTCATACCCTCAATCCCTCAACCCTATACCTTAAACCCTAAACTCTACAACCTCAAACCTCATCCCTATACCCTATACCCTCACCCTTATACCCTAAGCCTTGAATATTATCCCTAAAATCTCAACATATACCCTATACCCTATGTACCCTCAACACTATAATTAAGCCCCAATCCCTCAACCCTCAAACCTATACCTTAAACCCTAAACCCTACACCCTCAACTCTTAACCTTATACCTTAAACACTCAACCTTGAACATTATCCATCATATGCAAACCCTATACCCTCAACCCTAAACCCTCAACCCTATACCCTACACCCTAGAACCTCAACCCTTAACCCCATACTTAAGCCCTAATCCATCAACTCTCAACCAGGTATACCTTAAACCCTAAACCCCATCCCTATACCCTCAACCTTATACCCTAAACCCTAAATATTCTCCCTCAACTCTAACTTAAAACCTAAACCCTACACCCTCAACCCTACACACTCCACCTTGAACATTATCCCTCAACTATAAACTTTCAACCCTTAACCATATACCCTAAACCCTATACTTAAGCCCTAATCCCTCAACCCTCAACCTTATACCTTAAACCATGAACCCTACAACCTAAAACTTCATCCCTATACCCTATACACTCACCCTTATACCCTAAATCTAAAATATTATCCCCAACCCTATAATTAAACCCTAAACCATACACTCTCAACCCTTGACCCTATGCCTTATACCCTCAATCCATACCCTAAACCCTAAACCTAATATCCTAAACCCTAATCCCTATACCTTACACACTTAATCTTATACACTCAGCAAATTTAATATTATCCCTCAACTATAAACCCTCAACCCTATACTTGAGTCCTAATCCCTCAACCCTCAACCCTATACCTTAAACCCTAAACCCTACAACCTCAACCCTCGTCCCTATACCCTATACCCTCAACCTTATACCTTAAACCCTCAATATTGTCCCTCAACACTATACTTAAAATTTAAACCATACACTCTCAACCCTTCACACTATGCCTTATACACTCAATCCATCAACCCTATACCATATACCCAATATCCTAAACCATAATCTCTATACCCCACACACTTAATCTTATACACTCAATGGGATAAACATTATCCCTCAATCATAAACCCTCAACCTTATCCTTAAGACCTAATCCATCAAATATCAATCCTATACCTTAAACCCTAAGCCATACACCCTCAAACCTCATCCCTATACATTATACCCTCGACCTTATAGCCTAAACCTTGAAAATTGACCCTCAACCCTATACTTAAAACATAAACCATACAATCCCAACCCTTAACCCTATGCCTTATTCCCTCAACCCATAACCTAAACCCTAAATATGATATACTAAACCCTAAACCATATACCTTACATAATTAATCTTATACACTCAATAGGATGAACAATATCCCTCAACTATAAACTCTCAACCCTATACCTTCAACCCTAAACCCTACACCCTCAATCCTCATCTAGATACCCTATAACCTCACCCTTATACCCTATACCTTCAAAATTGTCCCTCAACCCTCAACACTCAACACTCAACCCTATACTTATACCCTAAACCCCACACTCTAAAATATCAACCTTATGCCTTATACCCAAAACCCATACCCAAAACCCTATACCCAATATCATATTAACCCTAATTTGTATACCCTAAACACACTAAACACATAATCTTATACACTCAACCCTAAACACTATCCCTCATCTATAAAACCTCAACCCCACACCCTAAATTATATACTTAAACCCTACACCCTCTGTAGAAGTTGAGAAACCCAACTTCACAAACCCCAAGAATCACCTGCATGCAAAAACCTATCAAAAAGAATGAAAGATATTCAGAACCAAAGAAGATGTTCTGCAAGCCTCAAAGTAAAAATGCATTAAGAGAATCAAATAATTATAATGAGATCAATCCTTATGAAGGAGATCAAGAAACCCTAGTGAAACCTAAAAGGAAAACCCTAGTGTGCACACTTAATAATTAATAAATAATTAATTATTAATGTGCCTAAGTTTAGCTTAAGTAACTAAAGTGATAAGTGACTTAATTAATTAACCAATATGATTAAATTAATTAAGTGAAATAAATTATTACTCTAACACCCCCCCTTAAGATCCCCCTCTGGAGAAGCTAAAACAATAAAGATACATGAAAGAAAAGATGGGTCCCTACAACTAGGCCTGATCAAGTACCCATTTACAAATGCAATGTAAACTAAACCAAATGGGGTAAAGGAGAAAACCCAATGGGAACAAAAATCCTCCCTAAAATAGGATGCAAACAAAAGAATGTAATGCACTAATAGAAGAAGTATAGAAGGTGGATTACATGATATCCCCCATAGATAACTTCTATCATATAAGTACATGTACAATGGTCTCCATAGGAGAGATAGAAAGAGACAAGAAGGCCCCCCAACAATGAAGAAACTCCTATCACAATGGTAGATGCTTGATGTAGAATCCAAAAGGAGATCCTGAAGTGGTAGATAATATTCCTCCCTTTGGGAAGAAATGGATCCAAAGGATGATGTTGAAGAAACCCTGTGAAGAGTGATGAACCAATCTATCTCAAGATGTGTGCCATGATAGGATGCTAAAGAATCTCTTTGTCTAAACTGAAAAAATGATGCCAAATCCAAACTGATGTGAAGACTCCTAAAATGCAACCTCTGAATCCATGGATAATGGCGGGAATACAGTGATAACCTGACTATCAAGGTAGAGGAGATGTATTTACTCAAAATAATCATCAATATTTGTAGTGTGAGACTCAACAAATGAGAATGTGGCTGGAAGATAAGAATCCCATGATGTAGCAGATAATGAGTGACCAAGATGGTCATGATGTTGAAATGAATCCATATGGGCCAATGTGGCAATACTAATGTCATCAGGAACAATGGATGATAAATGTGTAATCTTAGTCTGAAGAGTAGGAACTGTGAGACAAGCCTCTGATCCATCAGAACATGCAAGGATGTCTAAATACTCAAGCTCCTCTAAAGTATCATGATCAAAGGGTATATTGTCTCTCCAAGCAATGGGTAAGAGACAATCTAAAGCATGATCCTCTGGGAATGGAGAGAGATTGGGGTCTCCATAGATCTCTCAAAGATGTGTTCAAAGTGGGTGGGGACACAAAATTTATGATATAGCCCACACAGTGTCATTATCAACACTAGACAATAAAAGTCCTACTATGTGATCTCTAATGATATCCCAAGCTAATTTTCCCTCTGAAGTGGCTGGTTTAGGTATGAGATCATATAAATAAGGCAAAATATTAAGCCACCTACAATGTGTAAGTATGCCCTTTGCCCATGACTCATAATTACCCCATTCCAAAATTACAATTGAAGGGTGAGTAGAAAAACCCATGATAACTCTTCAAATTAATAAATATGAGAAAAATGACCTTACTGCATGTAGATCAAATGAAATAGAGCCAAATGACGCAAACAGGAGGTTCCCAAGTGCCAAAACGTCCAAGTAATTAAGAAAATTGTGAAAACACAAAAAATTGAATAAAATATACCTGGGGAAAAATTTGGGAAAATAAGTCTAATCATTGTGTAGAGCACTAAACTAGATTTTTGATGCCTATTCATTTGCACAAAACAGAGCCTAGATGCAAAATTTATGCCCCCCAGAGTGCATAAACCATCATCTGACTTTGACTGGAAAAAAAAAGAATCAAAATAGAAAACTCAAAAGAAAAACAAGAACCACTAGATAGTGCTCGAAACCATCTTTTCGACGCCTATTCATTTCTGAAAAAAGAAGATCGTACTCAAAAGTTAAGCCTAATTATGTGAAAACAGCTCCAAAGTGCCCAATAAGCCCTTAGTAGCCCTCAGGGGCTAAAAAAAATCGGCCCTTGGTTGCATGCAACACTAGGGAGTTGGCGGTTGGGGGCTAAGGCCGAAGCCCGTGGTCACCAATGTGACCTATGCTGGGGCTGGAGGTGGCCGACGAGGCTAGATGTGTAGCCCCTTGTCGTCCAAAGGACCGCGACCTAGGAGCTAGAGCCCGCAGGGGCTGAGTGAAGGTCAACGACAGGTTGGTGTCGAGATGGTGGCGGTGGTGGATTGGAGGCTGCCTAGTGGCCGTCGGGTGGCTGCTAGGCGGCGATTTTCCTCTTAACTGGAAGTGCTTTTTAATTTTTTTTTGTTTTTTAATTTTTTTTTTGCCTCGTGAAGCATGTTGGGGAGGTCGTACAACCTCTCTGGCAAAAACATTTTTCCTTTTTTTTAATAGCTCCAAAATCGATGAAACGATAAGCATTTCTAGGGGTTTTGGATGCTCTGATCGCGATGGCGACACTCGTTTGGCCCAAAAATGGACAAAAAAATTGGCTACCCCTAGATCTTGCAAAAAGATGCTTGGCTGAAACCCTTGCACTTGAAACTCACTGAAAGACAATATATTTCAAATGACAAATAGGTAGCTATAGATCTGAAGCTTTGATACCATGTAGAAGTTGAGAAACCCAACTCCACAAACCCCAAGAATCACTTGCATGCAAAAACCTATCACAAAGAATGAAAGATATTTAGAACCAAAGAAGATGTTCTACAAGCCTCAAAGTAAAAATGCATTAAGAGAATCAAATAATTACAATGAGATCAATCCTTATGAAGGAGATCGAGAAACCATAAAGTGAAACCTAAAAGGAAAACCCTAGTGTGCACACTTAATAATTAATTATTAATGTGCCTAAATTTAGCTTAAGTAACTAAAGTGATAAGTGACTTAATTAATTAACCAATATGATTAAATTAATTAAGTGAAATAATTTATTACTCTAACATCCTCAACCCTCAACCCTATACCTTAAACACTAAAACCTACACCCTCAACCCTCATCCCTATACTCTATACCCTCGACCTTATACGCTAAACCCTAAACATTATCCCTCAACACTATACTTAAAACTTAAACCATAAACTCTCAACCATTCACCCTATGCCTTATACCATCAATCCCTATACCCTATACTCTTAACCCTATACCCACATCCCTAAATACTATCCCTTAACCCTCAACCCTATACCTTAAACCCTAAACCCTACATCCTCAAATCACATCCCTATAACCTATACCCTCAACCCTCAACCCTCAACCTTATACCCTAAACCTTGAACATTATCCCTCAACCATATACCATCAACCCTATACTTAAACCTTAAAAACTATTCTCTCAGCCCTTAACCCTATGCCATATACCCTCAACCCATACCCTATACCCAATATCCTTAACCATAATCCATATAGCCTAGAAACTTAACCTTATAACCCCAACCCTAAACATTATCCCTCAACTATAATCCTCAACCCTCAACCCCATACTTAAACCCTGAACCCTACGTTCAACCTTGTACCCTAATTTACCCTAAACCCTAAACCTATACCGAATATCCTAAACCCAAATCCCTATAGCCTATACACTTAACCCTATACCCTTAACCCTGAACACTATCCCTCAACCCTCAACCTTATACCTTAAACCCTAAACCCTACACCCTACACCCTCATCCCTATACCCTAAAGCCTCAACCTAATACCCTAAACCCTATACTCTAGAGCTTCAAGTTGACCATTTTGGTGTATAAATTTGAAACATTTTTTAAAGCCATTTTGGGACCCCTCCTAATGGTGAATATTCTCTCTAAGGAAATAGATTCTACATTAAATACATACATTCATACATACAACCATACATATAAACATACATATACATACATTCACACATACACACACACATACATACATACATACATATGTATACATACATACATATGTATAAATACATACATATATACATACATACATACAAGCATACATTCATACATACAAACATACATTCAGACATATACATTCAAGCAAACAAACATACATACATACATACACACATACAAGCATGCATACATAAAACATACATTTATACGAACTTACACAAAAACAAATTAAAGTGAGACATAATGTGAGCGTGTTATAATGCACTTGTGTTATGTCAAAGCTATGGTATAATGCGAGCACATTATAACATGCTCATCTTTTGTTTTTCTTTGGGAATCCCTAAGCCTTTAGCTTGGTTTTTCTT
Source organism: Sequoiadendron giganteum (assembly GCA_007115665.2). Taxonomy (NCBI): domain Eukaryota; kingdom Viridiplantae; phylum Streptophyta; class Pinopsida; order Cupressales; family Cupressaceae; genus Sequoiadendron; species Sequoiadendron giganteum. Next base: position 827,357,149 of record CM021100.1, on the reverse strand, counting down.
TGGATTTCTAGCCCAAAGGCTTGGAATACCTTTCCAATGCCAAAAATGTGTTTTTGCATATTCTACAAAATATCACATAATCTCATTTGTGCTAACCATTAGGTTTGCACGTGTTTCAAGGTTGAGTAAACCTAATACCTAGGTAATATTAAGCTCTCTCTTAGCTATTTAACAATATGTTTTTTTTCACATTTTGAGTATGTTAAGGCTTTCATCTTTAATTTTTTTGTTGGTATATCCATTTTTTTTAAAACCAATGTTTGGTATTATTTACTTTATTTTTTAATATTTTACTGAAATATCAAATAAATTACATTTTTATTTAAACTAGAATCTATTCTAAACATATTAAAAAATAATAATTTTTGATTAATTTTCAAAAAGTATAGGGTTCACATGGTCAAATTTTTATTTTTCAGGATGTGTCCACTTTGAAAATTAGTAAAAAAATATATATTCATTAAAAATATATCAAAAGAATTTGGAATTGTATATTTACATGTTGTTAGATTTTCTCAATGAAGTGATTTTAAAAATACTAAAAAATTTAACCATTTGATGTACCCACAACAAACGCTAATGTTTTGTTTTCTTTTTTAAAAATAGGACCAATTTGTGTGGGTGACTTGTTTGAACCCCTTAATCTCTACTATTTTTAAAAAAAAAGTAGTTTAGAAAGTACATTTGGAGCTCTATGGTCCTTGTTTTTGTTGCATCTTAAAATTTTGAATTTAACTATCCTCAATTTCTCATCCAAGGTTAGTATTTCTTGATTTAAAAAAATAATGACCACTTAAGACCCCCTTTTCGGCCCCTCATTTTTGTGCACTTACCCTTGACACCTAGAATAATTTTTTTTTCTAGCTAGTAGAACCATGTGTCTTATGAGTAAGCTATCATAACACAACTTTCTAGCCTTATGGTACCTAGCATTTATCAATTTTACATGGAAATATAGCATAGCACAACTTGCTAGCTAGTAGATCTATGTATCCTTGTGAGAAATTTTATTTTGTATTTTTTCATTTTAGATGTGTATATTGTGCATTCGATGGATGATTCTTAGTAATTGAGACAACCTTACATACTCAAGGTCTCTTTACCTTGTTGAATCAGATCTTTAGTTTTTTTGTACTAACATTTTTTAATTCTTTATGTGTGTATCGTGTTTTCTTTTTGTATTCCACATTTTTTCTTTGAGTATTTCATTTGTTTTCTGGGTGATCCCACAATGCTAGTTTACAATTTTTGGGAGATTCTGATTTTTGCTGAAATCACATATTTTAAAAAAATATAATGATTTAAGCCTTAAAAGTTCCATTTCAAGGATTCCAATTGAAGAGGGTTTTATCAAACCAGCTTAGATCAAACCCTCGTGGATAGAATCCCGCTAGTTTTAAACCATACATATAATAGAGTCTCCTTTACACCTATCAAAATGCTGATAAAATTTAATTTTTTAAAGTATGTAGTCCTTATCATAAGCTTCCCAAAAAGCATAATTTTATTATTATATTTATTTTTTATTTCTTGTGAATGTAGGATTTTCACCAAAAATCAAGCTCTCTGTTCTACATGTGGAAAAATAGAAGATTATCAAAAAAAAATTCAAAAATATGAGTACACCAGATATTGAAGTCCTTGATCCAGCATTTGTTTTTTAAATTTTGATACATACAAAAAACGTTGTGTTATACGGTCCGTTTATGTCTGAATTGTAATTGGTTTGAATTTGAAACTTGATTAAGGAAAAAATATTCAATAAAACACTATGAAACCAATTGGAATCACTAGATATCATAGTTACAAATCTAAATTTGAAAAAAATAGAATTTTATCCTTCATGGAAAAAAAGTTATGTGTTTTACAGTGAGTGTCACTCCTTAAAAATAGTGTTTACAAAAAAAAATAGTTTTCGAAGGAGATGGAAAAAGAAGTGCAATTTGATTCCAAATTTTTTGAAAAAAATATATTTAGAATCTATAGACAAAATTCACAAATCACTAGTTTGCATCATCTTCAAACTCCTCATGGTTTAGCCACTATAGGTGTCTAAAAGTGAAGATTTAGTTAGAAAAAATCAGCTCAGTGTCCAATTTGGCCAAAAATTGTAAACCAGTATTGTGGGATCACCCTTCTTTGTGTATTTTTCATGTTTACTTCATGTATTTTGTGTTATTTCTTTATATATTATTTGTATGCATTGTGTTTTCCTTACGTATTCTTTGTGTATTCTTTTGTGTGTACTACATCTATTTCTCATTGAATGCCTTATGTATGATTTCAATTTGCCTTGTCTTGTGCATGATATGATTTATTCATGTTTTTCTTAACATTGTGGATTGATAGGATCCTACATCGGGGGCTAGCACACCCCTCAACTTGGTGTCATCCTTTCTCTTCAACATTTTGATAAAATAATTTATTCCTTTAGTGTGAATATGAACATAAGATCATAATCTCACTAAAGTGGGGGCTAAATGTAGCATCATAAAATTTTTACCTTTGACAATTTCACACTATATTGACACCCTATTTTCCTATAATATTATTTATATTAATAATTATTTCATTTTGGAGTCATATATGAAAACATATTAAAATGCTCGACCTCATGATAAATTTGGGCCAAAATCACTCGACTAGGGTGAGGGCGCCCTTGACCTAGGGGTGGCCTATTTCAAATTTTAATGTTTTTGTGTTAGTATTTGGATATTTAAAAAGGATCCCAAGTTGGTTTGTAATCAAAAGGATCATTTGGGATACACGTATAAATAAGTTTCCCTCTCATTTGAACACTAGAAGTTATTATGATCAATAGAAGTTATTATGATCAATCATGCACTATTATGCTCTTATTGTAAAGATGTATATGAGTTATCCTCTACATGCTATCTACAAGAATCTATTATATTTTTTGGGCTCACCTCTTATAGGTCTTCAAGCTATTCAATCAGCCATCAAAAAAACTTTGGTGGAAAATTATGGCGTGGACATCACTTTGAGAGATATTTCATAACTAAGGTGGCGTTATCATTTATCATTTGTAATAACAATCAATTATTGTTTATTTGGCCTCTACTCGACCTAGGGTAAGCCCACATAGTATCATGATTTTTTGTTCATGGAGATGGAAACAAAAAAGTAGGGTTTGACTTCGCAAAGACCCAATACAACATAAATTTTCTCCCTCTTTTCATGTGTATAGTTTAGATTCGAAAGTTTTATCAATAAAAGACTATAGGAAAACACATAGCAGATTGTGACATCATCTAAAGTTTGTAGATTCTAAAAAGAAGCATCTCTAGTCAAGGGTGCTCTTGCTCTTGACCCCCAAATTTAGGCTCAAATTTTCATGACAAGTTCACAAATATCTTCCCTTTTATATGTGTAATTGTTCCATCAATTTTTGTTTTTGTTTGCGTGATAAATTAAATTTCTAGATCTTTATGTCAAATAGGCGCGTTAAAATTTACACATCAAATTTATCTTTACAAATCAAAAGAAACAAACCCTAGTAGATTGAATCTCCTTTTAGGTAGCTAGACAATCATCTAAAACCCTATTTGGTTTGTGTTCAAATGTGAGGGAAAGAAAAGAGTTAATCCTAGTTAATCTACTAGGTATATCTAGGATCTCTTTTCCTACTCTACACATCTTAAAGCAAAAAATGGGTGGGAATTACACCCCCCAACTAAGATTAATATTACCCATATAATCCTATGTATAAGGCAATGATAAGGTATAGTTGGTACTCAAATTTTTAACACAATTGATCTCACTAAACTAATCCTCTAGACTCTCCCCAATTCTAGGCCTCAAACACAAAACACAAAAATCTCTAAAGGTACACAAGATAGGAGAGCATCAACCACTAGGTTTATAACTACATCAAAAATCACAACACTCCCTCATCTATATGCCCCTACAATTGAAGGAAAGAACAAACCACATGGTTCAACTGACCAAAAGTACACAATGCTACAACCACTACTAGGAAAATCCACCTAGCTAATAATAGAGCTAAGGAAAGGAACATAACCCTACAAACCTTTGATCTAAGAGACTAAAAGACACAAGGTTTCAATTATTATGGTCTATTCTATGATAAATACCTTGATATCCAAAGCTATGACTCAAATTCTATGAATTCTTATGCCTCAAGGAAGAAGCATTACTACCTCACCTCCATGATCACCAAAGGAATGCCTCACTTTTAGACATGGTCTCACTTAATGAGGTCCTCCCTCAAGTACCACTTTGGAAAATTAAGGATTTACATAACACACTATCTTCTCAACATGAAACTAGGAACAAATTAGAATGTTCTTAGAGGGAAGAATCTAGGGAAAACCCCTTAAAATCATAAGCAGCCCTAAAAGTGAGGCTTCACAACCCCAAAAATTGCAAAGAAATATACAAGGAGGAAAATAAGCACAAAATATGGAAGAAATATATACATAGTGCAATGATGCTCGTCTATGACCAATCTAAGGGTTATGCAGCCCAAAAATATCACTAAACCACAATAAAAAAGGGAAGCAATAACCTCAAAAGGCTCAAACACCAAGTATTGTCAAAATAAAATACATAGGATAACCATTTCTTCATACAAGAACTACATCCATTCTAGCACTAACATAGAAACACCCCTAAACTATAAAGAATAAACTCCTACAACCACTAGGTTAACCTCAATGGACAACCCAAAAAGAGATAGATGTATATATATAATATGACAAATATATAAATAATGTGTGACAAAGAACTTACTCATGAACCACCATCCCCCAACACTATATAAAACATAAGTGTAGCTATATAAATCATATATAAATGCAATGATGTGAACCTCCATGTTATATAATAACATGGCTTTGATGTCTTCAACACCTTAACAAACACTCAAATAACTCCATAAAACTAGGAAAAATTGTGACAAGACCAATTCAAAATAATAGCATGACAAACAAGAAGAAGCATAGTTGGTGGACTAAGTCACACCCAACCTTCTACTCACAACCAAGGATAGGCACACACGAAACAAGAAATTCAACACAACTCATTCTCAAGACCATTTAGTCAAAAACCAAACAAAATTATATTTACATTATAATACACATCACTCAATGCCAAGATAAATGACATTCACACCAATTTTTAAGGAACTCATAACAAAATATTCATCTGAATATAATAAAACTCAAAAAAATCCACACACTTCATAAATCACCGACTTGCATTCTACAAGGAGAAATAATTTCCAAACTTAGCATATATCTAATTAACAAAAACATAAAAAATTAGTGCATCCTTCCTTAGAAATTCTATTTGGGATTCATTGTAAATGTGATAGAGAAAAAAGTTTACAAGATACATGACTAGAAATTTAAAATATTTTAGTATATCCAACACAATAATAAAATAAATCCAAGAGGAAGAATTACAATTCCAACAGTAAAAAATAAAACAAACTCACTTGAAACAATAAATTAGGTGTGACCAAGGCTCATGAGAATAATTGATGGAAAAATTGGTTACTAAACTACTCATAAGAAAATTTAAAAATAATTCAATTTCAATCCTTCACAACAATTAGAGAATTCACTAAAAACCAAAAGAAGGCACTAAATTTAGAATGAAAAATTACATGTACTGTGTGACTAATATTAGCCACAATTGAGGGAGTACAAATCTACATTACACTTAGAACACAACCTTCAATATGAGTTAGAGAACATGCTTAAGAACACCATGTGTGAATATTTTAAGACTCCAAAAACATCATTCAACATAGATATAAATGTCCACTTAACCATTCCGAACATTAACTAATCTTTCATGTAATTATAGCTTCACTATATGTGGATGCTAAATCTACAGATGCTTAAAACAAACAACTATTAACATTGTTAGTTAAATTAAGAAAATCCAATAGAACATCCCTATGAAATACCTAATCATGTTCAAATATGCAAACTTAGAAAAATATAACAAAAACATGAAAACACATGAAAAAATGATTAAACCCTTATCTCATAGTGGATTGGTGCTCCTTGATGTGAAAAGAGAGCCCTTTCCCAACCCTTGATAAGCAAAAGATGCCAAGATGATTATGCTGAAAATGCAAGAGATTTTGCATCAAGTTGTGTTGTAGTTTTGTAGCCAAATTGTGTTGTTGAAATGATTTGAATTTATAGATTCAAGGTTGGAAGATTGAGGGATTTGGATGAATGTGGGATCATTCATGAGCCAATGACAAGATGCCACTTGTCAAGATGTGAGAGGATGATCGTTGTGCACATTTTGGTCAATGTGCCAATTTGAAATTTGAATTTGATGAAGTGACATGTTTAGGGGGGATGAAAGAAGAGAGTTAATGTCAAGTTGACTTGTGTAAGAGACATGAAAGAGATATGTAATAGCATTTAATGCTATGTTGGAAGGGACAAATAATGTGGAAGGGAAAATTCAAATTGGGAGAATATTCCCTCAAAAATGCCAAGTTGGAGGAAATTAGAAGAAATAATAAATCAAAGAAATGATTTATTGGTGCAAGTGGGTGGGTTAGTTGAGAGTTTTGATTTGACTCAAGTTGAGTCAAAAGCTGGAGAATGGGTGATTATGATTAAAAGTTAATTAATTCAGATTAATTAACTTGGAGGATTTTAGGGGTTTTGATATTTGATTTAAATCATTTTGATTTATTGAATCAAATAAGAACTTAAGGACTTAATTAAATAATTTAATTTATTTAATTAAGTACGATGAAGCTAGGGAATTAATCAATAAATTTTTTTAATTGATTAATAGAAGAATTGGATGTTAATTAGAGCAAATGTCCATTTTAGGTTTCTACATTTTGCCCCTATTTGAAGCAATGTACTTGTTGCATTGGTTCAAAGAATGATGCCCCTGACATCGAAATTTAAAAAAAATCTGATTTTTTTGGATGCCCCAGCGGAAATAAGTACGTTAGTAAATTGCCCCCTCGAGAGATCGAGTGAAAAGATTCGATTTGAGGTTGATCTCATGAAAAAGAGGTTCAAAATGGATGTATGGATGGTTAGACTATAGATCTATATGATAATGATGATGCAAATGTGATGTTTGTAAGATGCTTAGAATAACAAATCTATATTATTTTAAACATCTTAAATGATTATGCCAATGAGATGGATGAGATGCATGATGGATGCATTGTTAGTGTGAAAGAGGATAGAAGAATGAGAGGGATTAACCCTTGAATCCAAGAAGATGCAAAAGTCCAACAAGTCCATTAGTCATCGAGACTTTATTAGATATGATGATGAATGATGATGATGTATTGCTTATCCAGGGATGGGAAAAATAAAGAGCATAAATTTCCTTATGTTTGATAACACACATAGGTGCGATGCATCAAGGTATAAAGAACCAGGATGGAATTGCGCCTAGTGTGATGGAATTTGACTCGACAATCAGATAGGAGTGCTCTTGTTCACACTTGACATACGAAAAACTCGCTAAGACGGACCTAACAAAGAAAGTATTCAACAAGTTATATTACAAGAACGTCCAACAAGCACAAAAAATAAAAAGATAATGATCATTTCCCTATTCCTTTCTCTCAAAATCTTTCTATTTAGACATCATCGAGAGATCCTTGGAATGAGTGCAAAATAAGATAAGCCAAAAAGACCAAGATAAAGTAAACAAACAAGCCAATGTTCTTTGTACCACTAGCCAAAGCTAAGCTAAGGTGATACCTGATGTTGATGTCCATTGCAGGAAGGTTGCATTCCTAGGACATGTTGTGATAAGGTTTTTTATGAGATTGATTGGATGATAAGCTATTGATATTCTGAGTTGATCAACTTGTTGACTCACTGATCTAGACTTGTTACTTTGATGATTAGGTGTTCACTTTTGAACCTGCTAGACTTGCTTTTGACTGCCTTACCAAAGGATGAAGGCAATGATGATTTATTATGACTGACGTTTATTGTGAGTGAAATCAAGATGAGACGAGTGCACCATTTTGGGTTTTTTCTCAAATGTTTGGATGTTTTTTGTCTTTTTGAAATTTTTGAGGCTATTTTGATTTTCGGGTTTTCCAATGTTTTTGGGTTTTTTATGAGATTTTATGAATATTTTTGGATTTTGTGTCTCGAGAGCTGATCAAGGATTAACCTTGCCTACGTTCAAGCTCAGAGACGACGTAGTTTGTTTGACATTTTTTTGATGTTTTTTGACTTTTTGATTTGTTTTTAAATTTTGATATGATTTGGATGTTTTTGGATTTTTGCATGATTTTGATGGTTTGGATATGGATATGTGATGATATCACTGCTCTGTTTTGGGATTTTGTTGAAAATCAAGCTAGGTTGATTGATTAGATTGATGGATTGATGATGATAACATTGTTGAGGATACACAAAAATGCAATGATAATGTTAAGCAACACAAGGATTGGGAAGGATATCCCGAGATGATGATTGGATTTGGTTGATCAAGATTTTGATGCTTGGCTCAGAAAAAAATTGTTTCGATGATTAGATGTGATGCTGACATACACATTAGATGCAAATGATGTGGATTGTTTGGATTGATGTTCGATGAAAGATAATGCTTGATGAGGAATATCTTTTTGTCAAAATATGCCATGGGCTAGTGATTTGGCTTTTGGTTTGCAAACTCTTGACCAATTTGATTTCGCGTTTTCCAATATTTGGAACACCACATAAGTTGGAAGATATAGATCAATATTTTTTCCCGAAGCAAGATGTAAATATCTGCCCCAAATGTCTAGCTACATTTGAAAGGTCATGGGCGGATTCTTGGATCGGTATATTGAAGGATGTATATGGTAAGCATGCAAAGGATGCCAAGGAGTATCTTGTGATAAGATAAGTTGTTCAAGCAGAGGATGCTCATTTGGATAATGCTTCAAGGCCCACATAATTTTGGATTGGATAGGATCAATGAAAATGACCCATGTCAAGATTTTTACCATGAGCAAGTGTAAAGTGTGCAACAAACTTGGTCAAGATCAAGATAAGGTAGATCGATGACAATGGGTTGGATAAATGCTTCGTGGATGAACGAATGATATGGATGGAATGCTAGCTTCATTTTGGATGCGATAAGATCCTTCCTCCTTGAACTGGCGCACATAGATGCTCGATTCTACACATGATGCCTATTTTCCAGGTTTTCATCATGGTACTTGTCCAAAGTGCCACTGAAGTGGTTTTCGCTAGAGGACAATTTTTTTCTTTACCGTTTTCAATCCTTTTTCTGATTTTTTTTTTAGATTTTTTTGTATTTTCTGAAAGATTTTAAGCTTATGTTGAACTGCCTGATGGTGCTAACATTGATGCTTCTGTCATAATGTGCCATCGATATCCTACTTGAAGAAGCTTCTTTGCCAAGATACATGCACTTGAAAGAAAATTTTGAGAAATATGTTCTACTTTGCTGATACCAGAGTTAACTCTGTCTTTGTGCACACATCGTGATAGAGTGCCTTCTGAATCCTTATGATGCAAAATCATTGCCAACACATGGTCAATGTGAGAATTGGATATCATGCATGGAGTCGTGGATGGCAGAGTGTGCTTAGGAATAAAAGATGGGTTGGTTGGCAGTTTGGAACCTTTGACTCTCCAAACTTGGGAAGATGAACAATTATGGATGGATACAAAAGTGTGCATGGAATTAGGACCAACTGCTTGATATACCTTGTACGTCACTTGAGAATTATTATTTTCCTTGGTGGACATATTTGATGGATACTTACCCCTTTTTTATTTTGCCCCATAGTTTCTTTGACTAATGGAGCTAGATAGGGATCATCTTTCTTTGTATTTTTTGGTATCCATATGTATTTAATTTGTTCGCTATGATTCTTAGCTTCTTTTGCTTTGATAACATTTCTTTGTGTTTTGATTCAAAACCTTCTTTTGATGTTGGTCCCAATTCATGGATGGTGTGATGGGTGGATGAATATTCATGATGTGGATGGTTGTAGTATTGGCATTGGTTTCATCATAAGGATTCTTCGTGCTCCCTATGTTGATGTTTGCTTGAGATGAAGTTTCCCCTAGTTTTATAGAGGTATCACTGATATGTCTATATCCCTTTATTTTTGAATAACCAAGGCCTTGATGCTTAGGATTTCCAATAATTTGCATTGGTTCTAGGATACCCTGTTCTTGTAGGCCTAATCCTCTGTCTTGATAATTCATCTGTAGAAACATTTTGTTTGCAATAGGATATGATTTATCTTGGAAGTAGGGTGCTAATCCTTTTGTGCTCTGTCATGGACCTTTAAAGTTGATAACTTCTTCCTTGATAGATAATTTTCCCTAAGAAAGGTAAGTGATCCAAGTTTATAAGTGATAGGATCCTCCATATGTGGGATGAATTCCTAATTGATATCTTAGTCTTGATCTTGTGAGATATCAGATTGTAATGCTTCTTCAAGAAGTGTTAATGATTCAAAGTCCCCATAAAACTCTTCCTCTTGACTCATTTCACAAGATATTTTTGATTCATGACTTCTATAGGAGCCTTCTTCATGATTTATTTCTGTTGTCTCCACAGGATGTTTCTGATTTACAAATTTTGTAGAAGCCTTCTTCATGATTCATTTATGATATGTCTCTAGATTTTTCCATAGCTCACTCATGTGTACAAATATTAAGAGTAGGAGAATCTTGTTCCTTGGTAATGATATCAAGAGTATGAGACTCTTGTTTTGAATGAAGATCATCTACCTGTCCATCCAAAGAAAGCATCTCATGGGTAGATGAAGGGGTATGCGATATATGGATATGGTCATCATTTGCAACATCTTGTATAGGTAGGAGAGTGCCCATTAGATCATTGTAGTATCTTGAAGATACAAATTCTTGATCCTGATTAATTTTGGAATTGCTTTTGACATGCTTTAGATCAAGTTATTGACATGGGTCGATTTCAAAGGATGGATTGCTTATAGTGGGTTCTTGGACATTGCTATCAGGAATGGGAAGTAGATCAATAACCTATTGATATTTGAGGATTCCTTCACTATCTGCAATCATGAGGTTGAGGGATGTTAGTATGTCCTAGGAAAGACCATTGCTAGACCTTGATGGAAGATGTTGATCATTTTTTGGAATGAATTTTTGAGATATGTCCTCTAACTCATAAGGCGATGTAGAGACATTTTCAATATGATCATTGGTCGATGAATCATGGATTATGTTAATGGGATCAAATAATGTCAAAACTCCTTTAAATAAATCTTTGTAGGAGGGGTCTTGATCATGACTAAAAAAGGCTCTTGATGTATGTTGATCTGATCATCAGATGGGGTAGACACATCTTCAATGTGCTCATTAATGGAGAGATCTTGAACATTGTTTTCAACAATTCAGGTAGAGAGATTGTTAATGCTATCACTAGCGGTTGAATTTTGATTATTGTCCCCAAAAGCTATTAGCTTTTGATCAATCAGGTCTTGGATGAGATTTTTGAGTCGAATACAATCTGATGTTGTGTGTCCCTTTAATTTGTGAAAATGACAAAAGTGCTTCTCATTTTACCTTGGTGGTTTCACCATGGGCTCTTGATAATTTACATAAATGGGGATTTTAATGAGATTTTCTTGTATCAACCATTGCATGACCGATTCGATTGGTCCCCCAAGTGGTGTGTATTTTCCTTTGTTACCTTGTGATATTTTCACTTTAAATTGACCTTGTGGTGATTGATTTTAGAGATGTGGTGATTGATCTTTGAGATGTGGTGATTGAGTTTTTTGTTGATGTTGTTGATATCCAACTTCTTGACACTTGAGATATTGTTCCTGATGTGGTTGTGGAGATAGCTCAATTCTTTGATGACATGGTTCAACCAATGGAAGAGTGTATTGATTTTGGGGTGGAGACGTCTCTTGGCGCAATGGATCAACTACTTTGGCAAGTGAAGAAATTTGATCCCACAAATTTGATCTTGATTTTGATCTTGATGCCTTTGATATGGTTGACTTGGCTATTTAGCAAGAAGATTTGGAATGCATCCGTGTGGTGTTTTCCTGGGATTGTAGACAAGTTGATTCTAGATAATGCTTTGATTCAGAGTGATTTTTTCATTTGGCATTATAGGTTGAAATTGAACATTGTTGTGGTTGGGAATCATATTGCCTTGATTTAGGTAACTTTGATTTTGCATGGGGTTACATTGACTTGGATCATTACATGGAGTTGCCAATATACTGTTGGGATTTTGAACAATATTGGTTTGATTTGCAAGCATATCTATCCCGAAGTTTACCAACTGTGGATTTTATATGTTAATGTTTGGTAAGGGTGAGTTTGGTATAGTCACACTTGGTATGTATATATTTGGTGGGATAATGTTGTCTGGAATAAGACTCATGCATTGACTATTTGGTTGATAGATTTGTAGGTTTGGTCTTTGATTTAAATCTATCATTGGGAAAGGTGTTCCAAACTTTAGATTGGGAATACTCACATTCATTGTACTTTTGAGGTTTGGAGGAGATAATGATGCCATGCCTAAATGTGAGTTTTGAATAATCAATTGGCATCACAAGACTTGGATAGTTTGGTTGACTCAGATTACTCACGATGTATGGAGCAAGTTTACATTCCATGTTTTCCTTGTGTTTTGACCTTGCTAACCTCTGAGGGGTTTAAGACCAATGATGAGATGAAGGATTAAAGGGGTGAATGATATGGGTGTTTTAAAACTTTTAGGAACTTTGGATCAATGCTAGACTTTAAGACTTGATTTGATTTGATTTTGGATAAGGATAGTTTGACTAAGTGTGTTAAGTCAAACAAGGTGATAATGGATTGGATAATCTGACTAAGTGTGTTAAGTCAAACAAGATGATAATGAACTTATAAACCCTAGGAAGTTTTGTTATCCTAGAGTAAAATCATATGTATAAGAGGATAATTTGGCTAGGTGTGTTAAGCCAAACAAGGTGATTTTGAGTTTGTAAATGCTAGGAAGTTGTGTTATCCTAGAGGTAAATTCGCTCAAGAGGATTGGTAATTTGACTAAGTGTGTTAAGTCAAACAAGGTGATGTTTATTTTTCCTCAAAGTTTAGCATAATTATGTTTTCAAAGTTCCCAAGAGTTTGTTGGTGAGGTGGGGTTTGATTGAAGTTTTGGGATGGGTGAAGTGTTTGACTTGATCCTAGATGAACCTAAGAGGACTTGTTCACTAGACCAAGATATTGAAGAACATGCTTTTCCCTAAGAGTAAATCAGACCAAAAGACCAATGTTCGCATGGAAAACCATAAGACAAAAGATTTCAAACACATGTGTGGGGTTCAATTGGGGTTAATCTTGATTAATGACTTGATTTTCTTACCATAATCACTTCTTGCTTAGTTTTTCAAACTAAATGTCCAAAGTCCTAATTTTCTTTCATCCCATAAAGTGCATTATGTGGAAATCAAGGAAATCAAGGAAAATGTTACCTATTGTTGACTTTAGTAAGCAAATTGAGATGAAATCCAAATGCTTAGAAGCCTCTAAGGATACAAATTCCAAGGAAAAGCAATAGCATGTGAATTTGTTCAAGGGTATTTGCTTCTCCTAAAGGGTTTGAAATTTTGAGGATTTTGTGATATGTTTGTTTCAAATGTTTTGGATCCAAGCAAAGTGTTTAGGTGACTCAAAGATTGCACAATCCTATGATGGAAAAGAAAATATTTGTTGAATTCCCACTTGGACGAATCCATCTATGCTTACTCTTAGCGAATGATTAGATGCTTGACCACAATGGCTCCCCTCCATGACACACACTTCTCAGGTCAGCCAAGCATCAATACCCATGAATATCCCATGGCATACTTCTCATTTCTACTAATATCCATAAGAATGTGGGATGAATCCGGAGTTTCGACCTCCTGACACCAACAAATATTGGGATTTTTGGCCTATAAAAAAAAGTTTGTAATAAGGGCATCTAGTTTAGGGGATGCAATGATAAAATCCTTGTGAGAGATCTCCCAAATCTTATAAAAAAGTATTTACGCAACATAAAGATACTGGGGGAGATTTATGATGCATCGCTTCCCATTGTTTATGATTTTCATTGTAACCACAAATTTATATAGCGATTTGGAAGAGCTTGGTTTATGCTCGTTACCGCTTGAGTCATTCCCTTGGGGTGAGTACTTTTTCCCACCAAGGAAGGCTATCTAAAGGTGTACAATAGTGAGTAAGTACATTTGTTGTTCAACCATATTTGTTTGCATGAACAAAGAGAGAACACTCACAATGCATTTTTCTCACACTAGACAAGATTTGTTCATTTTTAGAACCCAAATGAAAAAGTGGAGGCAATCTTTTAGACAACCTAATATCACCGAAATGCTTTTGATTCTCAAGATTGCTATGAAGCACGAGAGAAGTGCATACACATTTCATGGTATTAGTTTGTAAAAAATATTACAAAACAAGAAAGACACATGTTCAATTTAATCCTCAAGCAATGATGAATTCATTTTATAGCACCAAAAAAAAGTGTGGAAGATTTCTTATTCAATTGTTATCCCCAAAAAAAATCCAGTGGGTTTCTAAGTTTAATTTTAACCAAGTTGAAGAGATCAAGTTAATGGTTAATTTTAGACCCAAAATTTGAAGTGAGTTGGTTCAAAAAAAAAAATGAAAGCAAGAATTGGAGCCTTCAAGTTATCACAATAAGCATTAAAAAATTCTTTTTCAAATATTCATTTTGGTGTTCAAAGATTAATCTTCTTAAATTTTATTCCAATTGCTTTTGTTCAAATTTTGATGCTCCACTCCAATGCCAACCTATAAATAGTGCAAAATTATTAGAAATAAGATTAATTTCAAAAATTTTATGGCTATTACAAAGATTAGCACAAAAATTCAGATGTTATTTACTAAAGTAAGTCCAACAAGTTGATTTAGAATGTTTTCATTGATCATGAGCACATGAAATTGTGCGGCCGTCCTGTACCTGTAGGCTTGCTCAATAGATTTTCTAATATTAAATTTGCATATGATAAAATAAAAGAGCTTCCTTTTTATGATACTCAAAACTACATAAAACCTATATGTATGGATGTTGGAGCAGTTGCATTAAATAAGGGACAACTAACATTCATAATCACCTTCAAACTTCAAAAGGAAAAAAGAACCAATGTAAATTGCTTGTATGAAGTGGTCGTTATGTTAGAAATTTAATTTAAATGGTCACCACTTATCAATGTGTGAAGATGTTAACATTAAGTATTCACAGTAGTCACCCCTCAAATCAGTGATATAATAAAAAACTATGAACTAGTTGCCTTGAACAAGTCACCAATGGAAAACAATCCCAAGTCCCTTTTTTGATTCCCCTCAACCCCACAGATGAGAACCCTTATTTCACAAGATTAGGCCAATGATCATAAGTATTTTCAGACACCTGCAGTCAGTAGACATTAAGAAAAAAAAGATGCTAGTAGATTGACTAATTAAATCATGCCTTCATTACCAACACTAGTTTTTACATTTTGAAGTTTGGTAAAACAAACCAATAGTACCTGACACCACATGCTGCTTAAAGTGGATAATAAATGCTGCAACATGAAAAATTACTACTCTCTGCCACTGAGTCAATTGAGTTTCTCATTGCTCTTTTCTTATGAATGATCCGTGCCTACAAAGATCTTACCGATGCTAGGACAAGAGTAACCGCGCCTTCCTTCCACGCTCAATCCTCTGTGTAGGGCATCCGGGCCTGCTTGTCTCTCCTGGGCTTTTTGGGCTTCCTCTAATGGAAAAGTATCTATTACAAGGCACAAATCCTTTTGTGGTCGCTCCCACAATGTCCCTATGTCACCTCTAATTTGGACTAAGAGCTTCAAATCTATGTGTGTTTGGTCTTCAAATGAGTATTTGTCTAGTGCATTTTGGAGATCAGGGAGATACTTCAAATGGGCATATTATGGAGAGTTGCTTCAAACGCGAGATCAAGTGTGAGGATTATGCCTTGAGAGCTCCTCCAAGATGCGTTTGGAACCATGGCTTTCATGGAATGAGATGGTGGAGACCCGAGCCATGGCAAGTAGAGGAGAGAGACCCATTAATATTTGGCATTCACATCTGACCCAGTCGACTCCATTTAGATTTTTCTGTACCTACACAGAAGGATTTAAAAAAGTGTAAGAAAACTTAAAGCAAATGCAATTAGTAGATATAAAATTGAATGCCCCCAGTCTTTTCTAGTGGCATATCTGCCCTAACCAAGAGGAGATCATGCACCATAGAATAGGTAATGCTTTTACTCTTCACTGTACCATTTCCTCCATACACACATGCCATAAGTAATATGTAGTTGGCAGGTGTAAATACAAATTCCATAATCTTTAATTAGCATCCTCTCTATGTGTGGTTGACAAGTTTTGTGCATGGTTTCCAAGCACACAATGAGCCATCTAAGGCTACCACCTTAATCTTGTCAAAGTAGAGCAACTTTATATTAATGATAGAATCATCTGATAAATCTATAGTATTAAATGATGGCTGCCACTACGAGAACTTGTAAGATCTGAAAAAAGAAAAGAAAAGAGTAGACATTCTCAATGGATTTAGAAACTCTTACAAAACCAAAGATATGTTAGATGACATTATCAAAAATAAATATGCACGCATTACCAATCTTTGGATCGAGTTAATGAGATAGAAATAACCATGGGAAAACATTTATCATTAATCACTTCAGTTAATGAGATTTGAAATAGTTGAAGATCCACGCTCTCCATATTAATTTAATATATTTTATTCCTAAGTTTCTTCTCCAAAGAAATTATGGGCACAAAGACAAGGTGTAAGAGCTTTTTGATAAAATGCTTGAGAGAGATGTCCTCTCTTCTACTGCAATAAGAGCTTGGAAACTAGTTACTGTTAGGAGGATCATTACAACAATATGTCCAATACTCGACAAGTTTCCATTCTAACGATGCAACAATACACAAACAATAGTCTTTTCCACTACTATCACATAATACAACTTACATGTTCTAGAGCATCCATATAAAAGAAAAGTTCAGATTGCTTAATGCATATGAAAGTTATCCCATCAAATGTATCAACAACATACATTCTCCGTCCTTTTATTTTGAAATAACATAGTTTAGCATAACCCCCATTCGAAGTCTGAAATTTCTATTCAATTGAATAAAAGAAAAAGTAATAAAAACTATGTATCAACATAAAAAACTATGTAACAAAATATAAGTACCCTCCTTCTAGTGCCAGAATGTGGTTGCTAAATCTGTAGATGCTTAAAACAAACAACTATTAACATTGTTAGTTAAATTAAACAAATCCAATAGAACATCCCTATGAAATACCTAATCATGTTCAAATATGCAAACTTAGATAAATAGAAAAAGTACATGAAAGCACATGAAAACATGATTAAACCCTTATCTCATAGTGGATTGGTGCTCCTTGATGTGAAAAGAGAGCCCTTTCCCAATCCCTGATAATCAAAAGATGCCAAGATGATGATGTTGAAAATGCAAGAGATTTTGCATCAAGCTGTGTTGTAGTGTTGTAGCCAAATTGTGTTGTTGAAATGCTTTGCATTTATAGATTCAAGGTTGGAATATTGAGGGATTTGGATCAATGTGGTATCATTCATGAGCCAATGAAAAGATGCCACTCATCAAGATGTGAGAGGATGAGGGTTGTGCACATTTTGGTCAATGTGCCAATTTGAAATTTGAGTTTGATGAAGTGACATGTTTAGGGGGGATGAAAGAAGAGAGTTAATGTCAAGTTGACTTGTGTAAGAGACATGTAAGAGATATGTAAGAGAATTTAATTCTATGTTGGAAGGGACGGTCATGTGGGAGGGAAAATTCAAATTGGGAGAATATTCCCTCAAAGATGCCAAGTTGGAGGAAATTAGAAGAAATAATAAATCAAAGAAATGATTTATTGGTGCAAGTGGGTGGGTTAGTTGAGAGTTTAGATTTGAATCAAGTTGAGTCAAAAGCTAGAGAATGGGTGATTATGATTAGAGGTTAATTAATTCAGATTAATTAACTTGGAGGATTTTAGGGGTTTTGATATTTGATTTAAATCATTTTGATTTATTGAATCAAATAAGAAGAAATTAAGGAATTAATTAAATAATTTAATTTATTTAATTAAGTATGATGAAGCTAGGGAACTAATCAATAATTTTTTTTAATTGATTAATAGAAGATTTGGATGTTAATTAGAGAGGATGTCCATTTTACGTGTGTACACTATAAGACATCCACAAGATTAAGCATGGGGGAAAGTAGAAGGTAAAAGTCACCAATTCATATGGAACATGCATTTATCACAACATGGATTTATGCTTTATGTTATACTTTAATAAAATCAACATGATTCATAAATAACAATAATATAATTGGGGGATATTTAATTCTACACCAAAATAACACTTTTACAATTCAACATTCACACTAGAAAAGAGAGGGAGTGACACAATTTTATGATCAATAGATGTAGGATTTACTAATGTATTCCTTTTTTCCAAACATTTATAGTAATAACCCTACATATGACCTAATTATTCTACATTCTCTAACCTCTAAAATTATAATATGGAAATAACCATCTAGGTTCCCACAAGAATCCTAGGATATAAACACAATTTAGGGATATAAGTCATTGAACAAAATATTCTATTGAAATAATTCAAGATTTCTTTCATGCATTAGTATAGTCATTCCATGCATATTGCATGCACTCAATCAAAGGGAAATACACAATACACTTCAAGAAAGAATTACCAAATCATTAATTTCTTCCAAATTTAAGACATATAAACAAATATAATATCTTTCACATTCAAATGCATAAATCACATAAGAGAGTACACAATACTCAATCAAATCCAAGAAAATTAACATTCATTTTTATTCAATATAATTATCATAGTCAAGCCATCCCAAGTATACAAGCACAAACAAGACCACACAAGAGTTACTCGACATTCATACAAAACAATATTTAAAATATCAAGAAAGAAACCTATCAAAACAACCAAGGGTATAACTAACCCTCTCGAACTACAAAATTTAATGCTTTGGG